>OZ036005.1:3280546-3751013 GCA_964035015.1 Corallium rubrum | reverse complement strand
GTAATGCCCCAGTCAAACGAGGATGAGAGTTGATGAGAGTTGACCATGAGAGTTGACGAGAGTTGTAGGATTTACCGCGCGTAGCAGGGAGACTAGGAACGAATTTCGAGGTAAACAGAGTACTAAACTCTCATCAACTCTCATATGCCAACTCTCATGACCGGTCAAACGAGCAAAAACTCTCATCAACTCCCATTAAAATTTGAACCAGCTCAAAGTTGATGAGAGTTGATAAGAGTGCATGAGAGTCGATGAGAGTTGGTGGTCAAACGCGACCGAGAGTTGCAACTCTCATCGATTCTCATCAACTCTCATTCCTCGTTTGACCGGGCCTTAAGACCGAAAATATTTTTTACCCCATCCCTACACCTATTTTGTCACACAAAGTCACAACGTTAACCTTTTCACTGCCATTGGTGTCCTTTACATAGTAATTTACTCTGGCTAAAACCAGATGACTTAATTTATCAAGGTGAAATCTTCATGACAGTCAAAGTGTTATGGATTTTATAATACCTGGACATCAGACCCTGGCAAGCAGCGAGTTTTTATTTTTTTGTGGATCAAAGAAACTGAGTCGACAGCACTGGGATATTCAGCATGTGATAGAGTACTAATAGTCGAGGAGGAGAAGCGAGAAAAAATCGACCACGTAGCACCCCCACTACACAATAGTTTTTTTCTCAGTTCCCTACCATTTTCTCTTTGGTCTAACATCCTGGCCGTAAATAATGACCGCGGTCCCTTAAGAAGTTACTGCTTTGGTGTTATCTAATTTAACACAAATTATCTTTCTAGGCAGGTTTATCTGTTGTTAATTTTCTGTCCGTTGCCTTCGTGATTGATTTAACTCAAAGACACAAATGACAAGTGCATGGCTTTCAGTTTCAAAGTGCTGCCCCCACCTTTACGTTAGCCCACGTTTGTCTACGAAAAAGGTAAGGGATAAGCCCAATACAAAAGTCTTTTGACTTCTATGTTTCAAGTGCTGTTTCTATTTTTAACCTGCGTTCACGCTGGTCTGAATGCCACAATGGGGAATTTAAAAACGTAATTTACAACAAAAAAGATGACAACATTTTGAGGCTTCTCGGCCAATAGATAGAATTATGCAAATAACTGTTTAAGCGAAAAAATAATTTTGGTTGTATTTCGTCTTTAACTCCATCCCCGTTTCAAGTGCTTGGCACCATATTCGTTCTGGTCCACGCCCACGCTAATATGCGAAAAGAAAAAACCTTTAAACGCCTTCCCTTCTGCAATATATTTTATGCACCTAGAGCTTGTTGATGTGAATAATAAATGAGATGTAATAGATCAACAGCGAGTTGGAGTGTTTTATCGGGGGATCCAAACACGAGAAAACATGATGAAAGCACGAGGACGAAGGCCGAGTGATTTTTATTGTCTTCGAATGTTTTTGCAAGCACGAGAGAACATTGAGAATTACGAGATAATAGGCCGAGTGATCAGTTTGCTGTTCTCGAGTGTTTATAATCCCTGGTAAAACAAGATACACGAGTTTATGAAATAGCTTCTCAATCGTCTATTATAGTAGAATTCACTATTCGCAAGTTACATATAGAGCTCACTGAGCGAAACTTCAAAGTATATAGATAAATACATATAATTGCAGAAACAGTGATTTAGACCCCGTTTACACGATGCCGTTTCAATTTGAAAACGGAACAAAATCATGCCGGTATGCAAATACAGCATATAACATTTCATGTTATTTTTGTGCCAGTATCGTGTAAACGCTAGGCCTAAACGGCATGATTTTGTTCCGTTTTCAAATTGTACCGGCATCGTGTAAACGGGGTCTTAGTTAAACAGTGTTTAAGGATTAGACAGTGGCAAGTGATTTTCCGGAAACCTTAATCATATAAGATAAAATTGGAAAGAAACGAGCTACTCAGTCTGTTCTCTCAGGCTTTCTCGCACACGATCCACCGAACTGAACACGATATCTCGCCTAGCGACCTTATACCATATCTTCTTCCCGTTCCAGCTCTGATCTTGAGCTTCTCCTCCGTGAGAGCTTATTGCATGATTTCTAAATCTCGACCCTCTCATAATGAAAATATTTCCTCCATACCGCTTTCATTGTTTTAATGTTTTTGGTTTGTTTTCTAATTATTTTGCTTCAATTTTATATTCTGTCTCACTTTCATTATGTTTTATGTATCACCTTATCACATTTTTTTGCCTTTTCTTTAACTTGTCACCAAGCTTTTCATTGGTCTATTGCTTAATATATTCAAAATGTAATTATTCATTATTTAATTATTATTTGATCTATTTTCTTTCTCCTATTTGATAATCTATTGTAATAGTATTTCTTTTAGTTAATGCTCACTTGTGTGTGTCTGACTTTTGTGTGTCCGACCGAAACATTTAATTTCAATATGTAAATCTGGCTGCCTGCTTTTGTTGACTTCTAGTTATTCCAGGTAGTCAGTTCCTTTTTTTCATGTAATATATTCTTCAATTGTAACTTTTTAATTTTATGGGGAAATAAAACGATTATTATTATGTAAATATATCTTTTGTCAACTTTGTAATAGTCATCACTCTGAATATGGTGTACTACCCTGCTGAGAGAGAAAAAAGGAAACCAGGCTCTGCTATATTCGTGTTTGGCTTCGTCCAAGATTTAGGACGAAGTAACCCTTCTAACGGTTCTTGTTGTTTTCTGCTCTGATTTGGACTGAGTTAGAAATTGTAACCAAGCAACCGACATGCATGCGCAGTGTCAACCAGAGCCTCCTTCTCTCTATCAGCGAAGAAATAAGGAAATGAAGGCTTTGCTCGCAGGGTGATGTTGCACGAACGTAACGAAACGTTAGATGATATATTTTGAATATCATAAATTGTTTCTTCTCGTTATGGCTTTACATTTTAAGATTTTGAGCTGGGCTCTTATACTTTATCATACGATTAGACAGTGAGTCGTCGACCAGAACATTGCAAAACCACTGTCGATTAACATAGTCAGCATTTTCGCAGCTTATCTGGGTATTTTAAAGCCCTAATTAAACGAGAACACAAGTCATCGCAAGTTGTCAGTCACGCTATCTCAGCCAGCCGCTCTGAATAATTTCCCGAAAATATCATATACCTTGACAAAGTTAAGATTTGTTTAAAACACTCATGAAACCTTTATTTTGTCAATCTTGGTGTTCGAACGATCGCCACAGAAATTCGTGACTGCCAACATGCGATGACTTGCTTTCTCGTTTGACTCAGTTTAAAGTGCCTACGAAACGAAAATTAAGTTTGTCTTATTTGAAAGAACATTTAAAATTATAGAGCAACATCTTTTGCAGTTTTTCGTTTCCTTGCTTTGCTCTTGTCATATTTTAGCTTGTTTGATATGCAAATTAAACATTTTGACGTCGTAGGTGCATAATGACCTATCGGAGGTTAAACATTTTTTCTATGATCAAGCCAAATTAATTTGAACGAAGCATGTGGATGCTTTTCGCCCACAACACTAAATATGTAGATCTTCAAGTGAGTTATTATATTTAATACTAGTAAAGATATATAACTTTTTCGATAACTCATTATGCACGTGTGACGTCAAATGTTTAATTTGCATATGAAACAAACTAAAATATCTCAAGAACGAAGCAAGGAAACGAAAAACTGCAGAAAATGTTACTCTATCATTTTAAGTGTTCTTTCAAATAAGACAAACTTGATTTTCGTTTCATAGGCACTTTAATTAAACACTGAGAGAGACGCATGAACATCGCTATAAAATCAACTGTCCTTCAACATTTTATTTGTCACGAATATATGCATTGCGCATATTAGAACTTGTCATTGATTGATTGAGAACAAATTAGCTACATTATAACTTATATTCTATCTACTAAAGCAGAGAACTAGGGTTTCAGTTTTTTTTAAATCCTTGTAATTGTTCTTGTTAAGATTGTTATTAAAGTTCTGCGTTTTTATGGAATCAGATTGCGGTGTTTGCTAAAACATTAAATAAGCGCCCCCTCCCGAGTAAGCGTACCCTCTCGAATAAGCCACCCTCATCGACCTCCTAAAATTAAATAAGCGCCCCCGGGCGCTTATTCGAATCTTTACGGTATCGTAAATAACGGTTGATCAGCGTTTCTGTAATTGGCCAATAGAAAACTAAAGCGGTCATTATTAGGATGTACATTGCTTCACTAAATTCCTCAGTGAATTAGAAAATAAAAACACATGTACAGTAGCTTCAGAAAACAAAATAAGGAACATGCGAAAAGCTGAAACAATCAATATCAACTCCTGTACAAAACAAAGAAAATTAAGTTGAAAATATATTTTAAAGTCATTAGCTCATTAAATAAAATTAAACTTCCTGGTTATGTGCGAACTCAAGTGTCTAATTTGGCTAATCATCCTAGTATTTGCTTACAGAGTTTTCTCTGGAAAAGTGCATTGAAGTTTTAATAAAGAATATCTTATACAAGTAACGATAATTAATTATATTTGTCAACTAGCGTGGAATATAACGAGGCTACCCACACAATTTTAAAAAAGATATTTTTTTTAAGCTCCGGGGAGAAGAAAATTACCATTTCTTTTGTTTCTGGAATTATATATAAGACCAGGAAGGAAAGACGAGAGCAGAAAAGGCTAAACACTGCCTTTAAACCACATCAACTGAGGAGATATGATGGCAAGACCTGCACTTGGTGTAATGCTGGTGCTGTTGATAGTCACCAGTTTTGCTCTCACATTTGAAGATGGTACAGGTACAGGTACAGGTATAATACTATTTCTGTTATTAAGTTAACCACAAACTTATTACAGGTTCATAAAGTGGGAAACGGTGGAACTATATAGCTATATTAGCGCGCTGCCTTTCACCGCTGCAGTTAAGCCAATTCGAATGGGGTTAGTACTCAAATGGTTGCTGGTTCTCTCATGTGCCTCAAGAGTTTTTCACCGGGTTCTCTGGTTAATGACTCCTCCCATCGCAAAATCAACACCATAGTTTCCCATATACAGTCAAGTCTACTAACTAGTTCTATCAAGGGTTGAGAACCATTGGGTTATCACTATCTAAATACTGTCATACGTTACTTTCAATATAAAAATAAAGTCGCATTTAGACATTCCAGAATACTGCGGTATATCACGATAACAGACGTTTGGTCAATAGACGTTCGTCACGCTCAAATACCCAGAAATACTACTGAGCCCTAGACAGAGACCGAACCTGCAACCTTCCAATGACTGGTTAGACCCTCTAACCATTCAGCTACTAAGGCTTGGATGGAAAGCTATACAAGGTTGCAAATTCACAGTCATATGCGATTCCGAGTTCGGCCGCTCACATTGTATCTATTACATAAAGCCCTTGAATACTATAATTAGAAAAGACATGAAGAAAAAAACTAGGAAAATCTTTGTCCAAGGTAGAAAAAAGAGACAAAACTTTGTTGGAAAACCTCCTCAATAATTATTTAAGTCAGATAAAACCCTCGAACGTCGGGATTTATGCTATATATAAAGCCCTCGGACGCTGCGCGGCCTCGGGTCTTTATATAGCACAAATCCCTCGTTCTCGTGTTTATCCTATACATAAAAACGAATAACTTGGTACAGTGGTACTGATAACGCGAAATTATACAGATGCGGAAAAAAGCTGCGGGTACGACTCGTAATAAAGATCTTAGTTCAGGAAGGTTCAAAGTGAAAACACGTTAAACACCACATCAAGTTAGAGTCTCGGAGAAAGTGAATTGATCAGGCAGAGTATTAAGGAAAAAGATAACCAAAAAACCCTACAACATATCCAACATAGTCCATTTTGACCCACTGTCTTTTTCAAGGCAGAAAAGTGTAATGATAGGTATAAATATCAGATAATTTGACAGATTCTTAGTAAAAGCAGCGATGAACAACAACCACGTAGGGAAGATACCTTGATTTTATACTTGTAAGTATGCATGCATGGATGCATGCATGTATGGATGGACAAGTAATCTTTTTATTTGATAATACGATGGTGTTCCTCATTTATCTGGCTATACATTTGGTGCAAATTTGAGACAAATTAGAAAAATATTCAGCACGTAACAGCAAACCTCCTTGAATCACATCCTAGGGTATCCTGTAACCTTAAGATCATCAACTAAGTACAGTATTAATTTCCTAAACCCATTGGCCTTGTGAAGTGTACAAATTACTTTATTAAAGTGAAAAGGTAATAAACTGCGAGACATTTTACTCTGATGAAGGGCTCCGCTTGAAACGGCACTGCTTACCGTATTTACTCGATTAAGCGCCACCCCGATTAAGCGCCGCATATGAAAGCAAAAATATTAAAGACACAACAATGCGGCGCTTAATCGAAGCACCGTCGGACTGAATTGTTCGAGGAGCCAAACTAAAAAACAAGTACGGTGCACCTCAATCTTAAACCAGCCTCCTGGTTTAAATTTATTCTCCTGTATTACAGTGTTTTTAAGTTCAAAATGAGTATATTTCAATGCTCTACCATTTGAAACATGTTTATTTTGTTGTTAACATTTTCTTGTTATCGTTTATGATTTTTAAAGAGCGCCGCTCTCAAATAAGCGCCGCATCCGAAACAATAGGGACTTTAAGCTTCAGACAACGGACTACGGCTACGGTGGAAAGTTTCAGAGTGGTATTAAATGGCGGTGTTTTTATACATCCAAATTTCAAGATACATAATCGCATAGGCTCGTTTTGTTCTTAAATTCTTGAAGAAAAACACTTGTTCAATCTGTTATTCGCGAGAGTAAGGTTAAGCCTTTCCAAGGCTTCTGTAGTGACTCCGGTTCCGCGTTGTCTTTACAACGTAAAAATGATTTTTCTACGTTGTCAACAGAGTCGCGACGGCATGAAAATTACCCTTGCGACCGTCATTTGCAAAAGCTCTTTGTATATGACATGAAATTCTATTGTTCAAACATGTTGCCGTAGTCGTAGTCGTTGTGCATGCTTAAAGTCCCTAATAAAAATTTTAAGAGCGCCACGGCGCTTAATCGAGTAAATACGGTATTTCGTTATCAAAACTAATCTCGGCAGTTTACATATACGCAGTACTTTACTTTTTTGCGTAACTGTGTAACGCAACTGTGTTGCGCTGTCAGTAGCACGGATGTTTCTATCACTGACCACGTTTCGTCAAGCCACAGTCACCCAAGCGCGTGATATGACCAGTGCTGTTAGTAACTTCGTTAGAAGTAGTTACAGTAACTAGTTACATTTTGAGTAACTGTAACTGAAACTACAGTAGTTACTTTTTCTGAAGAAGTAACTGTAACTATAGCTAGTTACTTTTTTGAAGAAGTAACTGTAACTAGTTACAATATTTGGTTTAAAAATGTGACTTTTGTAACTGATTTTCAGTTGAGAATGTCATTCTTTCTTGATAAAAAAAAATGGTATTGATATAATAATAAAGGTATATTATGTCCAATTTGACTATTTCTTTGTAGTCATAACTATACTTCGCTGTAAAAACATAATTATGGTACTGGCATCTAAATACCAGTAATTTCTGGGTTGATATTACTAACGCGGACAAAGGGATGTAACTTTGTAACTAGTTACAAAATTTTTGGTGTACTGTATAATAAACGAGCAGGAGTGTTTTATCAGATATAAAGACACGAGGCGAAGCCGAGTGTTTTTATATCTGATAAAACACGAACTGCGAGTTTATTATACGGCTTCATAAACGAACCACTTGGTAAGTTGATTGGCGGAGTTAGTTTGAAAAATAACCTTGTCTAAGCCGAGAAAATCAAAGCTAAAGTTTATGTAAATCAGGAGAAATCTTTATCACATATAAAGATACGATACGGTCATGATTTTCTTTTGTGTTTTCATGAATTATTAATGAGTTTTTGAAGTAACTGTAACTAGTTACTTTATTTTCATTGTAACTTTTATTGGTAACTAGTTACTTTTCTAACAATGTAACTGTAACTAGTTACAAAAATTATGTAACTTTCACAGCACTGGGTATGACAAGCGACCAGTAAACTCGTTCTCAGGACCACCGTGTAACACGCAGCACCTTTAAAAGCCTGTAGATGCATGTACGCTGTGTGTACCTATGTTTACAAATTGCTTTGTTGTTTTTCCAGATCAAATAAGAGCCAAACGATTTTATCGGCGATGCCGTGGTAAAATCGCGTACGACTACTGTAAGCGAGAATGCAAGTGCCGTAATGGTCGTCTTTACGACTGTCACCGAGTGAGACGCGAGTTCACGGCGATGTCGATCGCGGAAAGAAAGGCCTACATCAGAGCAGTCAAGATCGCCTCTACTCATCCGCGGTTGAAACCAGAATACGAGAAACTCTTGACCATACACAGAACTTACTTCGAACGGCAAATACATGAGTTTATCTATTTTCTACCCTGGCACCGCTGGTTCATACTACAGTACGAGAACCTCCTAAGGCGTGTCAGTTGCCGTATCACTGTACCTTACTGGGACTACACCTTGACCGCGGGCGCGCCTTTTACAAGCGCCTTGTGGGCCACAACGGACGCTGCTATCGGGGGTGACGGCGAAGGGTTCCCTGTACCTTGTGTCCAAACAGGTCCATTTCGCAAAGGAAAATGGTCTTTGATCGCTTCAGCGGGAGGCAGTTGTCTAGCTCGCTCATTCATACGCGATTCCTTCCCTGATATGATCGCCCTGGCGCAACTCCACGCAACGTTTCCCTCAGCTGAGAATCATCTCAGGGACTTTGAATTAATGGTCCGAAACGACTTTCATAATAATCTCCATTTTTTCATCGGGGGTTTCGGCGGAACCATGAATTCCCTCGACTCGGCTGCTGCTCCAGAATTCTTCCTTCTTCACGCGATGGTAGACAAAATTTGGGCCGACTGGCAGAAGAAGAGTATACGGCATGTGTACGTACCGGAATTTCTGTACCAAACAGCCAAGATGCCCGGTACCGAATACTTCTCACGTGATTTCCTGAACCTGAGTAAGCAACCGCGATGCACAGCGGTGAAATATGCCGAACCAGGAAAAAAGTGGGAATCGTTCTTGGGAAAAGTTCGTAAAGTGGCAGGTTTGTTTTGTAGATAAAATACGATTTAGCCTGCGTATGGCTGGCGGTATTAGGAGTTGGGTTAAACAAGATTAAGTTGGCTTGTAATTGTTTATTGTCTTTGTAATTGTGTGTCCAATGTTCATTCAGTAACTCAACAAGTTTATTGCGCCATAGATGTGCGAATGCGCGTAAAGGCAATGTTACACGAGGCGGCAACTTGCAATGCAATTATTGCTGGAAAAAATATTGCAAGTTGCAGTGGAGGTATTACACGCTGTAGCTTGTCTCGTAGCGTTGCAAAAAGTAGAAGCTGCTTCTACTTTCTCTGCAACTCGCAAAGACTACTGTAGTTGCAAGAAGAATAAAACGAGGCAATCTAGCTCCTTGCATCGAGTAAACATGACCTTATGAGCCATCTGGGGAATAGATGCATGTACGCTATGCGTACCTATTTTTAGTAGAGTTACAACCTTGCTTTTTGGTACAGTCATGTCAATTTCTTTCACCAATTTCTGTCAGAACAACATTATGAGATCACAGCCATTGAGAGCCAGAATGGGCCCAAGGATCAAAATTTGAGTGTGGGCCCCCTTTAAATAAGACATAAATTTTCTGTGCCAGATCCTGATCTTTTTGAAATAGGGTCAACTTTAAGAATTAGTCAAATTGTCAGTGATTTAAGACAAGAGTAAGTTTTGACTTAATTACTGCTGGTTGGAATTACTGGGTTATGTCAGTTACATATTTGTAATGGTACTCTGTTAACACATAAATTACCAACATTTTCTGGGAATGTTTCAATGCAGTGCTCGATTTACAGGGGTGCACACCCCCTGGGCTTGGCCAAGGGGGGTGCCAATTACCTTGTCAAATCCAAGGACGCATTCATTCGACAATATCTGTGTAAACTTCATGCTATCATATGATTCATAGATATATGATTCATATATTAGCTATCATATGATTCATAGGTATAAAAAAAATTTCTTGTGGGCTTCGCCCCCTACCCCCAGCCCCACCACCAGCTCGGCCCCTGCTGGGGGCTGTGAACCCAGACCCCTGCCGTAGCTCCCTCAGTATTATGTAGCTCCCTCAGCGGCGCTCCACCCTGCCTCGGTCACACCCCACACCGCAGGCCTGATCTCACTTCGCTTGCTCAGCAGCAGCCAACCACCACCACCAGATCAAGCTGGATCCATCACTGTTTCAATGTTACATCAGTTTGAGTTAATTTCTGACCCCTTTGCCACTATTCAATTAATTACCCTATAATGCACGGCAGTCTGCAGATCACAACCCACCTCATTTTCCCCTTTCTTTTATTTCTCTACATCAGCTCGAGGATCAAGTGTTGTTCGCCAAATAGCCAGATCAGACTTTACCAAACTGCGAAAGAAAGTTTTAACGTTTTTCAAGGTTAGCCATGCTGAAATAGAAAGACTGAAAGTACTTCACGCTCAATTTAAACCAGCTGTCACACTAAATGTCACTTCTCTTCATGGGGTTAACAGACAACTTGGTTTCAAGATGGAGAAAGTTAACCAGATGGTATCTGGTTAAGATGTGCTAAGATGGTCATGATGGTTAAAGGGATCACGAATTCAGCTGTGACTAGAATTTCAGTGAATAAAGTTTAAACGTTTAAACAATTGTGAAGTTTTTGTTTTCACACCTCTGGCTTATTCTGGCCTTTGTTTTCAGGCTCACAGTCCAAGGCTCCAATCAACCACATCTATAATACAATATAAATTGATTAACTTAAAACATTAGGTCAGCAATAAGCTCGTGTTCTCTAACCAAAATACAGTAATAAACTCTAGATTCTAGAATAAACTCCTAGCCCAAGGAACTCCACTGCCAAATGTTTGTGCATGCGCGAATTTGCTTAAGAGTAAACATTGGAAGAGAAGTGGGAACTAGCCGTGGCAACAACCACCAGATAGTGAAGACTCAGGGGCCGTATACATGAATCCGGATTGACTTTCAATCCGGATTGAGTTTCAATCCGGATTGAACTCATTCCGCTTCTGATGAAACCCCTTTATCTGTTTACATTTAGCTCATTCCGGATTGAGTTCAATCCGGTTCTCATTCCAGATTGAAATCTCATTCCGGATTGAAATTTCGTTCCGGAATCATGTAAAGGCGGTGTGAGTTTCATTCCGGAATGAAAAACGTGACAGAGGACTAGAACAAACAATGCATGCGTGTTTTCAAACATTTACGGATTTCAATCCCGAAACCCAATTCCCATGTAAACACGGACTGACTTCGCTTTTCAATCCGGATTGAAACTCAATCCGGATTCATGTAAACGGCCCCTAAGCAAGACTCGACTATTCATTTGTGTTTTAAAAAAAGGGTAAAGAAAATTACGAAGGGCTCGTTTCAGAATATGTTACAATATTGACAAGGAAGCCATGCACAAATTAGTTACCTTATCTTTTTGGTAGTATATGCTTATAATTTTAACTTTTGTGTCACTCTTCGCCCAGTCCAAATATTTCAGTGTTTTCCCGCTCTTTTTTGAGGAACAAGCTCGGATGTTGTGCAGGCACAAAACATTTGGCAGCGGTGTTAGCCCACTGGGGCAAAATGGACAGGCGGAGGGCCCCCTAGTTATTAGGTCCAGGTCTGGGGACATGGTCCTTTGAATTATTGGTATTTCCTGCATTTAGAGACATTATATTCTTGTATTTTCACCTGTGGTGGTGGGTGGCGTGCTGAGCTAGATTTGAAAGTTTTTTCTCTGAGGCCCCATGTTGTATGAGGCCCTGGGACAAATTGCCCCTCCGAACCTCCCTCTCTGCAGCCCTGGGCAGGTTAGGCATCTTTAGCATCGGAAGATCTTAAGTGTGGACCTTATTAAAAAACACTTGGCCAATTGGCATGCAATCATATTGTTTAGTGTAGTGGAGCCTGCCCAACACAACCAGAAATTTCTGTCAGAAATCTAAAATTTAAGAACTTAAGGCCTGGTCAAACGCTCTCAACATTTCATTTGAACATGTTCAAATTTGACTTCGCTTCTCAATCCGGATTCATGTAAATGGCCCCTAAGCAAGACTCGACTATTCATTTGTGTTTTAAAAAAAGGGTTTGAACATCATTCAACACCATTCAACAACGTTCAACATCATTCCACAGGGGTGGCCAAACGCTTTCAACATGTTGAATCACGGTTGAATTCAACAAGGTTGAACGATGTTGAATGAAATGTTGAAAGCATTTGGCCAGGCTTTTACATCACAATGGACAATCACATTCTTATGAGACAAACCATTATTTTTCTGGGGAGGAGGGGTGTGTGATAAATGTTGGAAAAAAATTTTTGGAATGTAAATGGTGACAAGATCAAATAAATTATCTTCAAATATAATATATTAAATAAATAAAAAAATTTAATTACTAATAAAAAATATACATTTCTCTCTGATAAAGGGCCTTCGCTTGAAACATCAGACTCCTACGTTCTCTGTTTTGATGCCGATTGCCGAAGATCTAACCTAATTACTATATCTCAATTGTTGTTCAACACTGACTTTGTAGATTTTCTGCAGTGGTCCAGGCACTAAAAAAATTGTTTGTCCTGAAGAATCTCATCCCCCCCCCCCCCCCCCCTCCAAAAAAATAATGGTTCATCCCTAAGACCTACCTGCAATATTTGCCTTCAAAGTCATTGTAAAAAATTGTTTCATGTGACATCATGTCACTATTTATTTTGTACGTCTGTATTTAACGCCCATAAATCTTGCAGTCATTTGCAATAATTTATTTTGAAAGTCAAACGTGTCAGCAGTTATTTGTGCTATAAATAATATTATAAGAATTCAATGGTACACTATCTGAGAGACTAGATTTATAATAATTAATATTTTTCAAACTTCAATCATGTCCCCCAAAGAGAAAAAGAAAATTTCTGAATTTTAAACTGCAGGTGCATTTTTATATCCCCTGCAAGGCTGCAACCAAAAGCTTTTGAACAAGGCTCTTTGCACTTTGACAAAAGAAAAAAACAAACAGCTGTCAAATTTAAATTGCCAGTAATATTAAGCTAAACTTCTAGGACAAAATGGCACAGTGGCCAGTCCACACTAGTACTATGGTACACACAAAGCAAATATTTAATAAAACTTGACAAGCCGAGAAACTTAGGTCTTGTGTAACGGAGTTTTAAGTCTATTTTAATCAAAACTATCAAAACAAATTAAATGTATGTGTAAAGACATGTATGGTCAATTCAAGAGTTTGAAAGTAACGTATTTAAGAGCAAAAATATGCATTTTATACACACCTGGATACTACTGTGTTCTCTCTGTGACTCCGCCATTTATTATTCATTTTTTCCCGCGCTTGCATAACTTGTTTCCATCCGCCAAGTTGACATTACGTCTTTTTCCGTCAAAAAATATTTAAACCAGGGCGTGGCCTAACCAAGAACTCAATCTAAAATACAAAACTAATCTTTAAACTAAACCGACCTTGACAAAAAAAAAACACAATCCTGAGTATTCCTGACCCTAAAAGAAGAAAAAATGAAGAGTGAAAGGACCTCACTGTGATGTAAGTTTGATAGATGGAAACTAGTACCAAACACGAACCCGTGCACGCACTGGGAACGAATTTCTTACATGCGCCAGCTGTCCATCCTTGTCAGCAGTATTTCAATTAACTTTAAGATTTCCAAAATTGCGACTTTATGAAAGTCAAAAGTTATTAAACACAGTCATTCTGAATATTGACTGCACATCATGTCAAACTATCCTGGTTATAACCAAGGCGGCTATGGTGGCTATCCTCAAGGTCAAACAGGTAAGAATTAGGAAATCTTATAGCACCAAATAATATAATAATAATATAATATAATATGAATTCAGACCTAAAATGTGAGGCTCTAAATATGATCTACACAGTTTCACAAATATTTCAAGTAGCACAATCAAATTCAAAGTACTGTACTCGGCACTGTACTTTTAAATCAACCATCAATTGGTCTCGTGACCTCATAAGCGCATTAGAAACTACAGATAGACTTCGCATTACACTTGCAACACTGCCGGCTCACGACAAAATTCTTTGACGTTTTGAAGCAGGTGCTATCGGATTTTATCTCGGATTTTATAGGTCAAAAGGATAATTCTTTAGTCATGTTATCTCTATTTTATTTACTTTTTTATTCACTTGGTATAGTCACAACAATAGATCACAAGTTAGATATTAAATAGAAAATAATTTGGTTGTAAGTCTGTATTTCAGTCATTGCGGAAACTCACTTGCCGCTCAGGCTTATAAGTCCGTGTCCAATAATTCTAATATGTGCTAATTGGTGGGTTGCAATCAATCCCCTGAGATGTATAAGGGCTGTTTACATGAATCTGGATTCTGGATTGAAATGCAAAGTCAATCCGTGTTTACATGGGAATTGGGTTCCAGGATTGAAATCTGTGGGAAATCAATAAATGTTAGAAAACATGCATGCACTGTTTGCTCTAGTGCTCCTGGTCTAGCCAGAATGAGCTAAATCTCAATCCAGATTCATGTAAACAGATAAAGGGATTTCAACAGAACCAAAATGAGTTTAATCTGGATCAAAGCTCAATCCGGATTCATGTGAGCCCCTTAGTGGACAAAAATACAGTGGCCATGTTAGTTGGCATCTAATATATCCTTTTGTACATACAGTACCAACTAACATGTCAAGTGGTAAATGGAGCATTCATATTTCATTGAAAATGAATTTCAAAAGCTTAGGAAATAGGAATGGAGATTGATTAAGACATCAATGTTTTAGGCCAAAATCATGACATTTTTTGGCCCATGTTGTGGATCATTGCTTTTAGTAATAATACATGTATATGTTTGGAATTCAGGCCATCCTCATGGAACAGGCTACCAAGCAAGACCTGGAGCTCCTCCAGCTGGTGCTGGTGGATATCAAGGAACCCCAGGGTATCAAGGAACTCCTGGATACCAGGGGGCACCTCGCTATCAACAGCCAACACAAGGATATCAGGGTATGCCAGGATACCAAGGAAGCCAGGGATATCAGGGGACACCTGGTTACCAGGCTGGGTATCCAGGAGCATCTGCACCCAGTGCTTCAACAGGCTACCCAGGTCAGGGTGGACATGGAATGCGTCCACCCCTCCTGGAGCAGATCCTACCTTGTGGAACTGGTTTATTACTGTGGATAATGATAAGTCTGGCCAAATTACAGCAAACGAATTGAAACAAGCTTTAGTGAATGGCAACTGGACTCACTTCAATGATGAAACATGTCGTTTAATGATAAGTAAGAGTCTTGACTGTGTAATCACGCACCTTGACAGCAGTAGGGCCACCAGGAGTCGGGGGGGGGGGGGAAGTTGCCTGATAGGGCACCCCTAATTTTTTTGAGATTCAGGCTTTTGATGTAAGGAAGTAGGGGTGAAAATTTGTCAAAGGCTCCTAATGTGATGAAATTATGTCATCAGAGACTTCAAAATGATATTTTACCCCAGTCCCTACAATACTTCTTGGTATAAGCCCTGAACAGCAAGGACCATTCACAAAATATGACTGTGATGCTTTGGGGTGATTGTTGATGAGTCACATACATAACATCACAGGCTACATTGTGGATCCCCAATCTGAGAAACAAGAAATTACAAATCCATAATACCAATAAAAAAGTGCATACATGCAGTACAGTAACTGTACGTCAATAAATTTTATTTTGAGGTAAGCACCATGTATCTTATTTTCTATGATGAGCTTTCATCCTGTGAACTCAGGACGTCATCAGAGCTAATGAATAAATTACACATCAGTTTATGTAATACTAGAACGTCTTTGACGCTTACAACATCTCATGTGATGGCATCAGTTAAAAATCTAGAACTTGAGAATGTGTAGAAAATCGTCGTGTTCCAATTGTAAATTAGTAAAGATTTTAAAATCATATAAAAGTTGTGAGTAATTCGTAAGATAAAGTTACTAAAATAGGCCATGTTTGAGGTGGACGTTCGAGCTTCTTGTGGTATCAGGTTTTGTGTTTGTTGACTTCGATAGATTCTGAAGTTCTAGATTATAAAACTGGTGTCATCACATGAGATGGTTATCAAATAAACTGATGTGTAATTTCAGGGCTTGAAACTTGCGGTATCCCGATATCCATGGGATACTAGAAGTCACCTTAACTTCAGTATATATCCAACGGGATTACAACGTAACGTACTGTAATGTCTTACAATGTAACCGGTAACGTCTTATAATGTGACGTAACGTCTTATAATGTAGCCTAACGTCTTAGACGTAGTATAACGTCATACAGTATATGGAACGTGACGTCTTAGAATGTAACGTAACGTCTTAGAATGTAGTGTAATGTCTTACAATGTAGCGTAATGTCTTAGAATGTAGCAGTGTCTTAGAATGTAACGTAACGTCTTACAATGTAGCGTAACCTCTTATACAGTAATGTAACGTAACGTCTTACTTAGAATGTCGTGTAATGTCTTAGAATGTAGCGTAATGTCTTAGAATGTAGCGTAATGTCTTAGAATCTAGCAGTGTCTTAGAATGTAGCGTAGTGTCTTAGAATGTAAAGTAACGTCTTAGAATGTAACGTAACGTCTTACATTGTAGCGTAACATCTTAGAATGTAGCGTAATATCTTATAATGTAATGTAACGTCTTACAATGTAGCGTAACGTCTTAGAATGTAGCGTAACTGCAGGCACTGTCACAAACTGTTATAGCTAATTTTAGATATTGCAAGTTGAGATGTTTCGTATTCAAAAGTGGGATACTAGATTTCAAGGAGGGATACCAAATTCAGAAACCTTGGTGTCCACTGGGATACTGCCGAAAATTTAAAATTTCAAGCCCTGGATTTAATTATTCATTAGCTCTGATGAAGTCCTGACCTCAAAATAAAATGTATTAATTATTCATTACCATGCAAAACGAAAAGACAATGTCTTTTAAATCATTGATATCTGTTAGATCCTTTCAAATTTTGGGAAATTACGTGTAGTGTACTTCATTATGTTTATTTTCATTTTATCATTTTATTTCTATCATTTCTTTGATACAAAGTCAAATAAGTAGGGTTGACAGCTGTTATTTTTTTTCCTAAATGAAATAGTTTGGGGGTTTTTCTACCATGAAAGCATCCTTTTACTTGGAAGAAAGAGCCCTTTTGGCAGATAAAATGTTTTAACAAAATAACTGAGCCAAGGATGTACATACTGTACTGACTGACATACATATATACAAAAATGTTCTATAGAATCCTATAGAATATTCTATTGGAATTTGGGACTCTATGGAATGTTCTATAGGTTTTCTAAATCCTACAGATAGAATATTCGGTGGTATATATATTCTGTGAATATTCTGTAATATAGAATATTGTGGCATTTGTAAAATTCTATAGAATCTGTCCCAATTTTTTATTGAATATTCCACAAAATATTCTGTAGCACAGTTTTCTATATACTACATGTTAAGTAGTACCGGTAGTATATGGTATTAATTATATAAAATATATATCAGAATTAAAGTCGATCGTACATTCAGTTATGTATTTTCCTCTTTTTTTTTCCTACAGGCCAGCACTGTAATATTTTAGATGAACTCATTTTGGCTGCTCTTGGGGACAACCATGGGGTGCAAATAAAGTTTAAATAAAAAAATATATAACAATAAAAATATTAATGAACTTGTTTTGTTTGTTACATGTAGGTATGTTTGATAGAGATCAATCAGGAACCATAGACTTCAATGAGTTTTGCAACCTGTGGACTTACATTCAGCAGTGGAAAGGTGTCTTTGATCGTTATGACAGCGACCGATCTGGTGCCATTGAAGTGCGTGAATTACAGACTGCTCTGACTGAGATGGGTTACAGAGTTTCTCCAAATTTTGTCAATCTGCTTATAGCAAGGTTTGTATAAAAAGAGTCAGAGGTCTTAGAAATGATTGTGTGAAGCAAGCAATTTAGTTGCATACAGCCTGAAAGCCAAGATACTGCATTGGCTCTGGATCAAGAAAGAATTGTGGGCCCCAGTGTTATTCCTATATGTCTCAGAAATCTCATGTGAAGTGTTTATAAACATAGTCAATAGGGATATGGTCTGGAAACTCGGCAAACTTCAAAGCGCCTATAATGAGCTGTGGTTTTATGTTGAACCGTACCTTGCACATCCTTTGTTTAGGTTAATTAATGTTTAAATCGTACGGTTGAGTGATTAAACTGAAAAGTTGCTATTGGATAATTCCTTCATTACACTAAAATACCATTGTATTTTAGTATAATGAACAAATTATCCAATAGCAACTTTGGTTCCATTGGTTCAATTGACCGTGCATGTACCGTGTACAAAAATGCATAAAGGCGAACAAAAAGATAGAACAAGACTTTAGCTGAGTTTCCAGACCATATTTTGAATGACTATGTTATAAATTAATACCTGATTTGGCTTGAGTATATATTTGCCATCAAAATACAAAGAATTTCCCTCCTCTGCTGTACACTTGTACTACTGGTTCATGTATAGTTGATCTGTATTTATGTAGCTGTTGCCATCAGACCAACCTCACCCTGGGTGTTTTAATACTCCTTTCTCCACTATAGCATGGTGGGTTACGTCACAACGTAACGTCTCATAACGTAACATAAGGTCTCACAACGTAACGTAAGGTCTCGCAACGTAACGTCAGGTCTCGTAACGTCAGGTCTCACAACGTAACGTCTCACAACGTACAGTAACGTAAGGTCTCACGACGTAACACAAGACCTCACAACGTAACGTAAGGTTTCACAATGTGTAAGGTCTTGCAATGTAACGTATATCGTCTTTAAGCGTAGGCTACTGTAACAGTTTTCACAGCGTAGTAGGTTTTACGTTTTACAACTAAACTAACACGTTAAAGCGAAAGATAACGTCTTACAATAAATATCAAGCAACACAGTTTTCTTTTTCAGATGTGTAGAAAATATAAAAGTTAGGTTCATATTTCTGTGCCATAATTGATCAGTTTTAACGCACGTGCGATTCGCCCGCGCGCAAAATTATTTACACGTGCGAATTACCGCACACGTGCAGTTTTCCTTACGGAAGGGACTGCATCAGACTACCAAACTGAGAAATGTAGCTTTTCATAGAATTTAACCCATTCCTGCATGAGCTGGCCAAAAACAGCCCTTTTAAAATTGGTAAATACTCTGTCAATGCCAGCTGATTCTACTCATGAATTAAAAGTGAAACCCTCAGTCATCTTAGGCAGTGGGTTAAATGTGGCCTGCGCTTGGCCAGTGCCGGATTAACCTTCCCATGCAGGGCCGGGGGCAAAAATATTTAGGGCTGGTCACAAACTGAGAGCCATCCCCGGAGTACGGTGAACTGAAAGCGTAGGCTGATCGGATCATCGGAGGTTCGTACTTAGGCTGCCTCAGGCGCCACTCAAACAGAAGGGAGCCCGAATTCAGACTTTCAAAGAGAAACTGCATAATTTTTTTATTCACTCATTTTTTTGGGCCGGTCAAAATCTGGGGCCTGGGGCAAATGCCCCCTTTACCCATAGGTAATCCACCACTGCGCTTGGCAGAGCACCGTAAAATAATAAAGAATCCATTTTTGGCCAGCTCAGACAGGAATGGGTTAAAAGCATTGTATTGTAAGCTCATTTTGTTTTATCTACAGGTTTGACACAGTAGCTCGCCGAAGTATGAAACTCGACAGTTTTATCCAGTGTTGTGTGATGCTCCGTCTCCTAACTGATGCTTTTCGCAGAAAGGACACCAATCAAAATGGTGTCATTAATGTGAACTATGAAGATTTCATGTGTATGGTGATAGAAAACAAATCCTAAAGTCGACTATCAAGTTGAAACTTAACTATATACATGTATAGTGTGCAAAGGGTTTTGATTTTAACCCAATGTTATCAAAATGTCTTCACTGATGTAAAATATGTAAACTGCATGATTGTGTCAAACACATGACAGAAAATCTTGAATTTCAACAATTCCTTATACATGCAATTATTAAAAAAGAAGTAACGTACTGGCAATAATTTGTTCATTACTTCATTCACTTGTTACAGTATTGTCTTTAATATCAAAAACGCTACTGTATAATTAATAACATTAACCATTTCTGTCTGCTGTATGATAGATGGCTTGTTCTGTTTCTTAAAACTACAGTACTCGGGGCTAGATATCAACAGGGCTGCTAAGAGAGGGAGGAGCATGGGGGCACATTACCCACCAATCCCAGGCCCCAACTGGAGAGGGACATTTGAGTTTTTAAGGGTAGAGACTGAGATTTCTGTTAGTTGACTTTCAAGTGATAATAATAAGATTCTTAATTTTGCATGTTCTTGACTAAGGAAATTGATATCGGAATCCTTGAAGTTCAACAGGTGCCTACATGTACAGTATATACTGTATATACAGTATGGTATACCCATAAAACCAGCAGCATATAAGATGAGGTAGACATTCATTTTGGGAAACAGGATCAAATTAAAATGCCTTTGTTGACAACATCTCTTACCAAATTGCATAAGTCAATAAAAACTTGAATTCAATTCAGATCCCCTTGTAACCTCCCTAGAGGTCCAGTAAAAGCCATTCCTCATTGGTTCTGTAACTACAGGAGAAACCCTGTGCAGCATTGGATCAAGGGGGGGGGGGCTTTGGGCAAATGCAAGGGTCCCACACTTTTGGGGGCCCTGGAGATTTTTGGGGCCTTTTTACTGCACCATATCATTTTTCTAGTCTCTCTCTAACTTCAGGGGCAGATGTGAGCCAGCTACTACCGGTAATGGTGCCAGGGAAGTGAAAAGCACATGTGCTAACCACTGTGCCACTAATACTCCAATATTCTAATTCTTTGCAATCAACACCATCCATCAAACAACCTTTGCAAGAAAGGCTTAAGGATGCCCACACCAGCACATGCTGCCAGGAAATTATTTTGGTCTCGCAGGAATTTTTTGAAGGAAAATAGCATGAAATTTTTAACTTTATCAACACTCAACAATTCAAGTGTTTCCCAATGTTTCCTTGCCACCATATGATAGCCAACTGACTGCCTGACATTTGCTGAGGTTGGATCAGGACCATGCATTATGTGATCATGTTTGCTGAAAGCACATACTGTTGGAAGTTGAAACTTGGCAGATTTTTTTAGGCCTGAATCAGCCTGCTGCCAGTAAAAAAATATTTTATTAACCCATTCCTGCCTAGGCTGTCTGAGGGTTTTCCCTTGGACGAGTAGAAGGCTTAGGCATATCTGGCATCAGATGGAGTAAAATATTAAAGGGGCCATTTTTGACCATTCCTCAGGCAGCAATGGGTGAGAAATTCTCAGGTGAGAATTTCCCACAGCCATGCAATTTTCATTAAAAAATGGTTGTGCAATTTTTGAAAACAATTGCCTTCAAAAGTTTGATCACAGAATTTTAAATATGGACAGTTGGTGAAAAACCCATTGTAACCACCATTTTATTTGCAGCCTGAGCCACCCTAGAAACCATTTATTTTCCCAGGAAAGCCATGCAATTTTCACAAGATACCCAAGCAAAATGGTGGCTGCATGAAGTTTGATTCCCATTGGGCATTTTAGAAACTTTACAGTCTGGCTGCTGACACACCACTGAAGTTGAATATGAGTGAAACTTCTCCAGCATGCTGGTGGAATGGAAGGAGTTGCAAGCATATGGTTAGGCTTTAATGTAAATTGTTTGAATTAGCTATCTACATAACATATATCGAAATATAGTAAGGCTGCCCAAACATGGAATGTAGAAGTCTAATGTTTCAAGCAAAGGCCCTTTGCTTCACTCGAAACATTAGACTTCATTTGATTTCACTGTACTGTATTACATAACTTATAGCTATATAATTCATTAATTATATAGTTATGTATTTAATGAAATCCATCTACCAGTCAGATTGCAGTCATGCTACCCACATAAGTCCACTGTAACAGCCACAGCACAATCCTCACGTACCGCTGTCCACTGTATGATGGTGACTTGTAATGTCTGAATATACACATCTCCAACTCTGTTGTTCCAAGCTTGAATATCCTCAGTAAGCCGAGCTAATTTCATCTTCACGGTTCATATCCACTGTCATTGTCAAAACATCCGATGCTCGTATTAAAGCCTCAGGCAGAACACCCATTGGGGTGGCCAAATCTGAAACTTGGAATGCTGTCGTTTCAATGTCTGTTGAACGGAAGGTTCCTTTCACTTTCGTTCTTTCGTACATAGAAAACGTACATGGCTTGTTAGACACGGCAAAGAGAACACGTAGAAAACGCTCACGAAGGAATGAACGGCTTTCTTGGACAGCTTTCTCCTTTGTGGACTCACAATTCTTCGGAGAGTCTTCCATAATTATTTTTCTGTACTACCGGTCGTCACTAAAAGGGATAACTCAAAAGGAGGCCCCTTTACAAATTTGTTTTGCCAAATTTGTCGTCAAGCTTCAGCGAGTCTGAAGATTTTAGCAATCTTCTGGATAACCTAACCACAATAAAAACCTTATCCCTAGTCAGAAATCTGGTTTGCTCTCTAGCTTTTTGGAAAACATATCGAGGGTCCTTTGGAGTGATCTTTTTTAGTGACGATTCTTGACTTCTTTTTCACTCGACCTCATACCAAGTACTTGCATAAAACTTTATTTACCTAGACAAATTGCGCGTTGGCTCCGTTCATATTTTTGAAAAACCAATATGGCGGACAAAACAGAAAATGAGGCAAGGTTAGTTTATCTGCCTCTTTCACGGATAAAAACAATAATGAAGAGCTCGCCAGAAATGAGTCATGCCGGACAGGAGTCTATATTTATGATAGCCAAAGCAACGGTAGGTAAAAGTGACGTAAGACACCAGAATTTCTGAAGAACATTTAAAGAAATTATTGTACAATTTTTGGCTGTTAATTTTATGCATTCTTTGTTTTGTTCAGGAGCTGTTTGTCGAATATTTAGCAAAGGAAGCACAAAAAGAGGAGGAAAAGAAGGATCAATTATCCTACAGATCATTATGTATGTGACTAAATACTGTAGCCTGACGATAATTTGAAGCAATATATATAAACCCATCATATACCTATATTTATTTGGTGCACTGTATAAACTTTTTGCTTATACAGTTAAATAACTAGAAATTCGCTTGTATCACATTGATTACGAAAGGTTTATGTGGAGTGGCATAGGTACCATATGCACTCCAGCAGAAACCTTCCTGATACAAGTGAATATTTTAGTTTAACACCAGTTTTCAGTAACTCATTCAGTATCCAGTGAAAACGTCCTCAGGTCAAAATAGGCTTGGGTGGTTTTGATTAAAATAAAAACCGGTAAACCGTCCAACTTAAAACCGGTTAAACAGTAAAACCGGTTTTTGTGACTTTTTCATTTTCTAACGTAGGATTTTTTGAAATTCTAACTTAACCACTGTCTTGGTATGATTCATAAGACCTAACTCACTCTCAAATCCGGAGGAAATGCACGATAATGCTACAAACGCGTGAACCATTACGTGATACGTATTAGGTGACCAGCTGATTTGCCTGCTTATGTTTTTAAGAAGATAATACTTTGTCCACATAGGCAAGGGTTCTACACAGCATTTCTTGCAAAAATTAGTATTTGCGCTTTTCATGAAAAAGAAAGGATAACAAAAACCGATTTTTCGGTTATTGGAAATGAAAACCGGTTTTAAAAAGAAAACCGAACAAAACCGAAAAACCGGTTAACCGCCCAAGCCTAGGTCAAAACATCCTCACTTCTTTCAAACTGATTGGGGAACATGTCAACATACATATAATACTCTATATAAGACTTATTAGTATATTTTTGACATTGACAAATACATTCTTCAAATGTTTCACGCCAGTAATCTGTTCTACTGTATAAAGCTGCAAGATCAGGCTCAAAAGCAAAGTGTCTGTTGCCAGTCTTTACTTGTATCAAGTTTCCATTTTTATAGCAACACATAAATACAACTACAAAGTCTAGTCAAACGATATAAATTAACCATCTAACTGCTTGAGGTATTCACTTTAAGATGTATATTTTCATTTTTTTTAACTTTCAAATAAGTCTGTTAATATACTGTATTTATCTTTTTGACTTCTATGACCCGAGGACGTTTTGACATGAGGATGTTTTGACTGGTAAGCAGTCATTCTTGCCCTGAGCTGGCCCAAAAGACCCCTTTACTGTTTTACTCAATGCCATACAATTTTACTCATCAAAGAGAGAACCCTCCACCCTAGACAGCAATGGGTTAACTGTTCAATGGCCATCCATGGTGGCATGGCCCCTGCATGAGCCTTATGTTACAATGTGATATCCTTTTTTATTTAGCAAAAGTGGTTGAAGAACAAGATTGCCTACAATTTCTTGCTGGTTTGTAATATATATATTAATTATGTACTAATTGTAACTACTGTATAATTGTATATTGTATACTTAAAGGGATGGGCAACAAAAACAAAAAATTTCAAAAGCAAACTGGCAATGACATGAAGATACAATCTAGTGACAGTCTTAGTGTGTAATTTAGACCCACACAGTATTCCAATAAAACAACTTAATTGCACTTTTAAAGTTGCTAATCTGAATCAGTATCTGCCATCTTGGATACATTTTTGATATGCATGTGATGTCACAAGTTGGGTAAAGCCAAAACTTTATTTAGCCATACATTCACATATACATGTCTGAAACTCATTTTTTGTAAATGATATTATTCTTGATTAAACCACAACACTTTAAAACCACAGAAATTCAGCTGCCAGAAGAATAAGTTTCATCATGTTTACCCAGCTTGGGACATACATAATTAATTCAGTGATGGATCCAGCTTCATCTGGTAGGGGGTTGCTGAGCGAGAGAAGTGAGATCAGGCCTGCGGCATGGGGCAAGACCAGGGCAGGGTGGAGCACCGCTGAGGGAGCTACAGCAGGGGTCTGGCCCCTGGACCCTGCTGGGGACTGTGTCCTCAAGCTGGTGGTGGGGCTGGGAGGGTAGGGGGCAAAGCCCACCAGAAAATTTTTTTATACAGTACCTATCAATTAACAATTATTCGCTGAAGGCGAGGTGAATATCGGTGTATAATAACCGAGACAAAGTCAAGGTTATTATTCAGCGATATTCACCGAGCCTGAGGCAAATAATTGTTTTAGTATAAATACACATTTTCATACTTGTAGGAAGAGTGTTTTCTTTAAAATTGTTAATTTCCTCTTATGTCATTGACAAACCGGCTGGTGGCCATTTTGAATAAATGCTGTAGGTGATTATCGGGAATTAATCCGAGGTAGCTCAACCAATCATCACACGAGATTTTCTATAATCACTTGTGTATTTATACTAATACCTATGAATCATATGATAGCTAATACATGCATCATAAATCTATGAATCATATGATAGCTAATATATGCATCATAAATCTATGAATCATTAGCAGATAGCTATGATACCTAATATCTAGGTACAGTACTATGAAGTTTACACAGACATTGAATGAATGCATCCTTTAATGTACTTGGATTTGACAAGGCAATTGGCACCCCACCCCCCTTGGCCAAGGCCAGGGGTGTACAACCCCCCCCCCCCTTCCCCAATACACACACACAAACCCTGTAAATCCATCACTGAGTTAATTAGGCAAGGTCTTATGGCAAGATTGTCTTATGTTGAAATTAGTGATTGTTGTTTCGCACAAGAGTTGTTTTGTTTACTTGGATTACCATCGCAAGACAGTTTGTTAATCAGAAATTTAGAAATGTGTACTTGTGCATTTTTTGTTGCTCATACCCTTTAAAAAAGTAATGTAATGCACTTGTGTGTGTTTTTAGATATGGTTCCAGCAAAAGTGTTGGCAAAAGATTACTTCGCATCACTAAAATCCCAAGAAAAGAAAGTGATAGAAATAGAATGACTGAAGTTTAATTTGACATACATGTAAAATATTAATGTTTTCCACCTTGCAAGCAGCACCATCCTATATTTTGTTTTCTCTCTGAAAGGGGAAAAAAGGTTCTGTTGTACAACTGTAGTCAATCAAGAAAAAGGCACTTTAAGAAAACACAACGACTACGACTACGGCAACGTGTTTGAACAATAGAATTTTATGTCAAATACAAAGAGCTTAGTAATTTTCACGCCGTCGTGGCTCTGTTGACAACGTAGAAAAAGCATTTTGACGTTGTGAAGACAACGCGGAACCGGAATCACTACAGAAGCCTTAGAAAAGCTTAACATTTCTCTCGCGACTACCATAGATTGAACAAGTATTTTTCTTTAAGAATTTAAGAACAAAACGAGTCCGTGCGATTGTGTATATCTTGAAATTTGAATGTATAAATACACCACCATTTAATACCACTCTTAAACG
Organism: Corallium rubrum; assembly: GCA_964035015.1. Taxonomy (NCBI): domain Eukaryota; kingdom Metazoa; phylum Cnidaria; class Anthozoa; order Scleralcyonacea; family Coralliidae; genus Corallium; species Corallium rubrum. The sequence continues at coordinate 3,724,544 of OZ036005.1, read as the reverse complement.
TTCTACCGTAGCCGTAGTCCGTTGTCTGAATCTTAAGGCCCATTTCCACTCAGGAAAATTTTCTTTGGACAGGACATTTTCTTTTGTCTCAAACCCATTAGTTCTGCCCAAGAGCTCACAAGACAAAGGGAAATTTCCTGTCCAAGGAAAGTTCTCCTGAGTGGAAGTGGGCCTTTAAAGTCCCTAATGGTCTGGAAACTCAGCAAACTTCAAAGCGCCTATAATGAGCTGTGGTTTTATGTCGAGACGGTCCTCACCGTGCACAAATCTTTTGTTTTTCGCTTAGTAATATTTAAATACACGATTAAGCAATTGAACCTAAATGCTGCTATTGGATGACTGCTTCGTTATACTAAAAAATAGATTGTGATATTTCGATAACACGGTTGAGCAATAGCGAACCGCACAGTTGCTATTTATAGCACAAAATGCGGACAAACAAACCGAAATCGACTTTCAAGGGATTAAATATGAACGTTTTTCTATTCTTGGCAACTCAGATTTAAAGTGTCTATGAAACGAAAATTAAGTTTGTCTTATGTGAAAGAACATTTAAAATGATAGAGTAACATCTTTTGAAGTTTTTCGTTTCCTTGCTTCGTTGTTGAGATATTTCAGTTTGTTTGGTATTCAAATTAAACAACTTGACGTCACACGTGCATAATGAGTTATCGAAAAAGTTATATCTTTGCTAGTATCAAATATAATTATCACTTGAAGATCTACATATTTAGTGTTGTGGGCGAAACACATCCACATGCTTCATTCAAATTAATTTGGCTTGATAATAGCAAAGATATCTAACCTTCTCTGATAGCTCATTATGCACCTACGATGTCAAAATGTTTAATTCGCATATCAAACAAACTAAAATATGTCAAGAACAAAGCAAGGAAACGAAAAACTGCAAAAGATGTTGCTCTATAATTTTAAATGTTCTTTCAAATAAGACAAACTTAATTTTCGTTTCATAGGCACTTTAAAGAAAAATGCGGACAAATATGATGAAATTGACAACACTGACGTCATCTGTGCGGAGCGCTATTGAACCCGAATGCTATTACTGGATGATTGCTTCATTACTGTGTATCAAAAATACATTGTCCTTACCGTGCACAATTTTGCATAAACATGAACAAAAAATAGAACATATTTGTCCAAGTTTGGGAGAAAATCCCAAAGACATTTTTTTAACAACTTTAATGGGAAGAGCGCGAACGAGACTCGAGGACCCATGCGAGGCGCTCCCCCGTAGAAATTAAAAATACATAAAGTCATAAATATATAAATCAATTAGACTTATACCAACTACATAAACACCAAAACGCACCACCATACGCGCACATAACCTCATAGAATAACATCAGGGGTTGAAATAAGAAATTTTTTTAGTTGCCCAAGTGGCTACCAGAGAAGAAAATCTAGTCGCCAAATTTCATATCAAGTCGCTCTATATTAATTGTCATATTTTTGTGTTAAAATCAAAACTTTCTGACCAAGAAAACACATCAATAGTTATTAGTGATACTATTATACGTAGTAGAAAAAGCAATCAAATAAATTAAATATTAATGAAGTTGTGAATATGTCTCAGTCTCTCCGTTCTATCTATTTCAATTCAATTCAATTCAATTCAATTCAATTCAATTCAATTCATAACATTGGTGAATGATGTGCTTGCTTAATAAACTTATCATACAATCTTAACTCTTTAGTAAGTAAAGTAAAGTAACAGTATATTTCTTATTTTTTCTTTGTCGCCACAAGGGCTACCTGCGGAAAATATCTGGTCGCCAGATTAGAAATTTGGTCGCATTTGGCGACCTGGCGCCCGCTTATTTCAACCCCTGAACATAGCTAAGAACAATATAACTGATTAGAATTCAAAAAAGGAACCAAGGAGGTTGGCCCGCAAGGTGATGTATCATGGGATTTAAGTAGTTGGTGCATTAAAAAACTGCTATTAGTGACAGGAACAGATACGATGTAGTGACCATGTACAGGTCGAGTGAATGTACATTGCGCTACGTTGTAAGACGTTCGGCTACACGGTTAGGATACGCCACAAGACAGTACAGTACAGTACGGTACAGTACAGTACGGTACAGTACAGTACAGTACAGTACAGTACAGTACAGTACAGTACAGTACAGTACAGTACAGTACACGGCGTATAACACGTTCCGCAACGCTACAAAACGTTCCATTATGTTGCAAGACATTACACTATATACATTGTGTAAGACATTTTGTTAACAAGTTGTTCACTTATAGTTTGAACAACTTGTTCACGGATAAATTAACAGTCATGAACAAGTTGTTCCAACAGCACATTTTTATAGCGAACAACGTTGTTCGCACATGATACAACATGTTGTAACAGCATGACGAAATAACAACGATGAACAACAATTGTGAACATGACTGGTGTATCAACACTGTTTCAACATGCGTGGACAACTGTTGTTTCATCATGAAACAATGATATTGTTAATTCATCAAGGTTGTTCACACATGATAACAACGTTGTTACAGTATTGCTCAGGCAACAATACTGTAACAACTTGTGAGATTTTTACGCGTGTAGCTGAACTGAAGGAAATTCCAATTAAGATGTCAATCGACGTACATGCGAATGACGCATCACCAAAGAACACTGGGTCGAGGATCGCGCAAGAATGCTAATATGCGACGCAGAAAAAAATAGAAAAAAAACACAGAGCCAAATTTAATATTCGTGCCTCCCACAGTAGCCCGAGTAATAATAATTCTTTCTAGCCACTGGATTACACAACGTTAGAGTCAAATAATTATATGACATAGAGTAAGTGTTAGCAATGCCAACATTGGTTACCATTGCTCAGTTACATTTCAGCATCTTCGATGTTCAAATCTTCCAACATTTCCTCCAAGCTTACTTCTGGCACATCTTCAGCATTTGAGGAAATTCCTGTCTTACTAGGATCTGCCAATGGGAAAAAATCAAATAAATGTATCAGAAGTTTCCCTCTTGCAATTAAATATCTGACATAGACCACTTTCACAAAAGCCTTCACTTTAAATCTTTTATGTGCATATAAATGAGCCTTTCTAGCCTCGTTATGAAGTAACGATTCTTTTGAATAGGCGAGTTTCAGGGGGTTGCGCGCGCATCGTTTTGCAAAGAAATTGGCGGGCTCTTGGCGGGCTCCCCACAAAGTAAGCAATGGCAAACAGACTTGCTAGCGAGCCAACAACAGCAAAATAACAGTGTTAAACATCCAGAAACTGTATCTATACTTTGTTTATTTTAAATAGTATGTTTAGTTTGAGTGGAGCTTGCCAGTTTTTTTGAAAAATGGTGCGCGCGCAACACCCTGAATCTCGCCTATTGCAGACACACAAACGAGGCTAGAAATGCTTATTAACCCTTTCAAGCTCATCGTTGTCCGAACAACTTTATCTTTTTACTGTCTAACGCCAGACGATTTTACTCATCAAAGTAAGATGCACATAAAAGAATATTCAAATTAATCTATTATGAAAGTAGTCTATACATGGTTCTCAGCAGAATCAGAGAACTATATGTAAACCGCCTCGGTAAAGACAAAAGCCGCTGTCTTTTTATAAAACAATAGGTGGTTTTCACTGTGAGGTCACAAAATTCTAAAATGTCTATTATTAAACCTACAACGTTGGTTGTGTTATATATTTTGTAGATCGTTATTACGAGTTTTCCTGGAAAATTTTAAGCGACCATCAAGCAACTGAAAAAGTTTCACTTTAACTTCTGTTTAGGGACCGGTCAAAAAGTAACTGCTAGGGTGGGCCGGAGGGAATCTGGATGGGTCATGAAATTATTTTAATCAATTTGGGTGGGCCATTAAGTATTTCTTGTGCAAATGGATGGGCCATGAAACAAATATAGCCAATTTGCACTCATACTATAATTACTATACAATTTTCTTAAAAGTAACATTCAAAATAAAAATAAATTCAAAATATTAAGAAACAAAACTTTATTTATTTAGTGTTCATGATTATCTTACACTGCCGAAGTCAACGAAAACTTTAAATTTCAAAAATATTTTTGAATAAAAAAAACAATTATTCATTGACTTCGGCAGTGTGAGATATTAAATCATGAAAATTATCTCTTCGTGTTTCTCTGAGGATGATTCTGTAATAGAGTTAATAGTTTGTGAGTCTAAATTCATGTGTAATCCATATAAAAGAATTAATCTTCTTCAGATTCTGATGACGTAAAGCCAGATGAGGAAGAATGAGGAGAAGATATTGTAGTGGCCGATGACTTTTACAGGGTGGGTCATGAAATGTTTTCAATAATCTGTGATGGGCCATGAAATTTTGTCGAGTTTCTCAGGATGGGCCACCAAAATGTTTTTGGAAAAGTCATTTTTCCCTCCGGTCCCCCCTAGCAGTTACTTTATGACCAGTCCCTTATATTGCGTGGCAAAATGATCGTGATGATATATATATATATATATATATATATATATATATATATATATATATATATATATATATATATATATATATATATATATAGTACAATCATTTTTGTCAACTGTCTTAAACCATACAATTTCATTGGACTGTTATTTGTGAGAATATAATTATAATGGTTTATGTACTGTACCTTTATAGATGTTAACATTCTGTCGGTACAGTTTGTCTTCTTCTAAATCTTCCAAAAAGTCATCATATTCTCTACACAATTATGAAAAAAGAGCAATCAAAGAACACACAATCAGGTTTACGGGCCTATTACGCGGGGAAATTTCCCTGCAACATATCTCGCAATGCAGCATATCCTCTCATTTAGAAATCAGGATTATCTCGAATTGTCAAATGGCATAGGATTCAGGATAACCCTGAATTAAAACCTAATCGAGATCAGTGTACATTGTACAGTGCAGTCAGTACAGTACAGTACAGTACAAAATTACAGTACAGTAAAGTACAGTAGAGTACAGTAAAGTACAGTACATACAGTACAGTGCAGTACAGTACAGTGCAGCACAGTAAAATGCAGTGCAGTAGTGTAATGCAGTGTAGTGCACTACACTACACTGCACTGCACTGCACTGCACTGCACTGCACTGCACTGCACTGCACTGCACTGCACTGCACTGCACTGCACTGCACTGCACTGCACTGCACTGCACTGCGCTGCGCTGCGCTGCACTGCACTGCACTGCACTGCGCTGCGCTGCACTGCACTACACTGCATAGTACTGTACAGTGCACATGATCCAGGATAACCATGAATTAAAACCTAATAAATTGAGATCAGGAAGAAATTTGCTGCATACATCAAGTTTTTCATCTGGTGGAAATGGCGACATTTTTAAGCGTAGAATAATCTGTTATTGGAACATTTAACCACAATCCTTTGCGTGGGGTAAATATTGTTTCTTGTAGAAGTATTGGGAGATATTGTTTTAAAATGATCAACTTTGGTAGCCGATTATGAAGTTATTGCTTACTTAATCCATCTTAGCATGATAAACAATGTTTAGTTGTTATTTGAGCTGTTTTGAGGTCGTAAAGCATTGTGGTTAAATGTGCCGCCGCTATCTCTCTTGGTCAATTGATGTTAAAGAAGCTAGTTCGATAAATGACTTTGAAGTAAAATTAGATTATTATAAGCAGGACAGCACCCTACCCTTTCCACCAAAAAAGGTAGTTGCACCACTGAATAAACCTCACTACATGTGTTCACTTGTATAAAATCAAACCTTTCAATTTGCTCCGGATTTTCGCCCTCTGTATCCTTCTGCAAAGTTTGCAGTTTCCATTTTCTAGCCTTCTTCCTCTCTTTCTTGTCACCATACACCTTCCTAACTAAAATCTGAGCATATCAAAAGAAATTACTAGTTGTACAGAATATTATAAACTGATGTGGAGAATACATTCTCAAATCATTAATAATTCATGGCAATTCAAAAGAAATCAATACTTAATAATAGACCATATTCATAAATGGCCGTTGCATTAATATTCTTTTATGTGCATATAAAATAGGCCCCTCTGAACTCGTTTTCATGTGCGAAATTCAAAAGAATCTTTACTCTAAAACGAGGTCAGAGGGGCTAATTTATATGCACATAAAAGGATTTTAAATCGTCGACCATAAATGAATAAGGTCTATTGGTATTTAGAAATCGGAGGAAGATTATAGTCAAATTTGGCAAAGTTTGAGGTCGATTTTAAATATTGATTTGATTGAGACTCGTCAGTGTTCATCCTTCTTAATCACTAGGTACTTATACGCGGGTTTTTACTGTAGTGAAAGAAGTGAAAAGCTAAAAAGCTACAGTATAAGATGCTGGTCTGCTCTTAACTGTTAACACTTACCACATCAGGAATTTTGTCTGAAGCCAGTTTATTGAGATTTTCATCATTCAAATTAGAAGTTGTAAAATCAACTCTAAGAAAGCAAGAAAGTATATAGTCTTTAAACAGTGTACATTGCAGTCAGTACAGTGCAGTGCGTGTGCAGTACATGCAGTACAAAATTACAGTACAGTATAGTGCAGCTCAGCTCAGTACAGTACAGTGCGTGTACAGTACAGTACACTACACTACACCACACCACACCACACCACTACACTACACTACACTACACTACAGTGCGTGTACAGTACAGTGCGTGTACAGTACAGTGCGTGTACAGTACAGTGCGTGTACAGTACAGTGCAGTACAGCACAGTACAGTACAGTACAGTACAGTACAGTGTACTACAGTACTGTAGTACATCACGCGTGAGTGAATGTACAGTGGTGTCGTGGCCGGGGGGGCAGGGGGGCTACAGCCCCCTCTACTATTTGATATTTGTCGGAAATTTTCAAAATTTTGTGGTTGTCGGAAAACTTGATCATCAGTTGACAATAGATTGTTTACAATAATGTAATGAGTTACTAGATCGGCTTATTTCGGCCAGTTTGTTCATGTTGTCAGCCACAGTGAACTCACGTTATCCTGCTAGGCATTTGTCATAACTCATAGTAATGCTACCTATTTCATTATAAAATAAGTTAGCGCGTGAACAACAGAACAAGGCAAATCTCGCTGGATAACTTCGCGTTCTTATCGGCCGCTTTTTTAAGCCTGTGTACTTCATGACAAAATAATAGGCATATATGGAGTCTTGTAGTTGTAAATATTAAGTGTGGAAACGTATAACAACTATATTACAAGTGATTCAAACTTTCATGTCCTGGACTCTTAGTACTTAATGCTATATCATCTTCTGCGTGCACACGGAACGTATAATTTAGATTGAAGTGATTCAAACCTGTAGACTGTTAACCCACTGTATACTGTAGTTTTTTAGATCAGAAAACTTTGTGATGAAATCGCTATAATTTCTTTTTTGAAAAATTAAGAATAAATACACCTGTGGGAAAATTTTGGACTTGAGCCCCCCCCCCCCCCCCCCCCCTGTTGAACAGCTCCTGCGACGCCACTGGTGCAGTGCAATGTCAGTACAATATAGTACAGTATATTCTCATACTCGTTAAGGCGTCAAGTGGAGCGTGTGGGCCTGGGTACGAGAATGAGTACAGTACATGTACAGTAACTGCACCGTAAGACAAATATATAATTATAGAAAGACATTAGATTTAATCACCCCATTACAAGATCTCCAGCCTTCAACAAGTGGCCCAGATGACTACGACAATGATATTGAGTATCATTTAAACCAATTTCAGATGTTCTTGTCACCCAAACATCAGCCAAGCAATACTGCTATGGAGTGAAGAAAATCATTATTATAACATTTTACTGCACTCTATCACATAAAATACTTATGTACAAGGCACAAGGCTAGTCTGTAGCTTATTTAGTACGTAGTGTACAATTTGACCGGAGAATTTAAGCAATTGCTGCCTACACGCGTAAAAATGTTGTGCTGCTCGCCGTGAACAATGTTGTGCTGCTCGCCATGAACAAGTTGTTCACTTATGGTTCGAACAACTTGTTCACGGATAAATCAACAGTCATGAACAAGTTGTTCCAACAGCACATTTTTTATAGCCAACGTTGTTCGTACACGATACAACATGTTGTAACAGCATGAAATAACAACGATGAACAACAATGTTACAACAATGGTGAACATGGTTGATGTATCAACACGTTCTTCGGTTGTTACAACATGCGTGAACAACGGTTGTTCAGGCAACAATGCTGTAACAACTTGCAACAATGCTGTAACAACTTGTTGACGTATGTGAACAACATTGATAAACGAACAACATTGTTCATCATTGTTTCAACAAGTTGTTACAGCTTGATGAAACAACAACCGTTGTTCACGCATGTTGTAACACCCGAAGAACGTGTTGATACATCAACCATGTTCACCATTGTTGTAACATTGTTGTTCATCGTTATTAGTTCGTCATGCTGTTACAACATGTTGTATCATGTGCGAACAACGTTGTTGGCTATAAAAATGTGCTGTTGGGTGAACAAGTTGTTGACAACTTGTTCACGCCTGTTGACGACCGTGAACAAGTTGTGCGTTTTTACGCGTGTAGGATGTCTGAGGGACAAGTAAAATCATCTGGCGTTAGACAACGTAAGGGTGGACATAAGCAGTGTTTTCACTTAATTTATCTATTTTTTACTCTCACTCATCCTTTTTGCACCCTCTCCCTTTTTATACCCCCTCCTTTTTCGCTCATCGACGATGGGAATAGCAAATGTCTTTCACATCTCATTATTGATTTGTTATTGTTATTTTGCTCTAATTGGCTAAATTTTTTGCATCTCATTATTAATTTGTTATAGTTATTTTTATCGGATTGGCTAATTTTTGGTCACATGATTATCTTTAATATATCAGCTCGTTGTTTGTTTACACTCTTTATGTTTCTCTCTGACGACGGGCCTTCGCTCAAAACGTTAGAAACTACGTTCAATATTTTCGGCAGTACTCAAACCTTACTATATTTCGATTTGTAAAACAATAGAGCGGCTGTTTTTGGCAAGCATGAGAGCGATGAGTGACCCCGGTTACTCAGCCCTTAGCAGGCCAGCAAATAACAGCCGGTCATCGAACATTGTCCGGCATGATTGCGCGTTATTGTCCGCCCAAACCTCATTATGGCCGGTCATTTTGACCGGTCAATTCAAGCTTACCGAGTTAATAGTTATTGTCTTTAAGATGTTTTGTCCATTTAATACTCGCTAGTAAAAGGTATACAGAAAGGAATTAAGGAAATTCTGTCTGTTTGGGCTGATCAATAATTACAATAATAGATAGTTCATTTTTGTGTCAATCCTTATTCCTATAGATTGTTTTTAAAATGGACCATGATGCATTATGTAGTACTAGTTTACTGACATTAATTTTCGAGATAAAAAATCTATTCTGATTCCTCGTGTATGCCATCATGATAAGTGGATGCATTTATAAAAAGTAGGGAAACCCTTAGTCCGTCCAGCCAGAATTTCTACATGTCCGACCACTTTCTGGTCTGGCCTGACATTTGTTCTTCTATGTCAAAAAATTATTTGCAGGCCTGCTTAGGGATCTCCAGGGATGAATGATCCCCTATAAACTTAACTAATCTAAAATAACAAATGATAACTTACCACTACACTAAACCTAACCCTAATCCCCATCCTAACCCTAATACAAAATTTATAATTTTAACTCTAATTAAGGCCTTTCTACACGGTACGATTGTCGTATACGATTTTTCATCGTGTATGTGATTCACCGGCAATTGTGTAGACGACGTTGTTCGACAATAACCATCAAATCATGAACAAGAATTGACGCTATCGAAAGAGATGGCGGGGGTACATTTAACCACAACGCTTTGCAAACTCAAATCAGCTCAAATAACAACTAAACATTGTTTATCATGCTAAGATGGATTAAGTAAGCAAGAACTTCATTTCCACCAAAGTTGATCGTTTTAAAACCATATCTTCCGATAATTCTGCAAGAAACAATATTTACTGCACGCAAAGGATTGTAGTTAAATGTACAAGTCGCCATCTTTTTCGGTACGGTCAATTACCACGTACACAAAATTTCATACGCAAGAATGACAATCGTATACAATAATCGTATCGTGTAGATAGGCCTTAAAAGGTCACTGATAACTGAGTGGAATGACTGGTAGGTAGGTCACCCAGCGCTGAGGTCATTCACCCCTACGACACCTGTTCAGGCAGAATGGGTTAACCCCTTGTTGACCCTTTCACGCATGGCTGTCCGAGATTTCTCCCCTTGACGAGTACAATCGTCTGGCGTTAGACGGAGTAAAAAGAGAAAGTTCTTCCACAATAACAATGCACATGAATGGGTTAATCCATTGTTGCCCAGGATATCTGAAGGTTTTCCTATTGACGAGTAAAATCGTCTGGCAATAGACAGAGTAAAACAATAAAGAAGCCATTTTGGCCACCACAGGCAGCAATAGCTTAAGCAAATATAGATATCAGGTCATTAACCCATTGTGTACTCTCACAGTCAACAAGTTATACTTCTACAGTAACTACGTAATCAAATCAAACTCATGGCACCTGTGGTGCAGCAGAAGCGTCTTTTGAGGGCTCCACTGGCTCTGACTGAAGCACCATAAATTCAGTCAACTGCTTGTAGCTCAATAAACTATTGAATGTTGTTCTCCAATAGACATTGCATGATATTTCAGCAGCTGGAAAAAAATACAATGTGTACAGTAAGTTGTTTTTCAACAAGTAAGATTCAAATAAAACAATGCACTAAACGAGTCCAGTGCAAAACATACTTTTTAACGTTGCTGGGTCAAGGATTCGTAAGCCTGTGCTAACACGAGTGCAGATTACAAACTGCCTACAAAATAGCAATTGAAAATAACAATTATTTTAATCTACATGCAGCAACCTCGTTGTTGTAGATTCCCAGCGCAGCGCCACCAGTTTAAACATATATATTTTATTCATTGTAGCAATCATGTACTGACATAATGATTCTCTAGTTGATTAAAATAGGGTAATTTAAGATCATGACATCATTGTATTATTATTGACGTATGAATAGGTTGTTGTTCAGACAATGGACATTGTCATCGTGTGATAAGAACCGAAGAATATGTAGCATATAGTCAGTCGCATGTTGAAAGTAATGATGGTATGAGCTGAAGTGTGAAATCAATCGAAATCAAATAAATGTATAAAACCAATACAGTCCCTTGAGTGAACCGGTGCAGCGGAGAACGAAAGGAACGTTCCGCAACACCCTTCCCACTGCAGTGATGGATCCAGCTTGATCTGGTAGGGGGGGGGGGGGGGTGCTGAGCGAGCGAAGTGAGATCAGGCCTGGGGCGTGACCGAGGCAGGGTGGAGCGCCGTTGATGAATGAGTCGTTTAATGTACTTGGAAACATCTGTGCTAATAGAAACATCCGACCTACTTACATATAGCACTAATGGTTGCGTAAACGCAACTCCTGTAGACGCAAAGAATAATACTGTATTCCACTAACCCAATGTTTCCTAGAGATCGAGCAAGTTTTAGAGGAAGACAAATTACATCATCCTAAAATACAAGATAAAGAGATAACAAATTAATTCTAGTGAACAATTAATATAAGGTACAGAAATATATAGACTGCATCAAAACTGATATTTTTTATATTTTTATCATGAACGAACGAACGAACGAACGAACGAACGAACGAACGAACGAACGAACGAACGAACGAACGAACGAACGAACGAACGAACGAACGAACGAACGAACGAACGAACGAACGAACGAACGAACGAACGAACGAACGAACGAACGAACGAACGAACGAACGAACGAACGAACGAACGAACGAACGAACGAACGAACGAACGAACGAACGAACGAACGAACGAACGAACGAACGAACGAACGAACGAACGAACGAACGAACGAACGAACGAACGAACGAACGAACGAACGAACGAACGAACGAACGAACGAACGAACGAACGAACGAACGAACGAACGAACGAACGAACGAACGAACGAACGAACGAACGAACGAACGAACGAACGAACGAACGAACGAACGAACGAACGAACGAACGAACGAACGAACGAACGAACGAACGAACGAACGAACGAACATTAATTAACATATGAATGGACGAACAGGCAGATGGATGGCTAATTGTGATGTGATTTGATGTCATGTCATGTCATGTCATGTGATGTTATGTGATGGGATGGGATGAGATTGGTTGAAATAAAATGGGATGGGATGGGATGAGATAGGATTGGATAGAGGTGTATATATTATTACAATCGAAATATAGTAAGGTTAGATATACTGCCGAAACAGAGAACGTAGGAGTCTAACGTTTCGAGCGAAGTTACACTCCTACGTTCTCTGTTTCGGCCGTATCATCTAACCTTACTATATTTCGATTGTTGTTTCTACACTGCTTACACAGCACACTACTTTTATTTATATTACTACACTAGTTCCAGTACCTTACAAACTGGAATCAATTCAACAGAATGTGTGTTGGAGTAGTTATAACTGCTGTTGTGGACATCATGAGATATTAACCTTTGAGATAGCTTACTCCTAAACATACAAAACAAGGTACATCTAGTTACTGAAAGTAAACAAGCAAAGCACAATAGCCCACAGTAAGGCAAATCTATTACTTATCCAACCATCAATAACTCATGGAAAAAATTCAATATAAATGAATAACAGGTGTCGTAAATTGGATACAAGTTCGTTCTGATTTACATAAACTTTACAGTCGATTTTGCCATCTTAATCAGCTTATATCTTAAAGACTGTCGATAAATCTGAACAATTAGATGTGTAAATTGGCTAAGTCGTATATACACTTGTTGAAAAAAGTTCTGAACAAAACCAATATATATTGGTTTTGTTCAGAATTTTTTTCAACAAGTGTATACATAGTATATACATATATATCTATACACAGCGTGTACTAAGGATTTTGGGTGAAGGAAAATTCGAGTGTAGAATATATACATTTTAAGACCAAACCGGGACCAGTTGCGAAAAATGCAACTACACAGGCCTTCCGGCAGGAATTGAACCCACGACCTTGCGATTCTAGTGCAATGCTCTGACCACTGAGCCACGGAGGGCGTTGCCGAGAGCTTGATCGCGAGTTCTGTATATATATAATAAGGTGGTAATGCCAGGAGAGAATTGGGTATATTATAAGTAATATTGGGCATTTCACTCGATTACATAGCGTGTACTAAGGATTTTGAGTTATATTACTTATAATATACCCAATTCTCTCCTGGCATTACCACCTTATTATATATATACAGAACTCGCGATCAAGCTCTCGGCAACGCCCTCCGTGGCTCAGTGGTCAGAGCATTGCACTAGAATCGCAAGGTCGTGGGTTCAATTCCTGCCGGAAGGCCTGTGTAGTTGCATTTTTCGCAACTGGTCCCGGTTTGGTCTTAAAATGTATATATTCTACACTCGAATTTTCCTTCACCCAAAATTCTTAGTACACGCTATGTAATCGAGTGAAATGCCCAATATTACTTATAATATACCCAATTCTCTCCTGGCATTACCACCTTATTATATATATACAGAACTCGCGATCAAGCTCTCGGCAACGCCCTCCGTGGCTCAGTGGTCAGAGCATTGCACTAGAATCGCAAGGTCGTGGGTTCAATTCCTGCCGGAAGGCCTGTGTAGTTGCATTTTTCGCAACTGGTCCCGGTTTGGTCTTAAAATGTATATATTCTACACTCGAATTTTCCTTCACCCAAAATCCTTAGTACACGCTATGTAATCGAGTGAAATGCCCAATATTACTTATAATATACCCAATTCTCTCCTGGCATTACCTATATATACAGAACTCGCGATCAAGCTCTCGGCAACGCCCTCCGTGGCTCAGTGGTCAGAGCATTGCACTAGAATCGCAAGGTCGTGGGTTCAATTCCTGCCGGAAGGCCTGTGTAGTTGCATTTTTCGCAACTGGTCCCGGTTTGGTCTTAAAATGTATATATTCTACACTCGAATTTTCCTTCACCCAAAATCCTTAGTACACGCTATGTAATCGAGTGAAATGCCCAATATTACTTATAATATACCCAATTCTCTCCTGGCATTACCACCTTATTATATATATACAGAACTCGCGATCAAGCTCTCGGCAACGCCCTCCGTGGCTCAGTGGTCAGAGCATTGCACTAGAATCGCAAGGTCGTGGGTTCAATTCCTGCCGGAAGGCCTGTGTAGTTGCATTTTTCGCAACTGGTCCCGGTTTAGTCTTAAAATGTATATATTCTACACTCGAATTTTCCTTCACCCAAAATCCTTAGTACACGCTATGTAATCGAGTGAAATGCCCAATATTACTTATAATATACACATGTGTATATTGTATTTTGTTAAACTGCTGTTGAAAGAAGCTTTTGTATTATACAACACAGATAAAATAGTGTCATAAAGATCTGTTGTATGATATAAAAACAATACAGCTATGTATATACATATGTATCTTGGATGTTCAGAATTTATTTCAACGAGTATATATATATATATATATATATATATATATATATATATATATATATATATATATATATATATATATATATATGTAATGTTTACAACACGAGCGGCCGTGTTGTATTGAATATACAATCACGAGCCGAAAAACAACTTGTGAAATGAATGAATAGTAAAAATCCCTTTGGGATATTGAGATGCTAATTAGTTACAAGCACTAGTGGTGTATCAGAAGAGTATACATCCACTAGTGGTTGTAACTAATTAGCATCATTGGTTTTAGTTTGTATGGGGTTTACAGGGGTATACATGTGACGTAATTTCTGAAATTGGATTGGCTGCAAAACTCATGAATTAGTAATGAATTTCACAAATATATATATATATATATATATATATATATATATAATATTAATATTAATATTAATATTACATACAGTACCTGCAAGGCACTACTGACTGTAGGAATCCAACAAACTTTTTGGCATCTTGTGGAGTGGCAAAAAAGAAATCTAATCCCTCTGTCACAAAAAACAACACAATAAATTCAGCATTCTTACCGCAGGTTTTGTTTACCAGACTGTGCAAACCTCAGGGACGTAGCCAGGGGGGAGCTGGGGGAGCCGCGGCTCCCCCCCTTTTGATATACACGTAAAACAACAGACATGTAACTACAAAACTGATGCAATATGAATTGTGTCAGGAAATAAACTGTAAACAGTGTATTCAATCTACTGAGTGTATGCATTTTAAGTATCTATGTGACGTTTGCATGTTTTGAATATTTTATATGACGTTTTTTAACCTTTAGAGTCTGTAAAATCTTCCTCCAAAAGCCAGGAAATGGCATTTCAGCGACTCTCGATTTCAAAATTTCCCCCCTCCCTTTCAAAATCCTGGCTACGTCCCTGGCAAACCTACTGTAGATAAGGCTGTTCAATTGTTACATGACAGATTACTGTATTATCGTGATACCTGTTATTTCGTACAAACCTGATTGCTGTTTTATTCGAAGAGTGTTATGATGTGCTTGATGTTTTATCATGAGTTGTTCCAAGTAAAAAAATGTCTTCTTGTGACTTGTCTAAACAAAATACAACATCAGGATGAGAATATTTCCAAGCATGAGTTTGTCTAATATCTTGCGAAAATCAATGCAACGCAATGCAATGCAATACAACAGACAATACAATAGACAATACAGTAGACAATACAATAGACAATACAATAGACAATACAACAGACAATACAATAGACAATACAATAGACAATACAATACAATACAATAGACAATACAATAGACAATACAATAGACAATACAATAGACAATACAATAGACAATACAATAGACAATACAATAGACAATACAATAGACAATACAATAGACAATACAATAGACAATACAATAGACAATACAATACAATAGACAATACAATAGACAATACAATACAATACAATACAATACAATAGACAATACAATAGACAATACAACAGACAATACAATAGACAATACAACAGACAATACAATACAATATACAATACAATAGACAATACAATAGACAATAGACAATACAATAGACAATACAATAGACAATACAATAGACAATACAATACAATACAATAGACAATACAATAGACAATACAATATAATAGACAATACAATATAATAGACAATACAATATAATAGACAATACAATATAATAGACAATACAATAGACAATAAAATACAATAGACAATACAATACAATAGACAATACAATATAATAGACAATACAATATAATAGACAATACAATAGACAATACAATACAATAGACAATACAATAGACAATACAATAGACAATACAATAGACAATACAATACAATACAATAGACAATACAATACAATAGACAATACAATAGACAATACAATACAATAGACAATACAATACAATACAATAGAATATACAATACAATACAATAGACAATACAATACAATAGACAATACAATACAATAGACAATACAATACAATAGACAATACAATAGAGAATACAATACAATAGACAATACAATAGACAATACAATAGACAATACAATACAATAGACAATACAATATAATAGACAATACAATAGACAATACAATACAATAGACAATACAATACAATAGACAATACAATACAATAGACAATACAATACAATAGACAATACAATAGACAATATAATAGACAATACAATAGACAATACAATACAATAGACAATACAATAGACAATACAATATAATAGACAATACAATATAATAGACAATACAATATAATAGACAATACAATAGACAATACAATACAATACAATAGACAATACAATAGACAATACAATATAATAGACAATACAATAGACAATACAATAGACAATACAATACAATAGACAATACAATAGACAATACAATAGACAATACAATAGACAATACAATATATTATACAATAATTTGAATAGTACGTGCGTTTTTATTGGTCGATAGCCATGATCTATAAAAGGACAGATGCACAGATTACGTCACTGACGTGGTCTGATTTCTGTAAACCAATCACGAATCTCACTGCAACATCACGAGCCAATCACGTTGCTTGATTTGTATAGATCATGGATCACGTCAGATGAAGTGATTTATCTTTTTCAATGCCCCAAAAATTCGCCGGGAAAATTTAATAAGTCCGTTAAAACATAATTTTTCTATTTTTTATTGTATAAAACAAATAGATTCCATTTTTTTGTTGTCTGTTCAGTTATAGATGCACAGAGGACGTCACAACGTGGTAAGAACATCAGTGACCCACTCGACTGCGTCTCGTGGGCCACTTTTTTGTTCTTACCACGTTGTGACGTCATCTGTGCATCTATAACTGAACAGACAACGGCAAAATGGAATCTATTTGTTAAATAGACAATACAATAGACAATACAATAGACAATACAATACAATAGACAATACAATAGACAATACAATAGACAATACAATAGACAATACAATATAATAGACAATACAATATAATAGACAATACAATATAATAGACAATACAATAGACAATAAAATACAATAGACAATACAATACAATAGACAATACAATATAATAGACAATACAATATAATAGACAATACAATAGACAATACAATAGACAATACAATAGACAATACAATAGACAATACAATATAATAGACAATACAATATAATAGACAATACAATAAACAATACAATACAATAGACAATACAATAGACAATACAATAGACAATACAATAGACAATACAATAGACAATACAATAGACAATACAATAGACAATACAATACAATAGACAATACAATACAATAGACAATACAATACAATAGACAATACAATAGACAATACAATAGACAATACAATACAATAGACAATACAATACAATAGACAATACAATACAATAGACAATACAATACAATAGACAATAGACAATACAATAGACAATACAATACAATAGACAATACAATACAATAGACAATACAATACAATAGACAATACAATAGACAATATAATAGACAATACAATAGACAATACAATACAATAGACAATACAATAGACAATACAATATAATAGACAATACAATAGACAATACAATAGACAATACAATAGACAATACAATAGACAATACAATAGACAATACAATACAATAGACAATACAATACAATAGACAATACAATACAATAGACAATACAATAGACAATACAATAGACAATACAATAGACAATACAATACAATAGACAATACAATACAATAGACAATACAATACAATAGACAATACAATACAATAGACAATACAATAGACAATACAATACAATACAATAGACAATACAATAGACAATGCAACAGACAATACAACAGACAATACAATAGACAATACCATATACAATACAATACAATACAATACAATACAATACAATACAATACAATACAATACAATACAATACAATACAATACAAGACAATACAATACAATACAATACAATATAATTTTTATTCACACGTTTTTCGTAATTTTTGTTTTACAAATAGAAAAGAGAGATTGCATCTGGAGGTGCCCAACTAATCACAAAGAATAAAAGGAAAAGGGCCTAGAGGCTAAGTTAACAAGGCTAGTTTTTAACCTGTCAAGTTTTTCCAGGATCTTGGCAGAATCTTGCAGGATCTTGCAAGATTTTAACAAGATCTCCAACCTGGTCAGGGAGTTACAAACAAAGGCACCTTAAGCAAGTTGTAAGTGAGAGGATTATATGTAGGAATCTATAAATGGGGGGTTATAAGAAGGAAGTAAGTTATACATTCATGTAAGAGGGAGGTCTTGGTAATAGGGGGTTATACAATTACACCCTCAAAAATAATTGTCCAACGGACCTTTTCACCTATATCGGCGCCATCTTGAATTCGCAATATATTGTGGTCTATCCAGGGTAATATCATGATCACCTCGGTTTTCATTGTTCTCAAAGGGAATGTATATCCCGAATTTTCCTCATTACCCATGCATACGCCTTTGTCTTCTAAATTTCCCCGGGAAATTTAGTAGAAAACAAAAGATTTCTTTGTCTACTAATTTTCCCTCATCAAGCATGCAGGGGAAAATTAGTAGACAAAGAAATCCTTTGTCGTTTACTAAATTTCCCAACATTTTTATTAACAGACATCTATTCTACAAACACAAAGCATGTCCCAAAGGTATAATTACTTCAATCAATAGTAAAACTCGTAAACAACTTCACTGAACCATACAAAAACAAACACCTAAACTTATCTCAGCATACTTCTCTGAGTTTTCCTCGGCGATCATAATATTACAAACTGATAACATGACTTGTCGGGAAATTAGCGATTAAATTGCCCTTCGCCTCGGGAAGATTTGTAAAAGTCCTCGGGCTTCGCCCTCGGACTTTCACAAATCTTCCCTCGGCGGCGGGCAATTTAATCGCTAATTTCCCTCAAGTCATGTTATTACTTATAATAACAAGCTCAAAAGGGTGATTGCGTAGTGTTGAGACACAATGGGGTATTTTTTTCTTTATAAATACTTTCGTGGCAACAATGCCTAAATTAATATAATCGTTGTGATATTGGTAAAAGCAACAATTCTCGAACGTATAAGGATAGATTCATGATAAATGTATCCTTATCCCTCCAAGCATTATTACTTTTATTAATATTACAACGATCATATTTAGACATTGTTGCCACGAAGGCACGAAGGTATTTATAGAGATACATTTACCGCTTGTTACCACAGACCACAAAGCATTGCAAATTCAAGATGGGCACTCCAAACACTCAAAAACAATAAAAACCTCGGGGCTATACGCCATCGGTTTTCATTTATTTTCTCGTGTTTGGAAGCGCTGATGAAACACTAAAACTCGTGTTTGATCTATTACGTCAAAAAAGACTGACCTTTTGACGGACTTGAACTAGAGCTTTCCAATAATCTTTCGCTTCGCGTCGATGGCAATCTCCACACATCTGACCTTGCACTACAAACTCCACAACAAACACTTGTTGTAGAATTGTTGCTCCCATCACCTATTGTCACGGTAATATCAGAATATTAGAGGAAAGATTGAGAAAACTGAACCAATTCTGACAATATTATACAATTAATGCACACGATACCATACAACTGTACCTAACTGTACATTACCGTACTCTACTGTACTGTGCTATATACAGTACTGGGTGGTATTGTATCATACCCCACATCACTCCACCTCACTCTACAGTACTCTACCTTGTCATACTATACTATACCATACTATACTATACTATACTACACTATACCATACCATACCATACCATACCATACCATACCATACCATACCATACCATACCATACCATACCATACCATACCATACCATACCATACCATACCATACCATACCATACCATACCATACCATACCATACCATACCATACCATACCATACCATACCATACCATACCATACCATACTATACTATACTATACTATACTATACTATACTATACTATACTATACTATATTGTACTGCACTGCACTGCACTGCACTGCACTGCCTGCACTGCACTGCACTGCACTGCACTGCACTGCACTGCACTGCACTGCACTGCACTGCACTGCACTGCACTGCACTGCACTGCACTGCACTGCACTGCACTGCACTGCACTGCACTGCACTGCACTGCACTGCACTGCACTGCACTGCACTGCACTGCACTGCACTGCACTGCACTATACTGCACTGCACTGTACTTACAATAAAGATTAAAAATCAAACCTCTTTTTGGATAGTTAGTTTAACTTTGATTCGTTTGGAGTGGGGTTCAGTCCAAATAAACCCAGCGTCAATCAACCGCACCTAAAAACAAAAAAAGATGTTTAAATGTCATCACATCATAATTAAATTATACTGTTATACTTAAAGTGCTTATGCAGCGAAAATGAAGTTCAAAAGAAACTCTTATTTGAGAAAACGTTTGAATTTATAAAGATGGACATTAACAGTTTGTCCTTATCTCACTTCGTTCTTGAGATATTGAGATTTGTTTTATATGTAAATATCACTTAGACGTCACACTGCATAATGACTTGTTGGAAAATCGTGAATATTGGCAATTTGAGATTATTTAACGAAATCACTTTTAACTGTGCATATGCTTCTGCGTATCGCAGGACACTATACATGAAAAGTTCCTAGTGATTTACTTGAATTATTGCAAGAATAGACATGATTTTCCAACAAGTCATTATACAGTGTGGCGTTTAAGTGATGTTATTTGCATATCACGCAAATCTCAATATCTAAATAACGAAGTGAGATATGGAAGGGTTGCAAACGTCAATCTTTGTAACTTCAAAAGTTCTTTTAAATAAAAGAGTCTCGCCCAAACTTATTTTTCTCTGCATACGCCCTTTAAAAATTTTACATTATTTATATATTTTTAAATTTTAATCAATCTACAGTATTCAGCCTTTATGGGGTCATTTTTGAATACCCACCCACTCTGAAACCACATTTGAAGGCCGAAATACAAACTAGAACACCATACAGTATAATCTTGAAAAATATACAAAAAATGTTAAAAACGTATACCGTATTGTAGATGTGCTTGTAAAACTCATTAATAATTCATGAGGAAAACACAATGAGTGTCTGTATATGTGATACAGATTCCTCTTGATTTACATAAACTTTAGCTTTGATTTTCTCGACTTAGACAACGGGTTTTTTAGACAAATTACTACGCCAATGAACTTACCAAATAGATCGTTCTAGAAGTAATTTACAGAATTCGATGTGATCCGTGGTCTGAACTGTGTCGTATGGCGACTGCCTGGAGCGCCTTTGATATGCCTCGACACGGCCACGTTGATCTGCGTCCTTCGCAATTCAGCCACTGGCTGCAAGTAAGGATAATTAGCCCCCCAGTCCTTTATCCTTTTATCTTTTAAGAAATTGGCCACATGCTTTCCAACAATGATAAAGCTCTTTTCCAAGCTCTGCTTAGAAATTGATTGCATAGTTGCAGCAAACACGGTATTCAAGGTTTACAAGGAAACAATTTATTACTGAATTTAGGCATGGGAATATCCCACTTGGAAGATGTGAATTGAAAGAAAAATATTACGTGATCACTTTGAATTTGATTTGCAGTTACGAAACTGTCCTCCGAAAGCGACAAAAAAATTGGAATTAATTAGAAAATGTTCTAGATAAATTGGTGAAGGAAAATTTCGTGTGTAGAATATTACATTTTAAGACCAAACCATTTATATATAATATATTCTACACTCGAAATTTTTCTTCACCAATTTATCTAGAACATCTAGTTTAATCGACTGAAATGCCAAATATTACTTGTAATATATCCAATTCTACTCTCGGCATTACCACATTATATATACAGAACTCGTGGCCAAGCTCTTGGCAACGGCTTCCGTAGCTCAGTGGTCAGAGCACTGCACTGGCATCGCAAGGTTGCAGGTTCAATTCCTAGCTGGAAAGTCTTGATGTTGCATTTTTCACAACTGGTCCCGGTTTGGTCTTATAACGTATATAATCTATCTAGATCACCCAGTTTAAGCGAGTGAAACATTTTAAAGTCTAGACTGGAGCATTTTTAAAAAGGTCCTGACCTTTGATAAACCTTTTAACTTCTTTAAGCATAATGCTAAAAGCTCTCTTGACTCCAAAGTACAGGACACCCAAGTATTGGGAGGTTGAAGGTATCTAAATTGACAAAAAAAAAACCAAAATCAACCCTATATATATACAATACTGGAGTGATACGAGACTGCTAACTTTGCTGTGCACGAAAGATCTTACACTTTTTGAGATCATGCGTACATTATAATCATGCAACACTTTTATGTGCACGAATTCAGTATTTATCAAGACTTCCTGTTTGAAGTTTTAACATGTGAAAGCATGTGGAATTGTCGTAAAAGAAAAGTCAGCCTTTCTCTGCAAAGAATGAATGCAGTATTTCTAATGATCACATGTAAATATTTCACATGTGATCACATGTTCCAAAATCACATGTGAATATTTCACATGTTCCGAAATCCATGTGAATATTTCACATGTGATCGCATGTTCCAAAATCACATGTGAATATTTCACATGTGATCACATGTGAAGATTTAACAGGTGATCACATGTTCCAAAATCACATGTGAATATTTCACATGTGATCACATGTGAAGATTTAACAGGTGTCACATGTTCCAAAATCACATGCGAATATTTCACATGTGAAGATTTTAACAGGTGATCACATGTTCCAAAATCACATGTGAATATTTCACATGTGATGACATGTTCCAAAATCACATGTGAATATTTCACATGTGACCACATGTTCCAAAATCACATGTGAATATTTCACATGTGATCGCATGTTCCAAAATCACATATGAATATTTCACATGTTCCGAAATCCATGTGATCACATGTTCCAAAATCACATGTGAATATTTCACAAGTGATCGCATGTTCCAAAATCACATATGAATATTTCACATGTTCCGAAATCCATGTGATCACATGTTCCAAAATCACATGTGAATATTTCACATGTGACCACATGTTCCAAAATCACATGTGAATATTTCACATGTGACCACATGTTCCAAAATCACATATGAATATTTCACATGTTCCGAAATCCATGTGATCACATGTTCCAAAATCACATGTGAATATTTCACAAGTGATCGCATGTTCCAAAATCACATATGAATATTTCACATGTTCCGAAATCCATGTGATCACATGTTCCAAAATCACATGTGAATATTTCAGATGTGATCACTTGTGGAATGTCGACATGCATTCATGTAGAAAACAAAACAAAAACGAAACAACTGCATATAGTTAAATAAATTTTATTATACAAAAAGTTTACAAATTAATAAAATAAAGCTGCTATAATTTTCTTTTCGTTAAAATCATATAACTTCTATGATATTTTAAGCTTTGCATGAAGTGAAGTAATCTATTTGAACTAATTAAAATATTTGTGGGATTCATCATGTAGAATTGAGTTTTTGCATCAGTGTGGGTTAGCCCAACACATATGCAATGCTGCCACTGATTACAGGCTCTGCATTTTATAAATACCAAGTTATTTTATTGATATTTATACAGATGTTGCATTTCTTCTTATTTTTTGGTTGTTGAAGTACTTTCTTTTCAGAGAACGATTCTAAAAAATAGAATATTACAGATGTTAAGAACAGCGCCAAGCGCTAGGGCGGCCTGTACTTCAAGTAACCTTGAACATTCTGTAGGACAGAAGGATCGCAATTCGCAGGCTCCTAAAACGGTATTTGACTATACATGTACTTTTTAAATCTTGCTGTATCAGTGTATGGTAAGGTGCTTCAAATAGCAACTGAATGAAAGTTTCAAACTGGCCTTGATGCCCTGAAAAACATCGTAACATTCAAGATCAAACTGGCCTTGCTTTTCTTTTCCCAAATTCGAGGCCTGTGTACAGGAAAAGCTTTTCTTTTAGTCTTTATTGCTTGTGGTTTGGTTATGGGTTTGGTCAAGACTCTGAGCAAACGTTTTCCTGTATATACACCTCCACTTTTGTGAATACAATTATATAATGTTAATAGTAGTCATACCTTTCTCGCACAGAATAAAGCGCATGCCCACATCTGCACCAATCTGTCGGAGCAAATATTTAGGTGCTTTGCCGCTGTGTAACATTCCTGGCCAAGCTTTACGATACCAATACGTTTCTGAACTTTCCGGCCCATTTTGTGCTGTCCTCTCGGAATGCACTGGAGTGGTTCTCTAATTTGATGAGTAGTATTCTCTCCATTAATCTGCAGTTTGGAATAAAACAAATTATCTGTTATATAATAAACAGGTGTGCGATATAACACACTACATAAATATAAAACTTTTAAAGTGATAAAGTTTAAAATCAACTCAGTCTGCATTACGCGGATTAACTGATTGAAAACTCAGTCATAAAAGCAGTGTCTGGCTATCGTCAGCAACGGCATGGACAACTGTTTCGTCCTCTTGAGACTTAGTGAGCCAGCACATACCAAAAGTATATGAACAAATCACCATCAATAGACAGATGTGGGACAATTTACCATGCAGTGTGTGTTCACCCGCGTGAAACACGTTGTTTATCATCATTGTTTATTATATTAATTTATTTTTTTTGGAGGAGAATGGAACATATAGACAGGTAGAAGAAAAATCTTTCGCATCAAATACTGCCACTAAAAAACATTGATTGTTACTATGGAATCGCGAAGGTGCTACCGGAATCCCGAAGGTGCGAGCCAAAACATGCCCTAGTATTTATAATAAAAATGCAAATGACCTTATGAGCGAAATGTCAGCACGCAAAACTCGTTGGTGAGACGGTGATTCGGTCAATGCAAAATTTGCACAACTTTCAATCTGATTTTTTGCTATTTATAGAAAAGATGTCAGGTAAAACACTTGTATTAAATCATGATTCATATAAACAACAATAATCAATATCCCGATTCTCTCTCATCTGGAGTCCGTCTGCGCCGTTCGTGAGGAGGGCTGACAACTCAATCTTAAAGTTCCAAGTTGTGACGTCACTGTAACGCCGACCAGTTTGAACCCACTTTCCCCGGAAGCCTGCATAGGTCGGAAAGGGGCTCTGATCTGACTTGCAGAGTAAAACTACCTATAATTACTAACAAAATGATTTACCTCATATTCTGCATCTTCGTATTCACTGTTGAAATACTAGGAGTATCATATGCAAACTTCTCCTCATCTCGGGGTTTCCAGACGCGCCAAGAGATAACTGAGGTAACTTTATTTTGCATGAATAAACTTCTTTGGGCACGTTTATCCCGTCTCCATTCGTCATGTGGCTCAGGCCATAGTTAATCTATGCTCAGGCACACCAATCCAAAATCTTCTGGGTCCATGCATGAGTTTTCCTTCTGCGTCAGCCGCTACACCTTGGTTAAGGACCCACGCTGGAACCCCTGCTCGGTTGTGCTCTTCCCCACGATACGTACAGCCTGATGTACGTGATGTATTGCGCTCACATCTGGAACGGGTAGTTCCTCAGACAATCCCGTCAAAAGCTTGCCGAGACGAGAGTTTGACATCTGCATCATAAAATTCTTTAAAGCGGGCGAATTGTGGTTTAAATCAAAAGGCCCACGAATGAAACGCGCGATTTTCTGTCATTGTAATTTCTCAATCCGGTATAGTGTAACCAGGGATTGTTTTGATATCGTATTGGCCTAGGAAATCCGTTCGGTTACAGTGGGACCCCGCCATGCGACCACCCCGTTAATACGACCACCCCGTTATTACGTCCACATTTTTTGGCCCGACGGTGGTCGCACTGCGATTACAGAATACCCTAGAAAATAAAAAATTTCAGAAAATAATATTTTTACATATTTGTAAAGCTTACTACCAGATCTATCATCTAGCAAAAGTTTGATTTAAAATATTGAAAATTTAATGATTATATTTACAGCGGATTAAATGATAGCTCATTACATGACAGCTCACAGAATTGTGTATTATTTAGTATCAAATTTCGCCCTCGAAACATGCTGTCGACAGAACTCCTGAACTCGCGTATACAAACTTTCTCTACTTTCTTTCTGTTGGAAATGCCTAACGATAAGTCAAAGCTTAATTTGTAAAGAGAATTAAAGCCCGCTTTGTAAGACTTGGGATAGATCAGTCACCGGCACGAAAGCTGCATTTTTAGAGGAGAAAAAGAAATCTTAATTAGCCTTGAGTGAGAAAGAAATACGAATACCGAATTTTAGTATAGATCGAACATGAACGAATGAAAGAATCTTTCCCTTACCCTTTCTCCTTCATCTGAGAGAGTAGATTCTCTCTGTAGTCCACTTTACATTTTGAACTTGTTCTCTTCTCCCTCGTCGCAGATCTTGTGGCTTCACTTTGCAGTGCAGTTTTCGGCTTTCTCTTTGCGGGCATCTTCGATCACATGCAATAACAACTGAGATTTGATCTTTTCGTTCGTACCTGGTTTCAGGAATCAGGAAACAACAGGGTGACCCGCTCGCATTGTTATTGGGCAACAGTAATAGGATTATCTTTACAACCAAAGAGGGCGGAGAATCATCGCATGGACACATTCAAAGAACGAAGTTCAGCGCGCGTTTTAACCGATCCCTTTCAAACTTGCACATGGTATTGGTATATGTCTGGGCTAGTACAAAAGCGTGTTCGCGTGATTTATTTCATGCTGTCCCCTGGTGAATCGAATGTTGGTGTGTAGCTGTATAATGTATAGTTTCAGTCCTCTACATGTTTGGCTTCAATCTTCACCTAGTTGATGACTACACCTGTGACTAGAAGTTTTTATCAAAAGTGAAGTGCTGCGAGTTGCTACCATTTACTATTTAGTAGTAAAATACTTGTTATCGTCCGAAGCATTTTCAATTAAAGAGCTTACGCATGCGACGTTTTCCTCAACATGGGCGTCACGCGTATAAAATCGAGCCATTAAAGAGTGATGGCATCAGCACTCTTGCTTGAAGTGAAGAACAGCAATCTATGCAGGTTTAGGTTGTTGACTTGCAGCAATAACGGTTGTTGCCATCTTTAATGCGTGACGTGAGTGTTGACAATAACGTCGCATGCTTAAAATGTTAAGGGACGGCCATTAGATATTTGAGGGGGTGGTTGCAGAAATCCCAAAAAAAATCCGAGCAAGCCTTTAACCTTAAAAAAAAAACGTGCGAGAGAAAAACTTGAAAAAAAAATTCGTGCAAGCATCCATCCTATGAGAGTAAAAGTAAGCGAATAGTATTAAGCGAATAGTAAGTATTTGGAACTTGAAGTACATACCAGAGGTTGTTCGACAACCGCTGAGTCTGATTTCGCTCCCTGTTCTCTGTAGAAACACCCAATCTGCCTTGATTTATTGCATATACAGCATACCCGTGCGGCCATGACATGAATTATTTTGAAGCTTCCTTCTTTAATATTAGGTGAATTACATATACAACAAACAAATATTTATTCTCCATAACATTAAAAAATAGATTAATATATAACATGAAAAACTTTAAAAACAATCCCCATATAAATTACATATTCTTTTTGTTCCTTTGTATCTTTTTCAAACTTAATAGTCAACAGACAAAATCAAGCCATAAAATATTATCACAATTAATGCATATATAGAGGATATTACATGGTGGTGTAAAGATATAAATTTTATCTTCGAGTGGTGAAAACAATATTTTACGAATGAGTAAAATATTGTTTTCACCAGGAGAAGATAAAATTCATATCTTCAAGCCAGCGTGTAATTTTCTTTTTATTTATATATAGATTCAATGCAAAAAGCAGGGAAAATTTTTAACCACGTGATCGATATCTTCACTAGTGAAGATATGGAAAATATCTTTATATACTGTGTATTTTTCAGTATCTCGCCGTCTACTACAGTATATAATCAATATATATATTCAACATGCTTCCTCAGTTGCCGATTCTGCTTCACTGATACTGCTGCAATAATCCTCCCCGACATCTATTAACTGAACCACAGCAACAGAACCACTGTTGTAGATGCTCTCTCCTCCGCAGAGGCTTTCCAAATATTGAGGCGCTATTAATTTTCGATTTAATTTTCAGCGGGTTTCCTCAACATGTCTCATTACCCTCTAGCACCTCAATATATAGAAAGCCTCTGCGGAGGAGAGAGTTGCAGATGAATGTGGGTAAGTACACGCCTTAAATTATGACCTGTTCTTATTAAATCAGGACCTGTATTTTGGTTCAAAAGCAGTCGTCTACAGTCTGCATCTCTGTAATATTTGAAACTATGAAACGGAGCAGTCACTGTCATAAGGGCCGGTTACACTATCAAATTTTCTTTGATAGATAGTGTAAACCGCCCCTATTAAAAACTACAAATAAAAAAAATTCCTGCAAGCGTTTGAGTATTAAACGGAAAAAAAAGCGTGCACAACCTGTGCGTCCAAAAAAAAATTCCTGCAAGGAAAAAAGCTGCAACCACCCCCTCAAAT
Source organism: Corallium rubrum (assembly GCA_964035015.1). Lineage (NCBI taxonomy): Eukaryota > Metazoa > Cnidaria > Anthozoa > Scleralcyonacea > Coralliidae > Corallium > Corallium rubrum. Next base: position 3,695,457 of record OZ036005.1, on the reverse strand, counting down.
ATCTAATGGTCCGTCCCTAAGTGAAATCATCTGGCACAATGGTGTAGAATGTCATATAAAAATTAATGAACAAAGACTCATATAAATACAGTCTGCCCCTCGAAATGTCGCTAAGCCTTTTGTGGCCTTGATATATACTTCCAGCAACAAATAGAGTTGTGTTTGATATAATAGTATAGTAGATATAATAGTATACACTATACACTTATTTCTCTTTAATAAATGAATATATTCCAGTGCCAAACTTGCCAAGAAACGAGCGCACAATTTAATAATGCCTGCCGCTGATCGGTAGACATTGCGTATACCGAAGATCATCGCCCACGAAATCCTAAATTGAGTTTGTGAACGCATATAAACTCAGCCCAGACCTCGTCAAGATTAGTGAGCTGCTCGCCTTACGGCTCGCAGCAAAAATCTCACAGCTTGTTAACAGGATGTATTTGCAACAAGCTTGCAGCAAGGGGCCTGTATCGGTTTTGTGGGATGGCGGGAGAGGCCAAAGTTTCAAGTGGGATTCGGGATTTTAAGAAAAATATCAAACGGGAAGCGGGATAAATAAAAAAATCATGGCGTGATGCGGGAAAGAAGCGCATGATTTAGTGGGATACGGGGATTTGTGACCAAAATTTCTAGTGTTTTTAAAATTTTTTTGTTTTTTTGTGCTGTCAAAGATTAACCATCATGCCCAACAAATTTAGAGATATATTTAAAGATCATATATTGCTTCACTTATACCTTTCATTCCCCTGTTACCCCTCAATTTGCCTATCAGTATCCTATTGACCCTATTGTTGACATTGTTGCTCCCAAACCACGGAATTAATCTTGTCATTTAAACAATATCAGAAAAAAAATGGCGGGAACGGGAAATTAGGATTAAGCATGGCGGGATAACGGGATTTGAAGGGAAAATTGGTTGGGATGGCGGGATTTTGGGGCCTGGTACAGGCCCCTCTTCTTAGTGCAAAGGGCCACAGGGGCATAGGAGCCGGGGGGAAACGGGGCATGTGCCCCCCCCCCCCCTCCAACTTTGTCATGAAGTGCCCTTTTTACAACAGAAAACTGCCCTTTTATGATAAAACATGTGTTTCAAGTGTCCTTTTGAAGTCCTACCCCCTGAACAAAGTGCCCTTTTGAAGCTGTGGCCCTCTAAGATCAACTTGCTTCCTACACTACTGGAGGGCCAAAATATGCAATGGAATCAGGTTTTGGCCTTTGGTTTTCCAGGGCAGCCACAAATAGAATAGCAGCAGAGAATGGCAGTTACAATTGGTTTTCACACCTTTTTCACTGAATCTGCATTAAAATTCATTAAATGATTAAAGGCAATTTTCTTGCAGCTGCAGGAAATTCTCATAAAGAAATCATGCAATGGTTGTGATACAAACTTTCTAGTCTGGCAAAGCAGTTACAAGTTGTTGGAATAACTTGTCACCAGCCTTGTTACAAGTTGTAAACAATCTGTTATAAACTTGTTAACAAATTTATAATATAATTTTGTGGAAATACCACATAAATTATTTCTTTGCTAAGCTTTTAGCCTGTTGACTCAGGCCTTCATCAATAATATTGCGACAAGCAATACTTCACAAATAATATTGCGACAAGCAATACTTCACAAATAATATTGCGACAAGCAATACTTCATGTAAAGAACAAGGGAGTCTATTGAGATTGCAAAACATTGAACTATTTCTCAGGAAGGACAGCCATTAAACAGCACATGGTGTGCCCTATTTGCAGAACATTCTTGATTTTGTTTTCTAATTAATAAAATTAACGTGATACGCCATATTGTATTCTTACGTGATTTAATTGATCAGTTGCTTAGTTTATAAATAACGTGAGCCAACAACTTGTTGTCATTGCTCTGATGAAGGCCTGAGTCAACAGGCTGAAAGCTTAGCAAAGAAATATTTTACGTGGTGTTTCCACAAAACTTATTTATATTACATTATCACCAGGAAAACTTTCAAATAATTAAATTGGAAACAACCAGCGCAAATGCATCCTGGTGATAACTTGATGGAACACAAGCTTGTAAAAACTTGTTTGGAGGTATGGAATAGCATGTGTGTTTATACTTGTTAATGCCTGTGCTTTTATCATGCCATTTACAAGCTAATTGTTGTTAAGCACGATTGGCGTGTGCTGTTAGGGCACTGCCTCTCACCGCTGTAGTTAAGCCCAGTTGGACGGGGTTAGTACTTGGATGGGTGACCGTCTGGGAATAGCTCCGTTCTCGAACTTGAATTTCATGTGAGTAGAGTTTAGTTGGTCTCTCCTGTGCTTCGAGGGTTTTTCGCAGGGTTCTGTGGTTTTCCTCCCTCCGTAAAATCAACACTTAGGTCTTAGTTTATGTCGTGCACTTTTAACATGAGCCTCTGGCTCGGATGATTGGGCGACCACATCCTGTGTTTACGACGTTAAATAAATCATTACATCATTACTCATTACTCATTAACCATGTAGTAGCCTCCTTTGCAGACATTCTTATGGCTTGCCTACCTTCCCAACTAATGTCTTACTGAGAGCTACATTCCATGTTTACATATCTTATTGTCAGCTCAAGCCTCAAGGTCGGAGGTCAGGTTTCCGATATTGGAAGTCCGACTCTGATTGGTCAACAATTGGAAAGGAATTTGCTACTTGGGTAAGCAGCTGGTAGTTGGGAGGGGGGGAGTGAGAACAAACTCGAACTGATAGCTGTGAAGACTAACCTTATAGCAACTTGTTACAAGTTGTTGGAACAACTTGTCACAAGTCTGTTGAAGTCCAAGTCATCAACCTTGTTGTCACAACCTGTTACAACTTGTTAACAAACCAGTGCAAATGCATCCCAGTAATGGCTTCTTAGAACTTGGAACAGCCTTGTAACATAGAATATAGACTTGCTCCAAGTCCGCCTCTTAGCGCTAGTTTTTGCGGGTGGGTGGAAAGGTGGGCGAGAGGAAAGGCAGGCAAGAGGAAAGGCAGGAGAGCAGAAAAGTGGGAGGAAAGAGGCAGACTTGTTTCACTTGCAGGTTTTTGAATCGCAATGGAAAGTGGTTCTACCCCTACTAAAACGTTTTCAAGAGTCTGTTTAACTCCAACTTCCAAAGATAGCACTTGCATAGCAATTTAGCCTGAATATAAATAATTCTGGAATTATGTCACTGGTCGAAAAATTCACCAGTGAATTTTGGTGCGCTGCAGATGGGAAAAGTCCTTTTCAATAAGGAACGAAAGGTCAAAAATGTTTGAAAAGGACTTTGAGAAAGTCTACATAGAATAAAGAACCAGAAGTCCAACTCTGTGTTAGCACCTTTGATATATGTGTCCTCACTCATATTACCTTCCACACATCAAACATCACCATTCTACACCATCTTGGTAAGTTCCACTGGCAAATTTGACCATCAAAAGTGCTGGTGGAACTTACCAGGATGGTGTAGGATGGCTTAGTAGATCTTGTACTCGTTGAGAAAAAAGGGACAAGTTTTCACACAAGTTTGACTTCTGGTTGTTCTTTATTCTGTGCTTGTAACAACTTGCCGCCAAGGTATAGAACCCGGGCGTTTTCGCACGTGTAGCAGGTATCACTCCATTTTAATTCATTTATAGTAAGAATTGTTCAATACTCTTTATAAATTATAATTAAGTAATTAACCCCCAAGCTGTACAAAATTAATAAATCATAGTAAGAATAATTTATCCCAAATATCATAATATATTTTCCCACCAAAAGACGTACCTTTCACAAGCTTTACAAAAATTCAGGTGGACTTGTTTTGGAATACCTTCTGTGATGTCAACTTGTGTCCGCAGACAAGCCACACACATATTGGAAGCATTTGGCGACGTCACAGCTCCACATTGGCAACATAGACTGTAAAATAATTCAGGAATATCGTATAGTGATGTCTTAAGAAAAAAAACAGAGAGAATTTCGAAGTAATTTGACTATAAACTTACATAGTTTGCGGGCCAGTTGGTGGAAACTCAACGTACTCCATGTTTTCTTGGTTTAGCGCCCAGACCCTCTTTCTCGTCGCGGCCTTAACCCGCAAGATCCGCCTGAAAATAGCCTGAAAGGCGTAAAACCTGATTGTGTGATTCGTGACGCGTGAAAGCAAAATTTCGCGCTCCGCACTTTTTTGAAATTTTATATCCTTTTTCTGGTATTGGAAAGCTAATAAAGCAGAAAGTATCAACTAAAGTCTCGAGAAGAAAGAAGTTGGTGAGAAATCTTAGAAATTTAATTTGAAAGAGTACTTTATTTATAATTGAACATTTCCTTTGGGACAAAGTCTGGAAATTAGATTCTTCTGCGCGCGCGCGACCGTTTAATTAGCGTCGCGTGTGCAAACTCTATACGTCAGCGTGCGCATGCACAATTTTTAAACCAGAAACAAATTACAAGACATTCTAAGCACGTGCACGTGCAATTAGAACATTTCCCCGTGAAATTACATTGCGAAATAGATCCTTGATTATCGTAACTGACAAGAATTAAATACCTGTACCAAGTCAAGACACAAACTACTTCGGATATGTCCTGCTGTAAATGTAAACGGTCAGGCCGTTGTAGAAACTGTTCCTGCGTTAAAAATGGTACGATTTGTCAGAACTGCGCTCCTCAACGATCTGGTCAATGCGACAATATGTTGCAAACACCACAGAATGTTTCTTCTGAGACAACAAACAGCCATGAAACAATAACCTCCAAAGAAAGTGAAACAAATCTGCCAAATAACGTTTCCTCCCATAATTGTGACAGTCTTCCGAGGGTAAATATGACGAATCCTTACCCTGATCAACCACCACCTAACTTTACATGGGGCCCATGCACCGGTGAGATATTCTGCTTAAAAATCAACATGGCTTACGAGGAAGTTGTCCATTGGCGGCGAAATCTTTTTCAAGTACCATCTGGGAGTGCTGGAAAGGCATTTGTCTCCGAACTTGCCCGTCTTTTTCAAGCTTATGCGGACAGTTCGAGACTAGAATGCATCGCTATGAAGGCAACCACAGTTTTGCCGATCCTTCTTCTTCAAAAGCCAAGTCGAACAAGCAAAAGTAAGGATCACATGAAACATCTTCAAAGACGACTGGAACTATGGCTAAACGGGGACATAGAGGCACTTCTAGACGAGGGCAAATGTATTCAAAAACGACTGAGCAAATCAGCCACACCTCAAAACATTGACGTTATTGCTCGAACCTTTAGAAACCTCATGCTACAGGGGAAAGTTCAAAGTGCGCTGAGATACATCTCAAGAAATAGCAACGGCGGTGTTCTAAAATTGGACGATCTCGTTGAAATGACGACAAAGGAAGGCGAATCGATCCAAAAATCTACCAGAGATATCCTAAAAGAAAAACACCCTTCAGGCAAAGATCCAGTGGCTTCCTCTCTAATTGATGGCGAACATGAAACAGAAAACCCTATCACCTTTGATGGCCTAGGGGCGGATGCTATACGACACGCTGCCTTACACACTAACGGTGCAGCTGGCCCCTCTGGTTTGGATGCGTATGCGTGGAGAAGACTCTGTTCGTCATTCAAGTCTGTCTCAAATAGCCTATGCATTGCTCTCGCTGGTGTCGGTCGTCGCATAGCTACCACAAATGTGAATCCTGAAGGACTAAGCGCTTTTGTCGCTTGCCGATTAATCCCGCTTGACAAGTGCCCAGGTGTAAGACCAATCGGAGTCGGTGAAGTTCCACGAAGAATTATCTCGAAAGCCATCTTAAGGATCATTGGAGGTGATGTAAAGATGCGGCTGGCCCATTTCAACTTTGTGCAGGCCAAGATGGTGGTTGTGAAGCAGCAGTACATGCTATGCGAAGCATTTTCCAAACACCAGAGACCGAGGCTGTACATTTGGTTGATGCAAACAACGCTTTCAATTCTCTTAACCGCCAAGCAGCCCTCCATAACATCGGCATCATCTGTCCATCGCTGGGGACAACTCTGACCAACACCTACAGATCCCCAGTCAGACTGTTCATAACAGGAGATGGCGAAATATTATCAACCGAAGGAACAACGCAAGGTGATCCCTTGGCAATGGCGATGTATGCCCTAGCGATAAAACCACTCATTCACCAGTTGAAAGCTAGCTGTCCTGATGTACGACAAGCATGGTATGCCGACGATGCCACAGGAGCGTCTACCTGCACAGAACTCAGACGGTGGTGGGATGAACTGTCTGGTCGTGGTCCTTTGTTTGGCTACTACCCCAACGATTCCAAGACGTACCTGGTGGTGAAGCAAGCATTCGAGAATGTTGCCAAAGATGCATTCGCAGGCACAGGCGTACGCATAACTACTCATGGCAAGCGACATCTCGGCGCTGCGCTTGGTTCCAAAACATTCACCGAGGAATATGTTGGCGACAAAGTACAGCAATGGACCAAGGACATCATGAACTTGGCTCAGATTGCATCCTCTCAACCCCATGCAGCGTATGCAGCATTTGTACACGGCTTATCTAATCGCTGGTCCTACCTCTTGAGAACAATCCCTGAAATTGAAGACCTGTTGCAGCCACTTGAGGATACAATACACAACCACCTCATCCCAGCTCTAACCGGACGACCGGCATGCTCTTCCGCTGAAAGAGATCTACTTTCTCTTCCTGTTCGTCTTGGAGGTCTCGGGATTCGTGATCCATCAGCAACATCATCGGCTTGTTTTGATTCCTCAGAGCGTATTACTGCACCCCTCGTAGCATTGATAATCTCCCAAGAAGAAACTGGAACCGTTGACCGTGACAGCACTCGTGCAATAAAAAACGAGATTAAAAGAGAAAACCGCCAGAGACAGGATGAACAAACCGAAATTATATACGACCAACTCACATCTGAAATGAAGCGGTGTGTTGAGCTTTCCAAAGAAAAGGGGTCTTCGTCATGGCTATCAGTTCTCCCGCTCGAGGAACATGGCTTCTATCTGCACAAGGGAGAGTTTAGAGATGCACTATGCCTGCGATATGGTTGGAAATTTACAAACACGCCTCATAGCTGCAACTGTGGTGCTGCATTCACAGTGAATCACGCAATGATCTGCCACATGGGAGGTTTTCCAACGATTCGTCACAATGAGATCCGTGACATTACAGCATCACTCCTCACTGAAGTGTGTAACAACGTCGCCACTGAACCTGAACTGCAACCGCTCACTGGTGAGAGTATGGCAGCACGTTCAGCCAATACTGAAGATGGTGCTCGAGCTGACATTCGTGCAAGAGGTTTTTGGAATGGGTCATAGGATGCATTTTTTGATGTAAGGGTGTTCTACCCGAACGCATCCTCCTACCGCTCCCAAAACCTGCAGTCTGTGTACAGAAGACACGAGCAAGCGAAGAAGCGAGAGTACGAAGAAAGAATCCGGAACGTCGAACGTGGTGTGTTCACACCCTTAGTATTATCAACGACGGGCGGCATGGGGAGAGAAGCGACGACATTTTACAAGTGTCTAGCAGACATGATCGCGAGAAAGAAACAGGAACATTACTCGTCCGTGTTAGGATGGCTGCGGTGCAGAATTTCCTTTGCCTCATTAAGATCTTCGATCATGTGCATTCGGGGCAGTCGATCCTCGTTTCACCGACCAGTATATGGGGAACCTATCATCACGCTGGCAACGACCGAGGCACGAATCCCTCGCGAATAACTTTGCGAATATTAGTTACAAGAACAGATCATTATTTAAGTTGTTGCTAACATTTATAACTAGATTTAATTGTTCATTTTTCTTAAATTGTTAATTGTAATTTCTTACAATTTCTTGTATTAAAAGTGGTATGTTTACTTAAAAAAAAAAAAAAGCCTGAAAGGCGTAACTCTACTTACTTTTTACTCGGGCTACCGCAGGTAGACGAGTCTAGGTTTCGGCTTTGTTATTTTTTGCGTTTTAGTCTTAGTCTCCCGGCCGCGCGAAATTGCCGTAATGGCCGCCACTTTGCGAAATCGAGGTTTGGCGAGTTGTTTCTTTTGGACCAAGCTTTCATTGCCATTTTATCGATGTTTTTGAGTATTAGCAAGACATTTCACTGTTTCTCAGTTGTTTACGTGTTGGCTATCGACTGGCTGTCGATCAAAAATAAGGCCGAGATGCGGTGGCGGAGTGGCGGACATTGGCTACGTCTAATGACAGTAATGAGTATGACCCACTGATCTGTGCTATAACCTTTGTCTGAGCAATCAGGACGTGTTCGAGCAACGAGGAATCAATCTCTATCTCTCGGCGATACTATACATTGCATGGCCGTTTTATCAAAACTCGCCAGGATCTGTTGAAGTACCTGTAAAGGTAAGCTGTCTCGTTATTTCCATTGGTACACTATTTTCACTTCTTCCTTTTCGACTGAGTGAGTGAGCGAGTGAGCTTTCTCGTCTCGGATGTGTTTTGTTTGTTCACAGACATAGTTATTGGGCAGTAATGTCGCTGGCAAGTATCTTGATATTATTATATACACTTACAATCGCACACGCCGTTCATTAAGTGAACTTGCGTGTAATAAGGCGAAGAGACTTGACATATTGAACGCTGTACATGTGTGGAAATAATACTTTCTTTCTTTGCTTTCCTGATGTCTGATCACTCGTCTCGGATGTGTTCTGTGTGTTCACAGACATAGTTATTGGTCAGTAATGTCGGTGGCAAGTATCTTGATATTATATACACTTACAATCGCACACGCCGTTGATGTGTTGATATTTAATACCTGAAGAGACTCGACATATGAGCGCTGTGTACATGTGTGGAAATATGTTAATAAATACAGCCATCGTGTTTTCTTATTGCAAATTGTGTTTTCTATCGGAGAATTGGATTGCGTTTTGACTTTTGTCTGTGACCAATGTGTTTAATAGACTTTAGACCTTAGCACTGCATAGCACTGTGATTTTGCAGTAGCCCGAGTGAACGCCTGACCAGGCGTCTTGTTCTTGTTAAATTAATACATTTTTTTAGTTTTTTCAAGTGAAGCGAAGATCTAGAAAAGCGATGGTTCAGAGAAATGAGAAAAGTGAAGCGAAGTGAAGGGAAGGGAAGGAAGCGAAGTGGAGTGAAGTTGAGTGGAGTGAAGTGAAGTGAAGTGAAGTGAGGCGAGGCGAGGCGAGGCGAGGCGAGGCGAGGCGAGGCGAGGCGAGGCGAGGCGAGGCGAGGCGAGGCGAGGCGAGGCGAGGCGACGTGACGTGAGGTGAGGTGAACTGGGCTGAGCTGAAGTGAAGTGAAGTGAAGTGAAGTGAAGTGAAGTGAAGTGAAGTGAAGTGAAGTGAAGTGAAGTGAAATGATGTGAAGTGAAACGACGCCAAGTGAAGCGAAGTGAAGCTGAGCGAAGTGAAGCGAAGCGAAGCGAAATAAACTGAAGTGAACACAAGCGAAGCGAATTAAGTAGTGTAAAAAGAAGTTGTAACTATTATTATTGCAGTTTAACTAGTCATAATTATTTTATTCATTTAGCAAATTTTATGACAGTAGTTCAATTAATTCAGCATTATGCAAAATTAAGGTGGCTAAATCAGGAGAAATTACGTTTTTTCCCCATTACATAGCTCTAGTGGTGGTCATGATTATTGAAAAGATTTATACCCTCAACGTTTACCTAAGTGAAGAAATCGCGTTTCCAGTAAATGCAGAAAACCTCATTTGCATAAAATCTGTTGCTTACCAACAAGTATAAAACTTTTCAATAATCAAGACCACCACTGGAGCTGTGCAATGAACTAAAATGAAGCTCATGAGACCTGTGCAAAACGTTTTATGAAGAAAAAACGTAATTTCTCACGATTTGGACTGTTGAGCAACCTTAATGTCACCCCGGACAGGCTTTAATATGTCTTAATTTTATAGATATCGACACAACACCAGAAAAGAATTAAAAGATATATTAACATGTAAAGATAAATATGCCAAAACAAAAAATAGATCTATTCTGTATTATCCTTCCAGTCCATCGCTTTGTTCTACAAAATGTGTAGACTTCTTCGTATGTGATAATAGATATTTTTCGTTTGGGTATTTAGTGGCCATTTGTCGTGTTTTTCAAATAAAACTGTGAAATTTATATCTTTGTTCTTGATATTTTGTCCATATCTACATACGATAAGACACAGAATATTACATGGCTCTTTAACCCATTTCTGCTTAAGCTGGTCAAAAACAGCCCCTGAATTTTTTGTTACTTTATCCAACACCATGCAGGAGTGCTCAAAATAACGGCTGGTCACCGGTCAATGACCAGCCAGATTTTTAATGTGACCAGTCAAATCGATCTGTATAACGCCGGTCATTTTGACCAGTCATATTACTTGCAATTAATTCTAATACTTCCATTTGAAGGAAGTGATTGTTGTTGCGCAGTTGTAGACCCGTTTCATAATGTCTGATATATATTGAAGTGAACTATGCATGCATTTCCTTTTTATGACCAACGTTCATATCAGTACTAGCTTATGTATATTGCATAGAATATACTTTACATGTTTTTTTGTTGTGTTGTGGGGTTTTTGGGGGGTTTTTTATTTTTGTTTTTTTCCCGATTTTTTTTTGTTTTTTTGTTGGGGTTTTTGTTTGTTTGTTTGTTTGTTTGTTTGTTTGTTTGTTTGTTTGTTTGTTTGTTTGTTTGTTTGTTTGTTTGTTTGTTTGTTTGTTTGTTTGTTTGTTTGTTTGTTTGTTTGTTTGTTTGTTTGTTTGTTTGTTTGTTTGTTTGTTTGTTTGTTTGTTTGTTTGTTTGTTTGTTTGTTTGTTTGTTTGTTTGTTTGTTTGTTTGTTTGTTGGGTTGGGGTTTTTTTTTGGGGGGGAGGGAGCGTCGTGAAATTTGACCGGTCAAAAATCGCCTTTGACCGATCACAATTGGAACTGACCAGTCACCATGACCGGCGTAACATGAAACGTTATTTTGAGCCCTGCCAGACGACTTTACTCGTTAAAGAAAGAATGCTCAGACATCCTAAGCAGCAATAGATTAAAGATGCAGTATAAATTTTACAGCCCTACAATATACATAAATTATTTTTAGATCATCCATCCACAACACATGCATCAAATTGAATTTTCAAGCAATTTAAATTTAGTTTTGTTGGTTCAAGAAAATAAATCAACTTTGTCATTAGTTGTCTGACCAATATTTTTTTCAATGTATTTTGTGATATCATCGACATCGAGGTTTTCAGTCGATTCTGGTCTAAATAAATCCTCATCGTCATCATCGTCCACTCCACTGAAAAGATCCTTGCCAGAAGGTTTACCAAAGATGTCATCAAGAGTTTGCTCTTTCTGTTTTGGTCTACAAATATATGTACGCAAAATATCATTATGTACACAAAATATCATTATCATTATCTGATATCATCATCAATGATCATCAATATTATCTTCAACATCAACATCATGTTCAACATCACCATCATCATCTAGCGTATCCTTAAATTTGTTCCTTTTAGTTTCATTGTTCTAAGCTATAGACTAGCTGTCTGAGAGAACTATTGATAAAACCATCGTTACAAATGATAAAGTGGTTCATTGGGATTTCGATTATCGATCAAGCACAAAATCAGATGCCCCGCCAGTCAAATGAGAGTGGAGTTTAAATTCGACTTCGGAAGCCGCTAAGCTTTGTTTTGATTTTCGGTACTATGTCAAGCGGAACATTTAGTTCCGACATTACTTTGGGAACACAATCGTTTGGTCCGTTTCCCAATGGGACCAGATCGAAAAGGAACAAGCCGTTCTCCTTTCCCAGTTAGGAACGGTTGGTTCCGCTATTTGAAAGCGGAACAAGCATGCGATCTCCCTTTGGGAACGTACAGTTCCGCAAATGGGTACTTTTGTTCCTTTAAAAGGAACTAATAGTTCCTAAAATAGGAAGTCGTAGTTCCTCTTTACTGATAACGATTTCGTTCAGCATTGAAAAGGAACATTCGTTTAATCTTAAGTTTGCAAGCATTTTTCAAACAAATACGAGGCACAACGCTATCAAAACATGATAGTCATCCATGGATATGTTATTAAATGTACGTTGCCATGCATGTATACCTTCACATTTTAAGAGATATAACCAAAAGACTAAGAGAAAGTAAAAGTTGCTTCTATAGCTATCGTTTTCGGCTGACGACTACCATAGAGCTCGGTAGCCCGTGGTAGCCCGTCGGTATAGCCCGTGAATTTTAATAGGTTTATATATATATATATAGGGTAGCCTGTAGCTCGTGGTTGTGAATATAAAATAAGTTTGAGATGTAATTTACATATTATTTGCTCTGGTTTTCATGCATATATATAGCTTATAAATTCGCACTATCTAAAAGAACACGTACAGTGTTTTTTTGACGAACTGATAAAGCAATTGCTATTGTTTAATGAATATTAGACACTCTGAATTGAAATTGTTTTGGTTTTTAATTTCATGGGTGTATATTTGCATCGTTGTTGCATGGGCAAAATCCAGGCCACGTCACTCAAAACTAAAGACCATTTTATTTTTATATTCGAAAGAAAATTAAAGCGGTTGCATCATCGTATATGTAATGTGTATTTAGCATCGTGTTGCTCATATTATACTTCTCACTGTTCTCATTAGCTTTTGTTTAACAGATCCCTTAAAAACAAAAGATTCTAGAGTCAGATATTTTCTAATTTTTATTTCATTTATCATTTCAACGTTCTATCAGATCATTTGTTACAATAATTTTATGGCGATCGCTCGCATCCTTAGTGTTCTTGCTTCTCTGCCAGAATGGAAATCATAGTCAGGATGACGTAAGATAAACGACCACCGTGGTCCGAACTTTTCCAAGCCGCATCTTATAAAATCGTCTTCTTGTTTGGTAAACCTCACGGGTTCTTTTCGTTTTCGCGGCGTTGGCTCTTGCAGACACATCACTTCTCTGTTAACAAGTTCAAGTTCTTTTTCACTGTCGGTGCAATCACTGCGATCGCTGTCGGTGATGTCGATAAGTTCCGCTTTCAACTGCTCAACGCAAGTGTCCATAACTTCGCCTTCGACCCCGCGCAACTTTTCCATGCATGTTCGTCCTCTGATGGCAACCTCTCGCGAGCGCAACTTCTGGTAATGCACTTTGGCGACGTTCGAACTGTGTTTCTGATCCTCAGACACCATCTTCTGCTCCTCCACGTCTAATGCAACTGCACTTTCGGTTTCTATTATTTGCCTATATCTTGTGGGATGAATGTACTTTCCGATTGCCTGAAAGACTAGAATGCTTAGGAGTTCAGTAAGTTTCTGAAATTGCGCACCGTTACGATTTACGAGCAAGTACTCGGATTTTGGTTGCAGTAGTGGTCTTACATACCGAACGTAGTCGTCGACAATTCCCAGGCTGATTTTGTCAAAATATAGGGAATTGAACCCGTACTTTTTCGCTGTTTTAAATCTAGTTTGATCAACCATCCCGCCATTCATTTTAGCGCATTCAAACATGTTAACGGTCAAGTGTATGTAGGTCATCGGTCGACATCCCTTTATCTTAACAAACATAAAGACCGCGAGGAATCGCGTTGCAAATGTCAAGTTTGTTGAACTTACAAGAGTCGGTCGTTTCTTACACTCTTCCAAAATCTCCTTGTAACGACCAATGTGAAAGGGAATCACCGTCTGCAACTCGCTCAACGAAGCCCAGCTTCGTCTAGACTCGAGCGTTTCAATATCAAGGTCGGTGGTCCAGTGGGATCGCATTTGTTTTGCCAGGCACTTCTTCGCCCGTTTTATGTATACTTCTGTTACCGAAAAATTCTGTAGCACGGATCCCGGCGGGGAATTAAACTTACGAAAATCGAGAAGTTCCGAAAAACTTGATACGTAGCCTAGTTGACCAGATTGACCCATTTTCAAGGACAACTGGAGATGGTCAAGGAAACGGGTTAGGAGTTTGGAAGAGCCGAGAAAGTAATCGATGACTTCTACAGTCGACAGAACGCTCGATTCGTCTTCTCCCGACTGTAAACAGCAAAATTTAATGAATTTAAGGGCTCGCGTGACCGAGATGTCGGCTTGCTTTTCGGCTTTACCTCCACCTGCAGTGCTCTGTAACCAAAGCGAAAATGAACGAGAGAATTCATTTTCGACCGAACAGCAAGGTAGTGTCAGTTTGTTCCTCGTCGACTTAACCTCGGTCTTTTCTTTCACTTGACTTGCCACGATTTGTGGTTTCTCGTCGAAGTATTTATACCACGGATGTTTCACATTTACATGCTTTCGACAGCCTCGTCGACTTGCAAAACCAGGATGCTCACACACCGGAACGGGACACCGATCTAAGCCGTGCTCGTCCTTTTCGACATGGAGTCTTCGCGGCTTGTTGAAAGCCCCTGTCAAGGACTTCCAATCAACAGCAGCATGTGCCTGTAGCATTTAACAGTAAACTGAATTCGTTGGGAAGAAAAATGACGTCTGTTTTCCCAGCACAATCTTAAATATTTTACACCCACGATCGTTGCCAATTAATTTCCGTGTGGGACTTTTCGATTTAACAAATTTGATAAACAAGCGGACATGTCACTCGACTACAATGCACGGGTCTCATTGCATGTACAATTAACCGAGCTCTATCCGCTACGACAATGGGAACAAATAGTTTCGCAATTTACAAATTTAATTACTTCTTCCCACAAGGGACTTTTCAAGAGCATACTAAATATCAAGTGGCAGAGTCGAAGGCATATTAAAGCCAGTGCGCCTTTATGACACACATGTCATACTCAGCCCAGTTGCTTAATTGAATCTCATTTTTAGCGGCATTGCATCAACGAAAGTGCATGTTCACATGAGTGACATGGGATTTTTTAGTTAAAATTAGAATCTGAAAGACGAAAAATAGCCAGGAATGGTATACCAGCTAATCAAATCATCTAATCAAATCATCTAATATAATATAATCTTCTAAACTAATCTAATGTAATCGAATCGAATCGTATCGAATCCAATCGAATCCAATCCAATCTAATCTAATCTAATCTAATCTAATCTAATCTAATCTAATCTAATCTAATCTAATCTAATCTAATCATCTAATCTAATCTAATCATCTAATCTAATCATCTAATCTAATCTAATCTAACCTAATCGAATCATCTAATCTAATCTAATCATCTAATATAATCATCTAATCTAATCATCTAATCTAATCTAATCTAATCATCTAATCTAATCTAATCTAATCTAACCCAATCGAATTATCTAATCTAATCTAATCTAACCCAATCGAATTATCTAATCTAATCGTCTAATCTAATCATCTAATCTAATCTTTTTATCTAATCTAATCCAATCATCTAATATAATCATCTAATCTAATCATCTCATATAATCATCTAATCTAATCATCTCATATAATCATCTAATCTAATCATCTAATCTAATCTAATCTAATCTAATCATGTAATCTAATCATCTAATCTAATAATCTAATCTAATCTAATCTAATCTAATCTAATCTAATCTAATCTAATCTAATCTAATCTAATCTAATCTAATCATCTAATCTAATCATCTAATCTAATCTAATCATCTAATCTAATCATCTAATATAATCATCTAATCTAATCTAATCGTCTAATCTAATCATCTAATCTAATCTAATCTAACCCAATCGAATTATCTAATCTAATCGTCTAATCTAATCATCTAATCTAATCATCTAATATAATCATCGAATCGAATCTAATCTAATCTAATCTAATCTAATCTAATCATCTAATCTAATCATCTAATCTAATCTAATCATCTAATCTAATCATCTAATATAATCATCTAATCTAATCTAATCGTCTAATCTAATCATCTAATCTAATCTAATCTAACCCAATCGAATTATCTAATCTAATCGTCTAATCTAATCATCTAATATAATCTTTTTATCTAATCTAATCCAATCATCTAATATAATCATCTAATCTAATCATCTTATATAATCATCTAATCTAATCATCTAATCTAATCTAATCTAATCTAATCATGTAATCTAATCATCTAATCTAATAATCTAATCTAATCTAATCTAATCTAATCATCTAATCTAATCATCTAATCTAATCTACTCATCTAATATAATCATCGAATCTAATCTAATCGAATCGAATCTAATCTAATCATCTAATCTAATAATCTAATCTAATCTAATCTAATCTAATCTAATCATCTAATCTAATCATCTAATCTAATCTAATCATCTAATATAATCATCTAATCTAATCTAATCATCTAATATAATCATCTAATATAATCATCGAATCTAATCTAATCTAATCTAATCTAATCTAATCTAATCATGTAGTCTAATAATCTAATCTAGTCTAATCATCTAATATAATCATCTAATCTAAATAAATTAGGTTTATGCAAATGACCTGAAACTTATTTTATATTCATAACCCGGGCTACGGGCTACCAACCGGCTACTATAGTGAGGCGACCGGCTACAGCGAGTCAGTAGGCGGTCGTCGCTTTTTTTTCTAAGTGTCGAGTGAAAACTTAGTTTTGCCTAAAATCGACCGGCTACCGGCTACCCTATATAGACCCTATTAAACTGACCGGCTACCAACCGGCTACTATAGTGAGACGACCGGCTACAGCGAGTCAGTAGACGGTCGTCTCTTTTTTTTTCTAAGTGTCGAGTGAGAACTTAGTTTTGCCTAAAATCGACCGGCTACCGGCTACCCTATATAAACCCTATTAAATTGACCGGCTACTGACCGGCTACTATAGTCAGACGACCGGCTACAGCGAGTCAGTAGGCGGTCGTCGCTTTTTTTTCTAAGTGTCGAGTGAAAACTTAGTTTTGCCTAAAATCGACCGGCTACCGGCTACCCTATATAAACCCTATTAAATTGACCGGCTACTGACCGGCTACTATAGTGAGACGACCGGCTACAGCCAGTCAGTACACGGTCGTCTCTTTTTTTTCTAAGTGTCGAGTGAAAACTTAGTTTTGCCTAAAATCGACCGGCTACCGGCTACCCTATATAAACCCTATTAAATTGACCGGCTACTGACCGGCTACTATAGTGAGACGACCGGCTACAGCGAGTCGGTAGACGGTCGTCTCTTTTTTTTCTAAGTGTCGAGTGAAAACTTAGTTTTGCATAAAATCGACCGGCTACCGGCTACCCTATATAAACCCTATTAAATTGACCGGCTACTGACCGGCTACTATAGTGAGACGACCGGCTACAGCGAGTCAGTAGACGGTCGTCTCTTTTTTTTTCTAAGTGTCGAGTGAGAACTTAGTTTTGCCTAAAATCGACCGGCTACCGGCTACCCTATATAAACCCTATTAAATTGACCGGCTACTGACCGGCTACTATAGTCAGACGACCGGCTACAGCGAGTCAGTAGGCGGTCGTCGCTTTTTTTTCTAAGTGTCGAGTGAAAACTTAGTTTTGCCTAAAATCGACCGGCTACCGGCTACCCTATATAAACCCTATTAAATTGACCGGCTACTGACCGGCTACTATAGTGAGACGACCGGCTACAGCCAGTCAGTACACGGTCGTCTCTTTTTTTTCTAAGTGTCGAGTGAAAACTTAGTTTTGCCTAAAATCGACCGGCTACCGGCTACCCTATATAAACCCTATTAAATTGACCGGCTACTGACCGGCTACTATAGTGAGACGACCGGCTACAGCGAGTCGGTAGACGGTCGTCTCTTTTTTTTCTAAGTGTCGAGTGAAAACTTAGTTTTGCATAAAATCGACCGGCTACCGGCTACCCTATATAAACCCTATTAAATTCACCGGCTACTGACCGGCTACAACGTAAAATGACCGGCTATCCTTCATTTGTAGCCGGTCGTTCTTTTTTCTTTCTTTGTAAGTGTCCTTTACAATCAGGTTAAGACTTTGTTTCAGTTTAAATTTGTCTGAAAATAGTGTAAGTTCGACAACTTCTTGAAAACAGAAAGACTGCAGGTTTGAACTATTCCATTCGACATTTAGACCATTTTCAGACAAATTTAAACCAAAGAAAAACCCGAGTCTTAACGTTATAATTTTAAAGGAAACTTAGAAAAAAAAAGAACTAAGTGTCCTTTACAATTATAAGGTTAAGACTTAGATTTTTTTGGTTTAAATTTGTCTGAAAATGGTCTAAATGTCGAATGGAATAGTTCAAACCTGCAGTGTTTTTGTTTTCAAGAAGTTGTCGAACTTACACTATTTTTAGACAAATTTAAACTAAAAGAAAGTCTTAACCTGATTGTAAAGGATACTTACAAAGAAAGAAAAAAGAACGACCGGCTACAAATGAAGGATAGCCGGTCATTTTACGTTGTAGCCGGTCAGTAGCCGGTGAATTTAATAGGGTTTATATAGAGTAGCCGGTAGCCGGTCGATTTTATGCAAAACTAAGTTTTCACTCGACACTTAGAAAAAAAAGAGACGACCGTCTACAGACTCGCTGTAGGCGGTCGTCTCACTATAGTAGCCGGTCAGTAGCCGGTGAATTTAATAGGGTTTATATAGAGTAGCCGGTAGCCGGTCGATTTTATGCAAAACTAAGTTTTCACTCGACACTTAGAAAAAAAAGAGACGACCGTCTACTGACTGGCTGTAGCCGGTCGTCTCACTATAGTAGCCGGTCAGTAGCCGGTCAATTTAATAGGGTTTATATAGGGTAGCCGGTAGCCGGTCGATTTTATGCAAAACTAAGTTTTCACTCGACACTTAGAAAAAAAAGAGACGACCGTCTACAGACTCGCTGTAGCCGGTCGTCTCACTATAGTAGCCGGTCAGTAGCCGGTCAATTTAATAGGGTTTATATAGGGTAGCCGGTAGCCGGTCGATTTTATGCAAAACTAAGTTTTCACTCGACACTTAGAAAAAAAAGAGACGACCGTCTACAGATTCGCTGTAGCCGGTCGTCTCACTATAGTAGCCGGTCAGTAGCCGGTCAATTTAATAGGGTTTATATAGAGTAGCCGGTAGCCGGTCGGTTTTGGGCAAAACTAAGTTTTCACTCGACACTTAGAAAAAAAGAGACGACCGTCTACAGACTCGCTGTAGCCAGTCGTCTCACTATAGTAGCCGGTCAGTAGCCGGTCAATTTAATAGGGTTTATATAGGGTAGCCGGTAGCCGGTCGATTTTATGCAAAACTAAGTTTTCACTCGACACTTAGAAAAAAAGAGACGACCGTCTACAGACTCGCTGTAGCCAGTCGTCTCACTATAGTAGCCGGTCAGTAGCCGGTCAATTTAATAGGGTTTATATAGGGTAGCCGGTAGCCGGTCGATTTTATGCAAAACTAAGTTTTCACTCGACACTTAGAAAAAAAAGAGACGACCGTCTACAGACTCGCTGTAGCCGGTCGTCTCACTATAGTAGCCGGTCAGTAGCCGGTCAATTTAATAGGGTTTATATAGGGTAGCCGGTAGCCGGTCGGTTTTGGGCAAAACTAAGTTTTCACTCGACACTTAGAAAAAAAAAAGAGACGACCGCCTACTGACTCGCTGTAGCCGGTCGTCTCACTATAGTAGCCGGTCAGTAGCCGGTCAATTTAATAGGGTTTATGTAGGGTAGCCGGTAGCCGGTCGATTTTATGCAAAACTAAGTTTTCACTCGACACTTAGAAAAAAAAGAGACGACCGTCTACTGACTGGCTGTAGCCGGTCGTCTGACTATAGTAGCCGGTCAGTAGCCGGTCAATTTAATAGGGTTTATATGGGGTAGCCGGTAGCCGGTCGATTTTATGCAAAACTAAGTTTTCACTCGACACTTAGAAAAAAAAGCGAAAGTATATTAAATTGTCTTCTACCTCGCTCAGTTTACAGTAAATAACACGACAACTATAGTATGCAAGTTTACTTTAATTGCTTGCCTACGAAACGTCACTGTAAACGTTATTGAATTGATCGAACACTGTTCGTTACCAAGGTGTCCATTTCTTGATTTTCGTCCAGTAGGATTGCGAGCTGAGCTGCGGACGCCGTGGTTCTCCTTGACTATCTACCTCCTGGTCTTCGTTTTGTCCCCCTTCTACTTCGGGGTCTGCCAGTGCCATTGCGACAGGACATCGACTAGGCAGCACCAGCACGTTGACTATTTTTCGAACTCGTTCCAGTTCTCCAACACTGTGCGGGTGCTGGTGGGCAAAAGATGTTACATCGAAAACTTCCCGCTTCCTACCAGTGATAAGCATCCACGCGTCAATTTTGGGGTCAGCCTGTGTCCAAAAGTCCCGTTCCTTTTTATTTCTTCTCAGCTCGGCTCTTCTCCTCTGCTCTCTAAACGTCCAGAGATCGCCTCTTTGCAGGTCTTTTAGCAAGTTATTCTTGATGAGACAGAAAACTTTCGCCATGTACGTCTTATCATTAAGAACCCAACCAGATGGTGGAGAGTAAAATTTCATATCGCAGCTGTCCATCTCCTGTTCCTCGTCTTCTTCCGCTGCCGACGTGTGCTCGTTTAATACTCGCGACGTTGACGGTTCTCCGCGATCGATAAGTGGCGCGTCATACTTTGTTGATGGTTGTTGGCTTCCAATCTGCATATCGTTTAGCTGCTCCCGACCTTGGATATGTTTTTCACTTTCTATCCCAATGTGACTGGACGTGCTGGGTGTTGCATTCTTACCACAATCGTCCTTTTTTGGCGGTGGATCATAAACTGTTAGCACGTGATGTATCGTTGATGCTAATGGTTGTTCATTTGTATTGGGTGTGTCCTGTAGCGGCTGCTGTGATAGTTGGTCGTCTTCGACATACTCATTGTGTGCACATAGGCTTGTTGGTTGCTCGTTTGTTTCTGCGTTGTTGGGTTCCAGGGGCATTCCAGTGGTTTCTTCCTCACCTTGGTTATAATCGGTTACGTTCTCACCAGGGTCATCACTCCGTGTAATTGTGGACGAAGAAGGCAATTTCCGTCTTTCGACTCTCTCCGCACGAGGGTGGTCGTCATCAGTTATCGAGAAAAGGAAATTTGTTCTATTCTCGTCGTTGTCGGCTGATTCGCTCGCGCTCCTCAGGTGCTCACGATTTGCGTTCCTCTTTCGGGCGAGACGTCGTGAACGAAACTCAGCTGCGAAACGTCTGTGGATCGTTTGTTGGCACTGGACGGTGACTTCGGTGGATTCTTCGCGCAGATCAACACAGGAAATCCGCCTTATTTGTTCATTGCTAAACAGGGTCTCTCCTTCGTTGGCTTTAATCGTCAACATTCGTGCATCATCCGGCTCGTACCAGAGCTCATGTGCAACGACCATATCGCGGTTCGCGTTAATTTCCTCCGCAATCCACGCCACACAGTGCATTGCATTATCGTAGATCCAGCGGTCTATCCCTGGTAATGTTTCAGGTAGTGATTGGGTATTGAAAATTTGGATCCGGCGTTCCACGTTTTCGTCGTCTGTCCCAAAATCAGGAACGTGATTTGTGGTTATGTAATAGGGGCTGTTGTTTAACACTGTCCTTGGTGAACCGTGTTTCACAGCTGTAACCATCCAGCCACCTTGGAGGATAGTTTTGGCGAGGTCTGACTGCATCGTACTTGCCGACCATTCGTCCACGAGGACCAGTTGAGTTTCGTTGGTAACCATCGAAGCAGAAAACTGCCTCTCGTTGGTGATCGATGCGATGTAACCTGGAGGAATAATTCGGTGGAAGATATTTGACCAAGAGGTTTTTCCGGAGTCTTTCGGGCCAACTACGACGAGTTTCTTAACCTTATGTGGCATCTTGGATGCCAGCAAACATTGATAAAATTTGTTCAGGAAGTTCACTCTGACGTCGGCATCGGGAAAGGAGTTGATAATACCCTCTCGAAAATAAGCTGGCTGCGGTTGTGTAGAACAGTCGTATGGTATAAAAGCTCTTGGCGACAATTTGCCATTCATCGATGCGGGGATGGGACACACGACAAAGGTCCGTGATCTAATGGAGAAGCAAAACCCGTTGGAGACCTCGATCAGATCGAGGTCAAACTGAATCTGCTGAACAATCTCGCACGCTGGGTGGGAAAGGATTCTTTCGACCGACTGAAAATGCTGAACCAGCTTATCGCGCAACGCCTCGTTGGCAAGCAGTTTGTGTAAATAGCTGGTGACATCCATCATTTTCACAAAGGTTACTCTCGCGTTCTCTGGTTTAGCGTAGATGTCTGACCGATACAACGCGTGATCACATAAATACATCAATCTGTGTATTCTCTTGATGGTTGTTGCTACGTCACTGGTCGATGAGTTGTTGACAATAACGCCCCTTTCCGTATCCAAATGGACGACAAGCCCGTCGGACTCTAGTCTCTCCGCTGCTGCGTACAAGTCAGTTTCAAATTCGCCTTGGTTGATCACGACGAGGCGACACGGCACGAGTGGAAAATGCCTAGGAAGAAAGTGGATGTTCTCTTGGCTTTCATCGTCGGTAGACGTGTCTTCCGCATTTCTATAACAGTACACATTAGACACCTCGAGCATCGCCTGGATTGTGGCGTTATTGTGATCCTTAACGACTTGAAATAGCTGTCGAGCAGCGGTCTCCATTTCGTTGTTTGTCTCCGCTTTTGTTCGCACTCGAATTGGCTTGATTTCTGGCTCGACGTCTTGATTGTGCAGGGTTGCAAACAAGATATTTTCATTAAAACCTTCGCACTGTCTGAACACGATGAAGTAAGCAACCGCTGGGTAGGTTTCATCCGCGTTCGTCTCGCCGTCTTGGCTCCCACTCGATTTTGCATTAGAGCATACGCTTGTAATAGAGGAAAAAAAGAACTGAACACCGTTTATGGATGAAACTGCGTCGTCAAGCAGTAGTCGTTTCGAAGCAATTTGAAACCTAGCTAGTTCCACGTCCTGCTGCTTGACCCTCCACGTTGCTCGACACGCCACAGCCTGTAAATTATTGGTAATCTGAAAAAAGGTTGACAACACGAACATAAGTTATGCTAGAATTCTTACATATTACAGCATCTCGGGCTGCGTATCAAATAAAATAATAACTAAAATGACTTACCAAGGTCAATACGTTGGCACGAAGCGAGTTTTGTAATCTCTTTGAGTCCAGCTCCTTGCGAGGCCGTGGCGGTGACATTTCGTTGCGAAACTCGGGCTTTTCGAGCTATATTTTTTTCAAGATCACTTATTTATACGTTTTCGTTGATACGCATTTGCATATAGATTTAAATCGGATCGGAATAATTTACTTTGGTCATCATCATCATCATCATCATCATCATCATCGTCATCATCATCATCGTCATCATCATCATCATCATCATCATCATCATCATCATCACTAACATGAACATCAATATCAAGATCATCATTGTCAACGTCGTCATCATTATCATGACCATCATCATCATCACCAACATTCATTATCAGCATCATCATTATTATCAACATCACCAACGTCATCGTCATCATCAACACCGTCATCGTCATCACCATAAAAATCATCATTATCAACATTGTCATCAACAACATCAAAACCATCATCATCATCATCATCATCATCATCATCATGAACATTATAATCATCATCGTCGTCATCATGAAGATTATAATCATCATAATCATCATAATCATCATAATCATCATGATCATCATAATCATCATAATCATCATAATCACCATAATCACCATAATCATCATGATCTCATCATAATCAATATAATCACCATAATCACCAGTTAATCATCATAATCATCATAATCATCATAATCATCATAATCACCATAATCACCATAATCACCATAATCACCATAATCATCATAATCATCATAATCATCATCATAATCATCATGAACATCATAACACCATAATCATCATAATCATCATAATCATCATAATCATCATGAACATCATAATCACCATAATCATCATAATCATCATCATGAACATAATCATCATAATCATCGTCATCATCATCATGAACATCATAATTATCATCATCATGAACATCAACATTAACAACATCTTCGTCTCATTTTTTCTTTGTTGTTACCTTGAAGTTTCACCAGATTCTTTTTTCTGTTTTTCTTCAGTCTTCTCTTCAGCTCCCTGTTTTGATCTTGTCCTGGGTTTTGGTTTAGGAGGCATACCAGGCTTTGGAGCCATGGCAGGTTTAGGAGCCATGGCAGGTTTGGGAGCCATGGCAGGTTTTGGGGGCTTGGTGGGTTTGTTCAAAAAATGTGTATCTGCACTATTAGATGTTTCCACAAACCTTGGCTTGGGTGTTGGGCGTGGTTTGAGGTCTGGTTTGGGTGAAGCACGTGGTTTAGGACTCGGGGCTTTCTTTTTGTCTGGTTTCTTAGAAACATTCAGAAGTTTATCAAGATCATCATCAATCCTGAAAATAAGTAAGAAATAGTTTTCTAGCAATGTGAAAATCTTTTGAGTGGTTTTCATTTCGAAATTCTCAAAAGCCTGGTCAAGTCGCCTTTTACGTGCGAAGTTTGTATTTTGGAGCGCCGCCATTAAATTGGCTGTGTTTGAAAATGAGTTGAGGAGAACTTATGACGTCATAGACTCAACAAAACCAAAAGATCATTGTTGTTGTCAACAAAAGAGTCATTGCTACGTCATAGGGTTCCTCGACTCATTCTTCTCAAGCTTGGACACTTTAATGGCAGCGCTCCAAAATACAAAATATAGTCAAGTCCAGTCAAGTCATGTCCAATCAAGTCCAGTCTAGTTTAGTCCCGTTCAGTGTAGTTCAGTCCAGTCCAGTCCAGTCTATTCCAGTCCAATCAGGTCAAGTCTAGTCAAGTTCTGTCCTATCCAATCGAGTCCAGCCATGTCTAGCCTAGCTCAGTTAAGCTACAAAATCAGGGTTGCATACAGTATGGAAGAAACCACTCTCAAGACTACATCTCCTTACTTCAATAAATCAGGGTCGTCATCAGTGGCAAACAACTTGCTATCATCTGGTTTCAAAGCTCCTTCAGGTATAAACAAATCACTCAGATCAGTATCAGTATCATGAGAACCAAATGAGAACTTTCCTGTGGATTTTAAAAAATCATCAGATGTTTCTGTCACGTTTTGAGTAAATTCAGAACTTTTGGCAGTTTCAGTAGTTGCTGGTCTTTTCACGTCCACAGTAAAACCATCCTCTTTATCGATATCAGAGCTCTCGCGACTCTCCTCATCGGAACTGCTGTATTGGGTTACACCAAATATATCACGTTCAATTTCATCTTTTTTTTCTTCTTCATCTTCTTCTTCTTCTTCTTTTTCTTTGACTTCTTCCTAGAAATATTACAAATATATTTAATTGAAAATGGCCACCTGTATTTAAATCCAAATATTACCAGGGTTAAGTCACGTTGGCCTGAAAAACAGAGAAAAATCTTCTCGACGTTTCGAGCGAAGGCCCTTCGTCAGGAGAAATTAGTAAACAACTCACATGTGGTCACGCGTATTTATAGCAGAGCTACAATGGGAATCACGTGAACACATGTAAGCCAATAAAAACAAAGTAAACAAATAAATTAATATGTAATTTTAGCCTGTGTGCAGGTGCTGACCCAATTTGTGGGTCAGCTACCTGCAAATAGGCAAAGAAACAGGTTATAAATCACTATTTACGTCATCAGGAAAAGGTTAAGGAAAAGGTGTGGAATATGGTGCTGGAGTGAGCTAAATGAAAGAGAATCGCTCATTGAGGCCGTGAGGGTGAATGGTACCAAGTTTGTAAATGAGACGCATTTCTTGTTTACGACGAGTATCGTTACAACCTGTAATGGGCTGAATAGCGCAGATTTTAATGTTAGAAAAGGAGTGGTTGGCACTGTTGAAGTCCCTGGCAACAGGTTTGTTTTGCACATTGTTTTTGACATCACGAAGGTGTTCAACAAACCTGTCACCTAAACGTCTTCCAGTTTCTCCGATGTAAAGCATGGGACATTTACTGCAAGAGATACAGTAAATGAGGTTGGAGGAAGTGCAAGTGAAACTATAGCCTTATGTAAACAAAAAGGTAACTTGGAAGAATTCAAAAGTTTATGTGAAAGTTTACAAAAGTACTTTTAAATTCTCTCAAACTCACTCGAGTGTTTGGATCAGGTTATATAAACACAGGACATGCATTTTCTATTTCTTTTATGAAATAAAACTAAGATCCGGTCGGATCACTAGCAAATAAAACGTTTTTTCTTTTACTTTAAAGTGGCACTACGAAAAAATCGTGAATCTAGTATTAAAATACTCATTAATAATTCATGACGAAAACACAAAAGCATGAAGAATACCAGCGTTTTCAGTTTCTCAAAATATTGTCTCGTTCTCAAGATATTTTAGTTTCTGAAACACGTAAATTAAGTGCCTCGTGACGTCATTTACTCATACAGGCAAAAATAAGATTTACAAATGAGTAATATCTCTAAAACTAGGAAGTGGAAATAATCTAAACTTTGCACAAGTATATATACTATAGTTATCACAAAAGTACACTCCACTGTGCGCATCATGTTGTTGCTACGGAAACCGTTTAAAAACACGAGCCTTTTTACTGGTTGGTCTCTCCTGTGCTTCGAGGGTTTTTCACCGGGTGCTCCAGTTTTCCTCCCGCTGCAAAATCAACACCATCTGGGATAGTAGACTTTCTCAAAGTCCTTTTCAAACATTTTTGACCTTTTTGACATTTTTGACCTTTCGGTTTCTCGTTGAAAAGGATTTTTCCCACCTGCAGCGCGCCAAAATTCACCGGTGAATTTTTCGACCGGTGACGTAAGTCGGGAAGTAATTATATTTAGGCTAAATTGCTATGCAAGTGCTATCTTTGGAAGCTGGAGTTTAACAGACTCTTGAAAACGTTTTAGTAGCGGTAGAAGCACTTTCCATTGCATGTACGACAACCGGAAACACGTCAAAACAGGGCGATGTACATTTCAGCGATTTCCTGTAATTAGATTCAAAAACCTGCAAGTGAAACAAGTCCGCCTCTTTCCTCCCACTTTTCCGCTCTCCCGCCTTTCCGCTCGCCCGCCTTTCCACCCGCCAGCAAAAACTAGCGCTAAGAGGCGGACTTGGAGCAAGTCTACTGGGATAGGAGTGGCACCCATCCCTGTCTTATGGTAGTAGCCAAAAGACAGATCGAGGAGCCTTCTGGCTACCTCCAACTGCGGTCGACCAACCAACCAACATTAACTACCAGTAACACAAACCTTGGGCTCTTCTGGATCTGCTTTCTTTAGTTGATTTTGTTTGATACTGATTTTATTGACTTCAAGAAATTCTAAGACTGGCAAACTACTGCATAACTTTGGAGTCTTGGCAATTAAATTCAAGAGTTTCTCAATGAATGCCTTGCGTTCATTGAGCACTTTCTCTGTAATAATAAGCGACATTCTTGGTAGAGAAGCAAAGTTTACACTTGGAAATTTGGCAACAAGTTTAGTATGTAGATCTTCAACTTCTTCATACTTTTTGGCAACCTAGTAAATAATGATATGGTCTACAGTAATTTAAATTAAGTTACAGTATTTATCTATGATGGCGCTTAGTTGAGAGTGGGGTGGGAATGGTGGGTACTTCTTATTAGAGAGTGGGTACTTATTTAAAAGTGGGTGCATATTTGAGGGTGGGTGCATATTTGAGGGTGAGTGCTTATTTGAGGGTGAGTGCTTATTTGAGGGTGAGTGCTTATTTGAGGGTGAGTGCTTATTTGAGGGCGAGTACTTATTTGAGGGCAAGTGCATGTTTGAGGGTGAGTGCTTATTTGAGGGTGAGTGCTTATTTGAAAGTGGGTATTTATTTGAGGGTGAGTGCTTATTAGAGGGTGAGTGTTTATTTGAGGGTGAGTGTTTATTTGAGGGCGAGTACTTATTTGAAAGCAGGGAACTTATTTGAGGGTGAGTACTTGTTTGAAAGTGGGTACTTATTTGAGGGCAAGTGCTTATTTGAGGGTGCCAGGGTGGTCATGCTTATTTGAGGGTGGATGCTCATTCAAGAGGTGCCTATTTGAGGGTGGGTGCTTATTTGAGGGTGGGTGCTTATTTGAGGGTGCCAGGGTGGGTGCTTATTTGAGGGTGGGTGCTTATTTGAGGGTGAGTGCTTATTTGAGGGTGAGTGCTTATTTGAAAGTGGGTATTTATTTGAGGGTGAGTGCTTATTAGAGGGTGAGTGTTTATTTGAGGGTGAGTGCTTATTTGAAAGTGAGTGCTCATTTGAGGGTGACCCATGTTCACTCATAGATGGGTGTTCATTCCAGGGTGGGTGTTTATTTTAGGGGAGTGTTCATTTGAGGGTGTGTGCTTATTTAGGGTGGGTGCTTATTCAAAGGTGGGTGTCTATTGGAGAGTGGGTGCTTATTGAAGGCTTTGAGGGGAGAGCTTATGCTCAAGAAGGAGGATGTATTACAGTGTGGGTACTTATTTGAGAGTATAAAAAATCTACTCACAGCAAACTGCACCAAGTCAGACTCCTTATGTTGTCTTGTTTTGAAATAAAATAGCCGAGTGACAACAATGACATGATAAAGAACAGTGTTCACAATTTTTCCAGAAATTACTTGATAGTCTGGGACAATTATGTCAATACCAGTAGATTTATTCTTCAATTCTCTGTAATAACAATCGTTATGAATTTATTAAGCAATATAGGAACATAAACACTTAAATTTCAACCCCAAGGTGTTAGCCAGAGCTTTTGATGCAGAATTTTTGGCCATAGCTAACACCCTGTAAAAAGGAGGGTGTTGCATAGCTGGGCAGTGCGCTTTGGGTGGAGCAAAGTGAGAAGGTGGTGAACTGCCAAGGTGTTTTATAATGAAATACGTGTACACTGTACTGGCAATTCAAGTTGAGCCCTTACTGATGGTAAACACCACTGACCAAATATAACAGGACTGTAATACCCCACTCCTCAACAAAAAATTATAGATAAATAAAATAACAAAGCACACAAAAACAAACAAACAAAAGCCAGCCTCGTACCCAGGCACTTTTCCTTTACTACACCGCTGCGTGTGGTGCGCACACGGAACATGTGGCAAACAAAAGCACAGCCAAACAACGATGGTGGAAATTGACCACAGAGAAGCTACCATAGGAAAGACCCTGCCTGGTGCAAGATTGAGACAGCAGAATTATGGGTCCTTTTCCTCATGGTAGTAACCCCAGACAGGGCTACCAAGAGGGGGGCAGGGGAGTCAAATTGTCCCAAGGCCCAAACTTGAGAGGGGCCCCTTAATTTTTTTATTTAAAAAAATTAAAATTAGAGTTTTTAATGTAAGAAAGCACAGGGGCCAGCCCAGGAAGCACAGGGCCCCAAGAAAGCACTGTACAGTGAAACCTGAGTTTTGCGACCCCCATGTTTTACGACCACCTGTCATATACGACCACTTTTACGTGGCACCAGAGGTGGTCGCAAAACTCAGGTTTCACTGTATATGTATTTGAGAAAGTGCATGTGGGACCCAAGAAAGCACAGGGCCCAAAAAACTGCAGGGCCATAACCTCGTGATCAGCACAACTCCTCTTGGCAGCCCTGACCACAAACCTTATTTTGGCCAATATGTTCATTTGGCTGTAGGTTCAGATGCACAGTCCTATCAGTATACCATAGTTATAAATTCATTTATCAGAGGAAGATCAGCAATTACCACCATGGTATTCTTGGTTTGCACTTGACATCATGGCAGCAGACTCATCCTCCTGAAGTTGTTATTTTAATTTTTAAAGTCGTGAGAGCATCAGCTAATATCTAGCATGAGCCCAAGTACCTTCACATGCCCACTCCTGACGGCCACCCGCAAATCTGTATGCTTGACACCCATGATGTATGCAATGCCAACAACGCAAAGGGCTCGCACTAGATATTAGCCCATGCTCTTGCAACTTTAAAATAACGACTGGGGATAAGTCTGTCATGGCAGGCAGATTATCAGGAGGTCTCCACTTGATGGGTATGTAAAATCATCTGGCATTATACAGGGTAAAAATAATAAGTTTCTTAAATGGCAACCATGCCCACCCAGTAAGGGTTAACAAACAAATTTCATTAGCACCAATTGGCTATTGTATTATAATTAACTTCCTCCAATTAACATGGCCACTGTATCTTTGTCCCATAAATCTCAAAGGATTGAATACAAACCATCAATAGAAAGTACCCATAATCCACCATCTTGGATCAATGATCTTTATCAGTCAATGATAAAAGGCACCACACGCCCAGTAATTAATACATATAATTACAGTATATACATCTGTATTTTTAATGTAGTCAGTGGTAAATATTGACACATGCTTCAGTTGCCACTCTGCAGCAATTTGTCTGGTGCACTTATTGGGAAGTGTTGGTCCAACTAGTGGGTAAATCCAGATCAATTCATGTACATACACTGTATACTGTACCCTCCCACCCAACAGTTAGCTGCCCATAGACCAGACTGCAGAGTTGGGCAATGGTGCACCCAAGATATGTTACATGACAACCTTTGGTGGCCCTGAGAGGTGTTGTGCAACAATTTTCAATGCCTCAGAAACCCCTGTACTGTTGTCCACATTGATGTGCCCCAGTAAAATCAAATACTAAAAACCTGTAGAATGTATTTCGGGACCTTCCTTTCAAGTTTAACTGAAACATCACCCCTGCCCACCCCTGAGTGTGACCCTGAGACATCCTTTGCACCCCTGTCTTGGGAATTCACAGCTTCTGCACATCCAAGATCTCGACAAAAAGAGCCTAACTCTGCAGTCTGGTTCATAGAATTGCCTTGTTCTTTAAAAACCCACTAAATTGAAGTAAGGTTCATTCAGTTTATATTTAAAAAACAAACAAATAAACAAACAACAAGGTAATTCTATGTACTGGTAACTGTTGGGGGAATGTATACTTCAATTGATCCATTAAAATCCAAGACACCATGATGGTCAGGTCAACTGATGGTGCCATACACTGTCATAGAGTAGACAATTTACTGGTTACTGAACATGATCTGAATATGAACATTTTCATAGAGTGAGCCATACCCCTGTCTCATGAAACTTAACTTCGGTTTTAATGCAAATATTCTTGGTTTTCACCTGATGTCACGGTGGCCATATTAGTGCACAGAACCAATGAAATGATGGCCATACTGGTGCACAATTTTTATCCTATGGGAATTTAACTCTATTCTTATTCAAATATTTCATATTGTGTCCATATGAAACGATCCATACAATTATAAAGAACCAAAAATTTAATTATCGATTGTTAGGGTGCACGTGACGTCATGGCGGCCATGTTGGTAGGTACAAAAGTCAAAAGATGCTATTGTAATCTAGCAACCCTCAGGGGATTGATTGCAACCCACCAATACACGTATAACTGTACAAGTATACAACAGTATAATAACAGCGAGTTTAAGTTACAATGATCTGTACTGTACCACACATCACTGTATCAAAATTACAAAATATTATGGTATAATAAACATCTTTAGTAGTTCAGTCAAGCTATTTCTACATTTTACTTTCTAGTACATAAGAAGACGCTGCCATTAACGTATCAAACGTCATAGATTTAAAGCTATTAAACAACACTGTATGACACATAAAATGAACATGCAACTAGTATTAAATGAACTCGTAGTCAAAATACTGCCATCTTTGCCAAACGTCCGTCGAAAAAGTGCGCGTCGCCGCAAATTTAAAAGTATATTTTTGCAATTTGCTTACAGGAAAGCAATTTTACCTGTTAGTTAACGTTGGTGGCATGATGAAACGTTTTCAAGTCATTCAGGAAAGGTTTTTATCTTCCAGAATTCTTCCTACATTTGCTTTTATTACAACTCCTCACTACCGGAACTCAAAATCGGGTTGTTTTACCGGTGGGCTATTTACTCCTGACAATTTCTTAAACCCCTCCCGCGGTCGAAATATATTATGTCAGCGGCTCAGTCGTACAGTATAAATTAAAATTTGCAAGAAACGAGCTGGTGACAATCTTGTCGAATTACAGAATAACAATAGTTTCCCGGTCTGTTTTAGTCCGGAAAGCTCGCGCAGGCGCAAGCGGTGTTGGTGTAGATATTTTATGAATTACACAGAGTATATACAGGGCTGTAGATAGGGGGGCAGCAGGGGCAACAGCCCCTGCCCCCCCCCCCCCCCCCGAGAAAATCCAAAATATGATTTTTATGTCACACATCACATTTGTTCCCAGAGTCACAGGATAAAGAACTATCTAGTCGTTTAATATCATAACTCTGACAATGAATTTTCGCGTTGTGTTCGCGCTTTATCCCGTTAGAGTAACTATTATTTTGCAGTCATTTGCTACTCACTTTTCACCAAAATGTTCGGAAGTTCGTTCTAAAGTTCGCAAGTTCATTGGGAAGTTCAAAGCTCGTTTTAAACTATGCAGTAGCCGGCAATCAATTGCGTAGTTCAAAACAAACTTTGAACTTCCCAACGAACTTCGTAACGAACTTCTGAACATTTTGGTGAAAAGTGACAAGTGAGTTGCAAATGACTGTAGTTGTCTTTGTAAATATGTAATACTGACTATACTGTAGTTTTAGACGAAATCGTTTGTAAAAATGAGAGAATGTGTCTTAAAACATATGTTTTAAATTAAAATGTTCAAAATTTTGCTCAAATATGATGTCAGATCGCGGGAAATGCCATTTCAGAGACTCAATTTTCGAATATATTTTTCGGGGGAGCATACCCCCGGACCCCCTAGAAATTGGCCAGTCTTACTGACCCCTGACTAAACAATCCTGCCTACGGCTGTGAGAATATGGATTTTGGTGTATCCAAAGGTGATATCCAGCGGGTTCTGCGCATGTACGAAACTAATGTTTACATATTCATTTACAAAATATATATACTGATATCTTATTCAAGATTTTTCTTGCTTCCTCTTCATTACTTGTATTTGAAACAAAACATTTTCAGAAGAAATAAAAGAAGTCCGAAGATGTCCTCGTTGAATAACAATTGCTTAAACTTTTTGCCCCGTACACCAAGATTTGATTTATAGTTCGGTGTGGAATTAATGACGTTTTACTGCGTCTTTGTAAAAGTTCCTATGAAATGAAAATTCAGTCTTCTGATAAATTCTGACGAATTGAGAGCGCTTTACAGAAATGACCCTGCAAACCTTAACGAACATCATCATGAAGTAACATCTTTCGCAGTCAGTTTATGCAAATTAATGGTGTGCGTCGGATCCGGATTGACGCCTTATAATCCGAGGGTTTGCCAAAACTGTCAATCCGAATCCAAAAAATCGTAGTCCGATTCGATCCGAAAACAGCTGCTCAAATCCGATCCGATCCGATCCGGAAAAATTAAACTGACACCGGATATATGTTGCAATAGTTGCGCAAACTTTCCGCAAAAAAACAAACCAATGAACAAATAAATTTAAGAAAACTATTATACAATAATAATCTTATGATCTTATGTAATAATAGCCTTCAAATGTTGTGCAACGTGCATACAACTAGCTAGTGAATTTGTTAATTTTGTGACAAAAACAATGACAAAAGTGAATCTGATGCAGGCAAAAAAGTGCAAAATCCGATTCGATCCGAGAAAAAAAGAACAAAATCCGATCCGATCCGATCCAAACGATTAAAGTTTAGATCGGATTCGGATCGGATTCGCACACCTCTAGTCAAGATGTTTAATTTTCCAATGCAAATTAAACATCTTGACGTCACATGTGCATAATGAGATACCGGAGCCGGAGGTTATATATTATAACTTAAAATTCTCCACATTCATGGGCCCATGTCTCACTTCCATACACCATCGCACTCCTCACATATGTCACATTCACTTTCCCTACATTTCCTTCCTTGTCAAGATCCCTGACAGCTCTTTCAACTTCTTCCGTGCACAACGCACCCTTGCCACAGATGCCAAATTTGCACCTCCACCCCTATTGAGCGTGTCCCCCAGATAACAAAACTTTCCTACATTTTCCAAATGCACCCCATTCCCAAATTTAAGTTTTCATCTTACACACTTTGCACACAAAAGTATTTTCAACTTTAGCCAACGAACTCTGCACACCTGGGCATCTCTTGTGGACCCCCCCCCCCCCCCCCATGGTCTTGGTATAATACCACTGATCCCATCCGTTGCACTCAGTACATCGAATTGAATTATTCCCAACACTGTTTCCATGTTTCGTTTTCACCATTGTCCTTGCTTTCTCAAATCTCATACATCGTCATCACAGTTTCAACTCCCAGCTTCCTCAATGCTCACCTAACCACTTCTCTTGGTACCCTATCAAATGCTTTCTCCAGACCCACAAATGCATAAAATAGAGTTTTCTTTTTTGCCAGAAACTGCTCCTGTATCTGCCGTACTGGCATGAATCCAAACTGCATTCCATTGATACTTACTTTCTTTCTCAGCCTTCTTTCCAAATCTTTTTAATAACCACGTTTATTATATAGATGTGAGTGTTTTATTAGAAAAAACGCATTGTCGTATTTTCCATATCCTCACTAGTGAAGATATCAATGACATCATTAAGAATTTTACCTCTTTTTGCATTGAATCTATATAATAAAAAGAAAATTACACGTTGGCTTGAAGATTTGAATTTTATCTTTTCGTGGTAAAAACGATACGCTATTTTAACGAAATGGTATTTTAACTCATTCGCTACGTTCATTCATAAAATATTGTTTTCACCATGCACTCGAAGATAAAATCCATATCTTCGCACCACGAAGTAATATCCTATATATATAAACTCAGTGGCACATATCAATCATTGAACTCATATTTATCGCGCAAAATACCGTAATTTCGCAAAATACCATAATTTCTCATAATTTCTTTTTTTTAAGCCGCCCGGGGGCTTATTTTTTTTCCAAGCATCTTTGAGGGGGGGCTTAATGGAGAGGGGGGCTTATTGAAGAGGGGGGCTTATTTCAAATTTGTAGAAAAAAGTCTGTTAGCATGTTTGATTCTCTTTTATTTACCAACATAACATGCACGGACTTGTGGTCTCAGGATGTTTCAAAGCGCTTTCAAATCAAAAGTCATTGCATCTAAGAATTAATGAACTGGAAAAAAGGCCAGCAAATTGAAACATCTAAAACTAACTATATCAAGGAATTAAGGACCAAGAATAAAATATCTTTGAAATAATACGACACTTTCACGTTTCATGATTTTAAACTGAGGTTTAGGGGAGGGGGGGGGGGGCTTAATAGGGGGGGCTTAATTTCTGCTTCCAGAAATGGGGGGGGGGCTTATTAGAAGGGGGGCTTATAAGAGGGGTGGCTTAATAGAGAAATTACGGTATTAACATTCCCCTGATTTTAGCCTGATTATCAGACAGTATGGTGTCGCTCACTAGTCGTTAATAATTGGTTTAATGACATGATAATTAAAATAAAACTATTTTTATTGGGGGTATTTAGGAAAATTTAAAAATACCAAACATTCTGGCATTCCGCACTATAAACTCCACAGCTTTTCTGTCTTTCCTGCATGCATGCATATATATATATATATATATATATATATATATATATATATATATATATATATATATAATCATTCAATCATATACCCATAAAATATGAATTCTAAGCTACTAAATTCCGATATTATTTTTCTATCAGGGACAGGGATAGGTCAAAATATTTGAAATGTTATTAAAAGAGAAAGAACCAGTAATGAAATATTGAAATTGAGTTGTCTAGCCGTTTGACCACAGTTAACGTCATCAGTGGTTCTATTTGACAGCAAATTAAATATCATTATGGGACCTCTACTTAGATCAAAGTGTTGAAACGTTGAGTCATCGGAACAGTAACATACACTGGTGGCCAAAATTAACGAGACATCTATATTTCTGTAAGCTTTTCAACTTTCTCTGGCGTAATGTCAGTTTTAGAATTCAATCAATTCTGATCTATTTGGCCTCTTGGTGACTGGAAGCTTCCTGGCTTGGCAAGTAAAATAATCTGGCATTATAACCAGAGCAAAATCGTCTAGCATTAGCCAGAGTAAAATAGTCTGGCATTAGCCAGAGTAAAATAGTCTGGCATTAGCCAGAGTAAAATCGTCTGGCGTTAGCTAGAGTAAAATACTAAAGACCGCTGCATCAATCCCAGAAGATTGATTCATTCAGGGAAGATCTAGGGTTAAATCAGTTTTTCAACGTAGCATAAAAAATATAGCTTCCAAATTCAATATGGAGGGAAAACAACCTCAACCGCGAAGAACCAAAAAATAACCTGAGTGACATCAAATGTTATAAAAAAACACATCCAGCCGACAATTTGAAAAATACAAGACAAAGCATAAAGCGACAATAAACATCTTGAAACTCAACTGAAATATGAGATAAAACAAGACAACAAACGAAATTGTCTTGTTTTACTTATTAATTAGCTATATTTTGAGTTTCAAGATGTTCACTTTTTCAAACAAAGCGATAATTTATATGGTAACAGTAACACCATATGTATATTAGCTTTAAACAATAAACGTGCTTAGTTTTTGCTGGCAAGCTGTCGTAAGAAAAATTCATATCTGAGCTACAGACGGGACTCGAACGAACCCACAACCTTCCGAAGAACCCACAACCGCGTCCGAATGCCAGCCAGACGCTCTCAGTCACCATTGAGCTTAGACTTGCTCCAAGTCTGCCTCTTGTTGTTTCGAGACGGGTTTGTTTCGAGAT
Organism: Corallium rubrum; assembly: GCA_964035015.1. Lineage (NCBI taxonomy): Eukaryota > Metazoa > Cnidaria > Anthozoa > Scleralcyonacea > Coralliidae > Corallium > Corallium rubrum. Next base: position 3,658,859 of record OZ036005.1, on the reverse strand, counting down.
GGGTATTGTTTTGATTTAAAGGTGTACGTGTGAAAAGTGGCGACGCGGGCGAGCAAAATGGCGAATATAAAAGGCGGTCGGCCACGGGAAGAAAAGCGGGCGAGCGTTCTTCCCGTGGCCGACCGCCTTTTATCTCGAAACAAACCCGTCTCGAAACAACAAGAGGCAGACTTGGAGCAAGTCTACATTGAGCCATTCAGAGTTTTTCTCTGAGTTTAACTTACGACAGTTTGTACAGCAAAAACATGCGAAAAAACTTTACCAACTCCAGCTGAAAACACTAATAGCATGATACAATTAACGTGGTGCTATAAACGACGAATTCTCACTTACTATTGCAATTAATTAAAGGTAATTTATCACCATGCAAACATTCAAAAAGTGAAACATCGGCTGACATATTATTACTCTGAGGGGGGAAACTGAGAAAGTAAAACGCGTGCGTGTTGAAAGCAGAACCTAGGAGATAATCTGGAATCGATAAAATACTTGTCAGGACATTGATATATTATTTATTTAGTCGAGTTATTTCGAAGTCATGTCTCGGGCGGCTGTTTATATTTTATTAAACAGTTATTACTGCAGTTGTTACTCTGTGACCTTGTCCTTGACCAGATTGTAGAGACATTTCTATTACCCCCTCGAGTTAAAACGGACTCTTTATAACATACGTTTCCGGTCACTAATCAGTCTTTGAAGTGTACATCAGTACATGTACCGTTGAATGAATAAGACATGAATAAGACTACAACTGTTAAGGAAAAGCCTGTTCTGAATTGTATAGTGTTCAGTATACGTTAGTCCCAAAACATTTGTATTACCCCCTCAAGTAACGAACTCTTTATAACATACGTTTCCGGGGTACTGTGGGTTCGTCACTTAGACTAATCAGATCTTTGAAGTGTACCGCTGAATAAGGCATTTAGACATGCAGTACAAGTTAAGGAAAATTGGAAAAGCTGTCAGTCTGAATTGTAGTGTACAGTACATCAGTACCAAAACTTTACTGGATTACATATTTATATAATTACACTTATATGAAAGCGTTTAGAAAGTCTTCGCTATACTCGTGAGTCCGTAACGTGTGATAGGTGGTGATATCAACTCACTCACTGACTAGACTTTCCCTAGTTACTCGGGCTACCGCAGGTAGACAAGTCTAGGTTTCGGTCGCGTTGTTAGTGTTTTTTTTGTTTTTTGGGGTCGAGATATTGCCCCAAGAGGCTTTGCGAAACCGAGATATCACTTTCATGGCGAGTTGTCTCTTGAACGAAGCTTTTGTTGCCATTTATCGATGTTTTTGAATATTTCAACGACATTTCTTGGCACACTACACAGCAGTCGTCTCAAACAAAGATGTCGGAGTAGTCGGACTGTCAGCGAATCAAGGTATATTAAGAATAATTGGAAACTTTAAACTGAAGGAGTGAAGGACGTCAGAGAACAGTCATGTTTAATAATTGCGAAACCGAGGTTTGGCCGAGTTGTCTCCAGATAATCAGTGGTTATGTCTTTTGAAGGAAGCTTTTATTGCCATTTTATCGATGTTTTTGAATATTTGAAAGACATTTCACGACAACTACAAAATGCAAGTATAATAATAAGCACCGAATAGAGCGCAACAACCGGGTAAGATATCAATATGTTGAACTGTTCAGTGCATGTCTACATATCGCGTGTCGTATTACATTCGGAAACTAAATACATTACATTCAGAAAAACGGCCTTGTTTACATTTATACTACATTAGCAAACCTTCGGCTCTTCATGCACCGCAACAGTTAAAATAAAACCATAGTCATAGATTGCCATTGCCATGTAGTCTTGTTAGATGTACGCACAGGCTACGCGAAGCTTTCAGAAATCAGTAGCCCGAGTGAACGCCTGCGCAGGCGTCTTGTTAGAGTGAAATTATGAAAGACCGCCCAGGCAGAAATGAGTTAAGCTTCGACTATTGAGCTACAGGCAAGGGATCCTGATGGCACTGTAACTGCAAGCACAACTATAAGCACTCCACATATAATGATATAAGCACCACATATAATGATATAAGCACCAGTCATATAAATAATATCATCGACATAAGGCAGTCATGGCATTCCATACCTTTAGGTTAAAGACAGGGGTGTAGGAACTGGGAGGCGGAGGGGGCATGTGCCCCCCCCCCCCCCTCCCCTAACTTTGTCGTAAAATGCTCTTTTTGTAACGGAATAGTGCCTTTTTATAATAAAACATGTGCCTGAGGTGTAGATTTGAAGCTTTACCCCCCTCCCCCAATATCAGCTTCCTGTGTCCCATCTACAATAATGATAATTATGGAAAATATACACACGCATCTTTCGACATATTTCTCAACCTCTAATTTCAATTTTCAAAACATTACCAGAAATTTGGGACAAGATGGTGGCGCGCGTGCGTATTAAGGACCATAATAATGGAGATTCTCAACAGTAAATAATGAAAGCACATAATAATTCAAATTTTGCTTAAACGGTGACATATTTCTTCTTTGCCCGACTCCATTTGACTTCAGCATGGACTAAGGAACAGTTATAACTAAAAAACATTTGCTTACTTCGATGCCAAAGTACTTCCCTAGCTCGTCTTATTTTTGCACTGAAAGCGCCACTATCCATAGTGTTAGCCATAGTAATCTTTGCAAACAAGTTCTAGAAATTGGCCAAATTGACCAACAACGTTACGGGTGATGCGAAGTGCCCGACTCGCGTTGCATTCGGCATGAGTCAGTCTACTTCGAGAGCACATAAAGGTCCTCATTTGTCTCTAGCATAGTACTTCCAAAAGCGTTTGAACTTGCTTGATTTCACAGTCCTTATCGTGCACGATTTAGGCGAATTCTAAAGAACTCAATGACCTGAATAATGAGAAACACTAGAATACAGTAGAATCACACTCATTAGACATTCTAGAATAAATAATTATATTATTAGGCGAATATAGCCGCTGACCGAGAGCAGCGGCATAAATGACCCAAATTTCTGGTAATGAGGTATGTTGTTGGGGGCGTAGAGAGCTGAGTCTATTAAGCTAGACTCAAAAATGCTAAAATAAAGAGGTTTTGAGTGGGAAACCAAAATGAAAATGTTGTTTCAGACTTGAGGCAATTTTGCTTTTATATAGATTGCTGTAAATATGGCGGGTTCCGCAACATTTTGTATCATACCTATGTTCATAATTATAGAAAAGTTATAACTTTCCAAATTTGTTTCTCAGTCCCCAAATGTAGTTAAAAAGTATGTTGACTAAATAAGTTCAACAATAAAGCTAAACTAAAAAGCGTTTGAGTGAAATATCGAAACGAAAATTGTTTTAATCGCTTTTCACCAAAAATATGTGACACAGAAAAATTTCTTCTCTTAATATTATATTACTATGTAACACAGATTATGGTATCACGCAGATGTATTCTTTCTTAAAATGGGTACTATACTACAGTAGAACTTCACTATTTCAAACTTGGTTATCTCGAAAACCTCGCTACTTTTATCAGTCCCATAAAAATTCAAGAGGGGCTCCACTGTAATAATATTAAAACAAAGTTAAGTTAAGCTTTGTGGCCGCAGTAATTGGCTTATTGCATGCTGTATCGATGACTGCTATTAGATTTTAATCTTTTGCACTGTATAATATCCTTGTACTATAATGGCGAATCTAATAAAATAAATAAATAAATTTTACTTAGCAGTCCACTACATGTTTTGCAGCATGCTAGAGGTGAAGTAATAGGAGCAACAAATTGCTGCAACATAATTGTCGCGTTGCAAGTTGAAAAGCGTTGTTGCACGTATTACCATGCATGCAGCATGTTTGACAGCAGCTACCACCTCAAACTATCGCGCAACAATGCAGTCTACTTTTTTCAACAAATGTTTTCAACTTACAACAAAATCATTGTCGCGTGACAATGTTTAAGGTGGGTGGTAATACGTGCAACAACGCTTTTCAACTTACAATGCAACAAAGTTGGGTTGAAAGTTGAAGGAAAATGTAGCCAGCATTACCTCACCTCAGGTGGCATGCATCTGATCACGTGCATACAGTTAAAAGATAGAGATATTACAAAGTGCAAGTGGTTTTACTGCAGAAATACAGAATTCTCAGGATTATGGATAAAGAAATCAAGTGGAAAAACAATTATAATCTGACAAATGCATGGCATTCCATGTACATGGTTACGGTTTAACATTGCGGAGGGTGAAAAACTTGAGATTATACTATTTATAGCCAAGCCATCAATTCATTCGCACGAACAGCATTCCATGCTAAGGTTCCGAGTCAAAGATCGGCTGGAATAAAGTCTTTCTTTCCGACCAATTACTTTGACAGATCTCCGAAATCTCCGACAGATCTCCGGGAGAAGAGATTTAATATGACAGAGTGAAAAAAGACTTGATATTATAGCCACCCATGCATCAGAAATGTAAAAACTATAATGAATTCAGTCATTCAGTGATCCACTGGCACAGCATTCCACGTACGATCTGTACATGGTATATAATCACCAGTAAGTCTCTCCTCTGGAGAGATTACTTAAACCAAGACTGTTCCTCGAAAAGTCTGTAAAGGTTTCCGAAACTCCCTGCCCGAAATATAACAATGTAAGTAATTATTCTTATAATATTCAATGTAAACATTTATCAGAGGGCGAATAATAAATTGATTGATTGATTGATTGATTATTGATTGATTGAGAGTTTTTTTCGGAGACTTGCCGGAATCGTCATTGCTTCCAACCATGCACTGGTAGCGAAGACTTTAAGGTAACTATACTTCATGCTTTATATATATATATATATATATATATATATATATATATATATATATACTACACACCGGACATGGAATGCTGATCGTATGATTCATTGAATTCACTATGATTTCTACAGCTATGATGGCTTGGCTAATTGGCTATAATCTTAAGTTTCTCTCGTCGCAATAAATCAGTTAGACGTGCAGTACTGCAGTAGCACACTCTAATCCACATAGGTTCTTTCAGACTAATCTGAGAAAAAACCCGAAGCAATGACTACTCCGCCATGCACATCTCTAAAAGAACCTCTGCCGAGAAGAGATGCTGATCGTGTAAATCACTGAATCCACTACAATTTTGTACAGGTCTGATGGCTTGGCTATAGTTGACTAAATCACAAGATCTCTCTTCGCAATATTAAAACAGTTAGTTAGACTCGTGCAGTATAATGAGATGGAGATCTGTTGAAGTAAAACGCTGGAAACAATGACTTTACTCCTGCAGATTTTCGAACTAATAAGAACCTTCGTCGGAAAATGAGAGAAGCACATAGAATGCTGTTCATGTGAGTCGACTATAATTCTCACAGTTCCGATGGCTTAGCTATGCCATATAATCTCACGTTTCTCTTTAAGCAATATTAATTAAATAGTCAGACGTGCAGTACTGCAGTACCACTCTCTTATCATCCACGGAGGTCCTTTCACCCGTGAAATCTATCAGTCGTAAAAGTGCGCTGGAAGCAGAGGTTTCACCCAAACGGGGATCATCAGGCGACTTGACTCTGATAGTCGCCTGATGATCCCGTTTAGGGTGAAACCTCTGGTAGCGAAGACTTTAAGGTAACTATACTTCATGCTTTGTATTTTGCTCTATCTATATGGTATTGAGCACTCTAACATTTCGTAAACCAAAACTCACTTGTATATATATATATATCTAGTACCTCTCTCCTCTGCAGTCTGCAGAGCAGAGGTTCTTTTAGAGATCTGCAAACCGGGAGTAGTATTGTAGTAGATCAAAAAACTGTTTTGGAGATCTGCCAAAGTAGTCACTGCTTCCAGCGGAATCATGTTTTCGACAGATTCAGTCTAAAAGAACCGCCTACGTGGATAAAAGGAAAAGAGTGACTGCAGTACTGCACGTCCACTACTAATACACTCTAAAAAATATTTGGTGAAATTTCACCAGAAACTGGTGAAAATTTCACCAGGCTCCATGTGCCCACTGCACCTACATTATGCTGGTTATTTTCACCAGGAAATCCTGGTGAATTTATTCCAACCACAATCCTGGTGAAGATTACCAGGAAACATTGGTGAATATTCCTGGTTATTTTTAACCAATTCCTGGTTAAACTCACCAATCTATCCTGGTTAATTTGTTGTCGTTATCTCGTTATTACTTCACCATGTTCCTGGTTAATTTGACCACTATTGTGGTAACGACCATAGCGTATGTAACCATATTCCTGGTTAATTTCACAACTATTTTAGTAACAATCACCAGGTATGTCACCATATTCCTGGTTAATTTGACAACTACTATGTTAAAGATCATGGGATATGTCACCATATTCTGGTTAATTTGATAACTATTATGCTAAACCTCATTCCTGGTTATAGAATCGTGTAGCTTCTATGTCTGATTTGACCATCATCATTCTCACACCTTTTACTAGTCAAGATTTGACATTCATTCATGGTTGTAGTGTATATACATATACTAATTCATATCCACAATCTAATATATACAAGCTTACTCGACAGATAAACAAAGCAAATGTTTAACGATGCCTAACGAACATTTATTAATTGCGAGTTACACGTAGTAATTTCTACATATATTGAGATATTTATCAAAGACTCTCACTCCATGGCATATGATTAATGATTATGATGACATATTACATAATAATGATTAACATGCAGCTTTGATCATCTCCTTAATTGTCTCGTCGTCCAGTAGTAGAAATTCTTCCTCATCAATACAATTCTCTATAAAACCAAAAAAGAAATAGGTTAAAATTTATATAATTATAGCATGCAGTCCCACAAGTAATGATTTCCTGAGGAATTAATGCATCATGAGCACTTAAAGAGCAAAGGCACTAGCTTTGGTAATTGTGTTAGTTGTATTTTTATGTTTCAACTTCACAAGAAAAAACAACAAGATTAAACATTAAAAAACCACAGAGTTGTCAACCCCAGTCAATTCCAGTGATGCCCATCCCCCCCCCCCCCCCCCCCCTTGGCCAACCTCCGGGCATTTGTAATTTTTTCATATTTTAATGTAAATTCCTTGGGGTTGGGAACCATCAAAGCTAAAAATCGCCCACCATGGGAGAAAAGGTGCATGACAAATGCCCAACCCTGGGGGTAGATTAAAATATACTCCCCAAGTAAAGTTATTGGTAGATGCATGTTGAATGTATTTTGTAACGATTTTGTAAAAGGCCCATCTACACGCAATGATTTTTCTTCATGACTATCATATCCTCACAAATCTCTGGATTTGACTGATGCATAAAACATCAAACATGCAGGGGTAAAGCATTAAAACACCAGAGTTAAACTTTAAAACACAAAATACCAGCGTTAAACATTAAAACACAAGAGTAAAACATTAAAACACAGCAATAAAACATTAAAATACAAGACTTAAACATTAAAACATTAGAGTTAAACATTAAAACACGAGAGTTAAACATTAAAAAACAAGAGTAAAACATCAAAACACAGGAGTAAAACATTGAAACACAACAATAAAACATTAAAATACAAGACTTAAACATTAAAACACCAGAGTTAAACATTAAAACAAAAGAGTAAAAAATTGAAACACAAGAGTAAAACGGCATTGAAACACAAGAATAAAACATTAAAACACTAGAGTTGTACATTAAAACACTAGAGTCATACGTTAAAACACTAGAGTTGAACGTTAAAATACCAGAGTTAAACATTAAAACACCAGAGTTAAACATGAAATACCAGATCGAGTTGAACATTAAAACACCAGAGTTGGACATTAAACAGAAGGTTGAACATCAAAACACCAGAGGTGAACATTGGAACAGAAGAGTAAACTTTTTAGACACAGTTTAAAACATTAAAACATCAAAATAAAAAGTCAACACATCAACTAAAGGTGTAAAACATTAAAATAAAAAGTTAAAAAGTGCTTTGTCGTCGTTTCCCGCCCAAACATAAAATCACGTTTTTGTAAAATTTACCTTCAAATACGTCTTTTAGAGTGGCCAACTTCCATTCCTCCAGTTTTTCGGCAACAAAACTATCCATCATATTACCGTGTCATTTTGTTTACTTGAATTAAAGCATGAAATACCTTCGAAAAATAGCTTCTAAAGCAGACTTTCTTTACAATGGCGGCGAGAAAGTGAGCTGTGAGTAGATCGGATCAGCTGATCGGGTGACAACCAATCACAGGCAAGATGATATTTTTTCACCAGATTTGTGTTGTAGCGATTTCGCAGCGATTATGCAGTTAAGATTTGTTAAGATATTAACCAGGATGTTTGTTACAAACAACCAGGATAGGGTTAAAAAATATTCACCAGGATATTTTCACCAGATATTTTTTAGAGTGTAGTATTGCGAAGAGGGAATTAATTTGAGATAAAGCAAGCCATCGGAATTCGGCATGCATGCTTCCTATAGTTGTCAGTGGTGTACTGCATGTAAAGTTATAAAAAAAGTTATAAACGAAAAAAGTTCTAAAAGAGGTAAATATAAATGGGAAAATGCTTAAATATTACTTATAAACTATATCGTTGAAATTTGCTGAACCATGCATGCAGAAATTTGTGAAACCCTGGGCCAAAATTTTATTTCTATAATATATCACGAGAGAAAAGCACTGAGTGCATGAATCAAGCGTCAATTACTGCTCTCTATATAGTACTCTCTCTCTCCATATGGAGAAATTGTTCCTGTCATGTCTAGTCCAACTTAATCTTCGATAGATCTATGTATATATCATTACTTTTTATTTTATTTTAATTTTACGGTGAGCACCTTGCATGGGACTTTTCTCGTTCGTGCTCGCCGAATTTGGACTTGTAATTTTATATATTTTTTTTCTTTCTCTCGGTCCAAATAAAAGTTGAAAGAACTCTAGTTAGTATTTATTCTATAGTCCCCCTCTATCTTCAATGCTTTATTTTTATACGGCTCTACCAATAAGGCTAGCAAGCTCTACCTTTATCTGTACATCTATTTCTCTGCTAACTTTCTCTCGCTCGATCCCCACCTCTGTCTCTCCAGTGAGGGCCGTATGTTAGATAACCTTTACGGTTAATACGTCTTTTCCCTCGTAAAATAGAGTTTTATTCTATTCTATTCTCTATAGCCTGCGCCGCAGACATCCAATGTTCGTTTGTCACCATCGATAATTGTAGTAAGCCGGGTTTTAATCCATCCTATATGCCGTGAAACAGAGCTTCCTTCTGTACTACAATTAACGCTTATGCATGTGACAAACTATTGTAGTAGTACAGCCTAGGGATGTCATTTGAACCTGTATACACACACAAGGTCATTCAATGTTATTGTTAAGGTTTTAAGGTTTTTCCAAAAACATTGTTTATCGATCCTTATCTGTTTTCAAAACAATGAATTGGAATAAAAAAATGTTGCCAGAATGAAATAAAACACGTATCAGTAAATGGTAGAGATTCAGAAAGTTGAGTATTAACTACTCCTATATTTAAATATAAACAGTAACTGTCACACCAATCTATATATACGACATCTGTTAATACTTTCAAGAATTTCACTGTCTAGCTCTTTAGACTTGCCGAAGGCCACGCAATATAAATATTAAATTCTTCATGACATAAATACGGAAACATACGCACACCAGGGGTATAACCACGCACCAAAATGGCAAACATGAAAAAAGCGCCACAACTTGGATATATATGTGTATATACATCGTCGGGCTTGTCGACAAAACTCTCACACAATCTAGCTAGGATAGTCTGCCTTCTGTTATAGATGGCAAAAAGTCTCCTGTTGTCGTTTCGTTGTTTTTATCAATCGTTTGTAACCAACGTAAAATCATTGTATCTTTGCCGTTCTCGTCCAAAAGCGAGCCATTATCGCCCTCGGCTTCGGGATCTTCCATTGACTCCATACTGCCTGTACTCCTTGGAGACGAGGTACCGTGACCGGTTGAGGCCATTTCTGGCCTTGAACTTGAGGACAAACTTTGACGTCTCGGAGAACCACTCGATAAATAGGAATCACTGCTACATAGACTAGTCTGCCGTTCTCGTTCAAATGCCACATTCTCGTTGCACGTCCCAACTTCAATCAACGGAGTCAAATCAAGATTGATTCGATAGTTTTTCGGTAGACTTCTGGATGAAGATGATGAGTTTCTTCCAGAGTTTAACACAAGAGGTGTTAAAGGCCGGCTTAGTTTTTCCATCGAGTTTTTTGTAGTTCGTTGTATGGGTGGTAATTCTGGGGGGGAATGAAGCTCTGGAGCGCTATTGAGTCGTTGGATAATACGCCGACGTCGTCCACAAGAGTTCGGTTGTATTTGCTCCACGTTGAAACGTCGTCCATTCGTTTTTGTGTAAGCGTTGAGCGGAATCATTCCTTCGCTTTGTCGTCCGTTGATTCCTTGTCGCGCAAAGTACTGGTGTGATGTGTTATTATCAGTCCTTTGTGGCCAGACCTCCGCTGTTTTGCCTCTGGCGAACATACTCACCGCTTGATATCAATATAAAGCAAATAAAAACTTCAGGATTTAGACAAACCTCTTTAAACCAGACTCGGAATGGTAAATTTAAAAATCTGATGGAATCTTTTTTTAAAACTTCGCAAGCGCACTGTCAGTGATCAGCCTAAAGACATTACCTTATAGCTGTGACAAAATTGTTCACGTTCCACGGGCGTGAGAGGTGCGTGTTCCGGGACGTGTTGACTTTGTACTGTCATATGTACTAATCCGTTGTCAAACTCACGCTACTGGCGAAGTTTGTTTAATTTAGTTTATTTGCGCAAGGGTTTCGAGACAATAGCATTCACCAAGGCTTGCAAACTTGTCTTTTGTGAGTAGACAAACAGGTCGGGAGTTAAGAGATGAGACGCATATAATCAGAACGGCTGAAACGCAAACTTCTTAACTCGTTTCTGGCTTGTCATTCGTGACATGTTTCTCGTACGTCACCATTTAATAATCTTTCGAGGATCACGCCACTTTAAGCATTAAGCCACTTTAAGAGCACTGATAGCACGCGTTGTCATAGAAACCAAATCAAAGTCAAGTTCATGTGTTTTACGAGGCCGGATGCTTGAGAACGATCAGATTACATCACGCTATTCAGGCCACGTCCACACGTATACGTTTTCCTAGCGTTTTCATATTGTTTCAGGTAATGAGACCATTGTTTTCTGCTCCCCTGAGGGCCGAGAACAATATAAAAACGCTATGAAAACGCATACGTGTGGATGTGGTCTGACTCTGACATAGCCCGATTCTTATATATCATGAAAACATTTTCCAGAAACAACTCCGTTAACTGGCTTACTGGAGAATTTGCATGTACAATTGTTCTCCAATTGGAGTAATTAATTTGAACTTATTTGGAAAGAGTTTATACCCAGAGGTACGTAATATACCATTCAGATTGAGGCCTCACAATCCTCACAATGAATATATGACGTACATGTATATTGGAGGAAATGCTAGGGATTTTCAGATCTACGAGATCTACGTCAATCTCAACGACGACGGCGGTTAAAAAGCAAGACAAGTTTCACAATTTAAAGAAGTTAACGGTTAAATGACTATTAATATTATATTTGGTATTTGAAACTAGTTTAATTACTTCCAAAACGTCCCAGTATTGCTAAAATGATGATTGTAGTGCCCGCATTGAAGTCAATCTCAAGCAACGGTTCTCGTAAAAATGCTCTACATTAGTGGCATTGTAGATGAAGGAGGGCGGTGTTGAGTTTACTCTTGGATTAAAAATGATTCGCTCTATTTGTTTTGCAAAAATAATTCTTTTGTTTAAAGGACGTCGATCGTCGTTGAGGACGTCGTAGATCTTAAAGTCCCTAACAGCAGTTCATAACTAGTGTCTATACGATACGAGCGGCATTTAAAACGTGAGCCGAGTCACACATCATACTGCGAAGAGCAAATCACTCCAAAAAATCTCGTACATCCAAAATATATCTCAAGAAAAACCCCAAAATCCCACAGGATTTCTATGAAAATCGAAAAAATCCCATACGCTTTTTCGGGAGTGATTCGCCCCTCGTCAGTCTTACTGTTCAGATGTCTCAATGCGTTTGTACGGGCACTTAAAAATAAATAATTACACTAATTGCGCATGACAAAAAGCTCAATTTCAACCACTATTGATGGTTTGTAAGCAATCCCTTGAGATGATACGGCGGCCATGTTGGAGGAAAACAAGTTTGAAGCCAAGGGTGGTCATGTTGCCTGGAGTGACCACCTAGACATGTTGGAGGGCATTCTGACATTTTTCTGCTTAATGTTAGTGAAGGGACATATTGGTTGGACAGTTATTTGATGTCGGTCAGTTTTGCTTTTCCTCTCAGATTAGCCATTGAATTTGTAATGAGGTCACTCCAATATGGCCGCCGTTGGCTCTAATTATCTGGTGAGAAAAGCCAACTGTGAAGCGTCAAATTAAGTTCAGGTTTTTGTGCATTTATGGTTAGCAAAGTAAATATATTGGCCAGACTAGTCTAAACCCATTTCGCAAGTTTCTCAATTTGATTTGCTTGCACAATCGCAGTTTGACAGTTTCTAATGATCTCTCGTCAGTGAAAATATGCTGGCTTCTAAATCAGCTCCTCCGACACAATAAAAAACTTGATCTAGTCCTATTTTTTCAGATCAGTGACTTCCAGGAGCGTCGCTAGGGGAGGGACTGAGTGGACACCCCCCTCCCCAGTTCTCTCCAAGACCAATTTTGAGATTCTCCCAAATCCGGTGAGAAACGTTGGGGGTGGGGTGTGGGGTGGGTGGTGGTGAGGGGTGGTGTATGTAATGATCCTAATGATTCCAAGTGCTCAGCTCACACCGCTAGCTGGACAAATAGTTTACAAGTGTGAATGTGTTTTTCATATCTTTTCTTCCGTTAGTTCGCTCTGGAGACTTAGTGCATGTGTTAGGTCCACATAATAATTTGGGTTAGGTTTACGAATGTTAATGTGGAGCAGTTAGTGTTGGGTTAGCACTACCGGAAACAACCATAAACCATCATTTATATTTTAAAATCACAATTATCTATATAAAACTATTATGTAAAATTTACATGAAATACCAACAATTATGACGTCATGTACCGATGACGTCATATTACGATGACGTCATATAACGATGACGTCATATAACGATAACGTATATGACGATGACGTCATCATTTTGTCCCCCCATCAAATAATGAGATTCTTTCTTACTCTTCGAACATGGCCGCCATGACGTCAAGTATAAACCAACAGTACAATCATGGAAATTAATTCGTAGACTATCTAATAATTTCCCAAATGTTCCCCCCTCCCCCCTATACAATGTTGATGTGTGCGTGAAATCACATCCAGAGGTTTATGTTATGATCAACATTGCGTTTGGGGGGAGGGGGGGACTATTTCAAACAATTTTGGCAGTGAATATTAAAATCTTTAACAATTGGCCTCCAACAATGCTAAAAGGACATGCTTTTCATAAGAAGTCTACGTATATTATTTCCATGATTGTAGTTTCAACATTGATGTTTTATATCACCGATCGTGTGTTTTATTAATCAATATGCTGTATCAGGATTTACAGATATTGATAATTGATTAAACATTATCTATTATTTAATTTTCCTCATGAATTATTAATGAGTTTTTGACATGGTCACTGGTCAGTTTGATTGCAGACTTGCAGTCGTGCAACTATACTACAATAGGTCAGAGAGTGCTCCAGTATTGTGCGATTCTCATTTCACGATAAGGTCAATAAGTTATGTTTTACAGTTGAGGAATTTGAGTCTAGTTTAAAAAAAACAATGGTATTCAATTGTTCTAAAACAATGGTGGTGTGAGTAATACAAGTGTCGACTATTTAAAGCTTAAGAAGCCGGCAAGGATGTGTTGTGTCTAGGGCGTCGGAGCGACACTAAAAGTGGGGGGTGAAATCCAGAGTCTCTGAAATGCCATTTCCTGCATTTTAGGACAAGGATTTACAGAATTCTAAAGGTCCAAAAACGTCATAAAGTACTCAAAAGACAACACTTTTCCGGACATTGAATATCTGCATTCAAATTTCTTTATTATATATTTATTCAAAGTCGTGGGTTAGCTAGGGTTAGTGATTTTGTTAAACATAACTTTATTACTGGCCTTGTTAAAAAGTGTGTGTGTGTGGGGGGGGGGGGGGGGGGCTGCTTCCGATGCCCCTGGTTGTGTCTACTATGTGCAAAACTAAAGCAACATTAAATTAATGTTTGAACAATACGTGAGCAAAGCGGTTGAACAACATGGTTGGGGTGATTTCTCAGGTAGAAGAAAAACAATAGACACTTTGGTCATTTATGTCAGGATGTGAGTTACGATCAGTTTAGGTAAGACAACCGATATCAACATTTTGCAACAATTGAAGCGGTAAGGTATATATTTGTAATCCTTTTAGGTTTATAGGGAGGTAGCCAATCAGATAGAGATAGAATTTTGTATGCGTGAATGTGATTCGAGAGAGACGAGAAAGTAAGCCAAGAAAATTCAAAAGTGATTGTGATTTTTTGACTTACATTTAACCACAGTTATAACGCTGTTTTCTTAATCCTTTCTTAATTAAATACTAACACCCACTCCTAACTCTAACCTTGAATAAATAAATCTCCACTCAAAACGAGCGCAAAAAAGTTGAGGAATTCTTTGTCTTCTGTCCGAGAAAGCAACCCATGGTTAGTCATGCATGCTTGGAATATATATTCAGCAACACTAGTGTATTATAATATCGATAAAACAACGACTGTTATTTAGTTTTGTTCGCGCGGTTGTTGGGCTGAGGTGAACAAGGGACAGCAGGGGAGATGTGTATTAATAGAACAATCATGTTAATTCGACCTCTTGTTAACAACTTGTTCTAGAACAATGGCTGACAATGATTGAACCGCGATAATATTGTTATCACTGTTTAATAACGTTGTTGACAACACTACTCACAAGGTCTTGTATCATCTTCCATGGTGGGCAACACAAGGCGAGTAAATTACTAATATTGCAAAAAATGCATGGAAGTTGGAAGTACATCCAAGTGTTTTTCAACACTATACTTAGTTCATGGTGCACGTCTGTTGATCGGCTCGCAGACTAAAATTACTTGGAACCGTGCATTTGTACGTTTATTGCAACAGACTATAAAAGCTAAAGCCTGAAGGGTAGGGGGGGCTACAGCAAACGTTTTGTAATATGTATTAGCTAGAAAGTGTCATTTCAGACTGCCCAAAATTTCCCAGGAAGCTTTCCTTCACCACTTGTAATATTAACAATTTTAAAGCGGGTCCTTAAAATGAGAAAGAAAATGAAAGCCCGAAAAAAGTTATTGCTGCGAGCCGTAAGGCGAGCAGCTCACTAATCTTGACGAGGTCTGGGCCGAGTTTATATGCGTTCAGCGATCTTCGGTATAACGCAATGTCTACCGATCAGCGGCAGGCATTATTAAATTGTGCGCTACGCTACACCACGTTGTCTTTCTTCCTCGAGGACTTTTCTTGGCAAGTTGGCACTGTTTGGCGCTGGAATATATTGATTTATTAAAGAGAAGTAAGTGTGACGTCCATGTTGAGGAAAACGTCGCATGCTTAAGCTCTTTAATTGAAAATGCTTCGGACGATAACAAGTATTTTACTACTAAATAGTAAATGGTAGCAACTCGCAGCACTTCACTTTTGACAAAAACTTCTAGTACATGTATATAGTTATATATATGGAAAACAGGTCCCCTTTATCAATGACTGAAAGAGCTGAATAATCATTGACCAAAAAGTGTTCTTTCAAATAAGACAAACTTAATTTTCGTTTCATAGGCACTTTGACTGACAAAGATCTCTCTCCTCGCCCTCCGCAGAGGTTTCGGGTTTCCGTTAGGGATTTTGAGACTGAGCTGAGGAAGAAACCGCACATATCTGGCAGCGGTTATTTCCACAGCCTCACTAATCCTCACGGAAACCTCTATGGAGGAGAGAGGACAAAGAGTGATCAAATGGGTCCTTTCTCTCATAGTAACTGAATTGATCACACTGTGGGCGCGGTTAAGCCCACAATCAAGTAAAGACAAAAGTCAGAATCAAGTCAACGGTTGCTATACCATGAGAATCATGCGAATATATACTGACCCATATCTGTTTACGGTAGAATTCCAAGATATTGTTGCGCGCGAAACGATTTTCCATTGTTTAGATCTGAATATAGATTGCTAAGTAGTTCCGCGCGCAAATATGTGCCCTGTCAAGTGTTACTGAGGCCGGCTCTTATGGCAATTTATACCATTCAAAATACTTTAACGTATCTATCTTGTCATCAAAGTTCCATTTTACGCTGAAATTGAATTTTACTTATCAAACAAACGGGTTACGTGCAATATTCCTATCACTGTTGTACGATTGAATTAATCCTATGCAAAACAGGAAGTCATTAATTGGTTTCATATTTTACCTATGTAAAATTACGTATGTAAAGTTACACATGTAAAATCACATATGTAAAATCACATATGTAAAATCACATATGTAAAATCACATATGTTAAATCACATATGTAAAATCACATATGTTAAATCAGCACATGAAAGTCGTAAGATCGTATGCGCAAAGTTGCCATTACCTATGTGAAATTACGTTTTTCTCTGTTGATGCATATATGATGACAGGTATATATGTAAAAAGAATATGCTGTATGGTATCTTTTTTTCGTTTAGTTTATTATTTAACTATTAAGTTTATTTAATTTATTTTCCTGTTTTATGAACAAGAAAGATATTAGCCTGCGAAAGTAGCCGGCGTACTTTAATTTTGGCTCGTTCCTTCCTCACAAATCGAACGAAATCAGATAAAATACGAAAATGACAAACTCGAACGCGTATTTTAACAGAAAAAAACAACAAATCTGATTCGTGTTAGAATGAATCACAGACAGCCTAATTACTAATATACAATGGTGTACGTGCTTCCATGTTTTTAATTGTATTTTTTTGTGTTAATTTTCACAAAAAATTCACACAAAACTATAATGCCACTGTGGCCACTGTCAGATATGTGATCGTTTTAGTTAATAAACAAAAAAGATACATAAATATTATACAATACCATTTAAAGTTTTCATGTCAAACACCAATGTTTTGTATGAAGACGTTCGTGTAGAAGTAGAGAAACACACAAATTTTACATTTGGAATTGACATTACAATATTAAAGTAATTTGATGTAATTTTCAAGTTTATTTAACAATAATCAAAATTCTTAGTTCTTCTTCTTCTTCTTCTTCTTCTGGGAACTTCGGGTTTTATGTTCTCTAAACACATATTTATAATGTGTTTCTTTCTTAAAATTGTTTATGGCACAAGAATCATCACTCTCCTATTGGACATTATATAGCTTATTGTCTTCAATTTTGCCACTTTCAAGAAGTCATCATACGGCCACATTAGCCGAATATGATTTGCGTCCTGCTCAGATCAAATCCTGTAAAGTAGAGAAAGAGCATGTCCCCCAACTGTCATACCATAAGTGGAAATTAGCAGAATTAATTTTTCCATGGGGGGTTTAACGAGTTATCTCACAGCCAAAGTAGTCTATAATCAATCTTCACAGTAGAATTGTCCTACTTCAATACACTGCAACATGCACTGTGCATGTCTGTTTGATAATTAGCTCAATAGCTCACTGCCACTGGATATCCATTTTCTCTACAGCGATCAGAAGGTTGCTGCCTTGATTCCAACCTAGGAACACGAAGAAATAGATTGTAAGAACAAGAACTGTTCACAGTATTCAAATGTTAAAACACTGATTTCAAGAAAACACTAATTTCAATTTGTTTTTCACATTTTAATTTTGCATCTGCAAGATAAAAACAATTTTGAAGAAAACAAACAAAAACAGATACTATATATATGAAATGATATTTAGCATAAGTTAATTGTTATGGTAATAAATGTGTTTCTACAAAATGGCCAAAACTGGCGGCCACATAATCCTGTCCCCCATCTGACTAATTCATTAATCATTCGATAAAGTTAAGTGTGCTGGACAACTTATTGTTGTGAATTTGATTGTTTTTTGAACATACGATAAGAAATAGGATTATTTAAAAAAACCATTCAAAGTCAACAGGGTGTTGTTGAACCTCAAGGCACCTGAGAACAAATTTTGGACATTTTTTGGCATTCCCCCTCTGGCAAGCGCTGCCCCCCCTGAGTTTTTCCTGGCCCATATGCCTCATATAAGCTGGCCCCCCTAGGTTTTTCCTGGCCCCCCTTGACCAAAAATCATGGCTACGCCTCTGTATATGTTTTGCTGCCCATGTGCATGGCTACGTGGCCAAGGGTTCTAAAAGAAAGAGTGATGTATCATTTTGTGACCTTCACCAACAATGACTAGTCGAGGGAATGGGGAGATTGTCAATATTTTGTAACCAGACAGGTATTTCAGAATTATCCTCAGAAAAACATGAGAACATTTCATGATTGGCTGTTCAGTACTCGTGATTCAGATCCCCGCTCAACCTGTTGAGCCATTGAGCCACACAATAACACTGACTGCAGATTGCTGGCGAGTTTTATCCAAGTCTGTGACTAATCCCTGGGTGTATATGACAACACTTATATATTACCTGTGCGACCCCAATGCCAGGGGCATATTGGATGGAGACAATTATATAATACATATTTTGATCCTCAACCGATTTTGATCCTCAATGGTAAGCAAGGTATGTGGATTGTATTCCACTGGAAATGTCATCCAGATTTAGTTATATGATTGTGGCTAAGCAATTGCTAAGCTGACTTTGCTCTCTTTTGACCAATTTCATCTAACTTTGACATTTTATAATCTCATTTTTACATTTTTAGGTCGGGAGAGTAACTCGCCTTCCCTTCCTCGCGTTTGACTTCTGAGTCAAGCGTTGAAACATTTAAACGCATAAAATTATAGAAACTACACTTTGTATCTACTTGTGATGACTTACCTCATAGCTTCTGATTAAGATTATCTTAAAGTTATATGTATTTCTTTGCCATATTACAAGTCCATTCCAGACTTGCTATTTGCGCTTGGCAAAAAAATATTTATGGCGTGCGTGGTCACTTATGTCACTGTGATTTGGCACGTGATGGATGACATCATCACGATCTTATTTAATTATATTTATGCAACAAGATGCAAAAAACAATTTCAATTCCTAATTTTGTAGGTGATTTATAGATTGTTTGAAAACAATGACTATCTGTGATGTATTAATTATGTACCACAACAATGTAGGAATCTGTAACGAACTGCTGCAATTTAATATAAATTAAGGCCTTTGTTGACAGATATATTACAGATAGGCGTGAACTCATCTGGCGCATTAATAGACTTGTAATCTGTAACTCTTATTTATTGTCATGATCAATGCTTATCCTATCTTGAAGCAACTAGCATGAAGTATATATGTCGCAACGGCCTATACTATTTCCAGAGCTTTCCTCTATTAAAGAAGAACACATAACCAGTTATTCCTTTTTACATTTTTTCCATGTTTGCAATTTGCGTTCACACTGCCAGCGCGCGTAAAAAACGGTAAAACAAGACAAGGTTTCAGAATCTGTCAAGTAATGTTGCAACTTCCTATTTTGCAGCTTTAAATTTTACCCTTCGATATGTTGAAATTGGTCTGACTGGTCTTATGTATATTGTGCGATCCGATCGCCATCTGTTCTGTACCATATTAGCTGTCAACCGTTGTTGTTGCTCTTCTAGTGGTTCCAAGACTGACCTGTTCTCGAGTGTCGGGTTTAAAAATACAAACTCTTCTCCGTTTCTAGAATATAATTATTTAACAATTGAATCGGTTTTATTTGTTCTTTCTAGAGATGTATCTACGATACATCCCAAGAAAACCGATAATTAAAAAATGCAAGGCTATATGTAAGAGTTAATTACCGAGAACCAAGGCTTTTAGCCAAATATATGCAGCCCGAGGGGCCGCAGGCCTCGAGTTTATTTGGATAAAAGCCGAGGTTACAGGTAAATAAATGACTTATTTAATAGTTGAGGAAGTTTTTTAAAAACATATAAAAAATAAAGGTAGATATATTTCCCTGACCAACAGGGCTCTATACAGACATTCCCTGGTCAATGCGGCCCCTTGGGCTGTATTTGGCTAAAAACATCGGTTCTTGGTAATTAACTCTGACATTAAAGCATAAATTGATCAGTTAAATACTGAAATGTATCTTATTTATACTTCAATAGACAAGACCTCTGGACAAGACGGGTATAATTATTCAACATTGCTGTCAGATGTCAAATACAATGAATAATGCAAATTCAAAACATTACCTTACATCCAGAAGGTGGCCATTTTGTTGAAAAGCCATAATTATCTGCTGTCTAACAATACGAGAAGTTTGACCAGTTCTAAATGATACACTAAGAACCAAGGATTGTTGCTGAAGATGATCACGGAATGCACCTCGAGGAATGCTGTTACATACTGGGCTCGGCAAAAGAATTATCCGCCTGGTAAAACGATTGCCACGAGTAAGAGAACGCATAGAGCGCGATTGTCGGTTAGGAGGGGTCTCAGGAATGAAGCTTGGCACATCATCATCTCGGTCTCGCTGTTCGTTGTTGGGAATGTTGCGCGAATTTGTAGGAGTAGAAGAACTACTCTCTCCGTGAAGTTGGTTCGAGCGACGTGGACTAAAAAGTGTTCCAACTTCCCTTCGAACATCGCTTTCGGAACCAAGACGTGACAATTCTGAAACAATCTGACTGCTCCTTGATGTTACTCTTTCAGTATTTGTAGAATTGTCGTGGTCCGTGTTCTGAACTCTATTATTTGCCGTTGTATGTATTCCGTTCTGACGTGCCCACTCGATGAAGTCGTCCAAACGCTGCAATGTATTCCTTGTACTTTCATCGTGCGATTGCATTTTTCTACCTTAACTTGCCGTGTTACTACTCTTGTCTAAACGATGTACGAAAACAATATGAACCGTATGATTTTTTTGACTGAATTTTTATAATTTGTGTCAGTAGAATTATTTACGGCTGAACCGCTTTTTGCACGCATATTTTAATTGGATACGGAAATTGCATGCATGTATAAAAAATCGATGTGTACTCCTTTTGCCATTTACTGTCTTAGCAAAAATGCTAGGTTTTTTTTATTTTGTGAACGAGTTAAACTACATATTTACATGTTTACATATAATAGCTTCTAACGAACTTATATGTATTATTTGCATTACAACGTTACGTACCCTGTGAGCTCGCGTGCATGCGTGCCTTGCCCTGTTTCGTGCTATCCGCGCACAGCGGGTATTTATGCAATTGTCTTTGGATTTTTCACAATGCGCCGATCGATATCAATCGATAGCTAGCTTCACTTCAAATTTCGCAAACATCTACTCAATCGTTGTATTAAACAGGTAATATGCTCGTTGCAGGGCAATCAGGTATTGAGTAACCTGTAGTACCTGAAATCAAAAATATGCTCAGTCATTCTGTTGCTTAACATTTTGCGTGACTGTTCATCGTTTTCGACGTTTTCGTCCAGCCTTTGTGCACCTTACGCATACATAATTAGTTCCTAACTTTTCTACCCTTCGAGCCTCGCGTGAACGTTCTAGCTCACTGCGAAATTTGGTTTTCGTGTCGGCATTATATCCTATTGCAGGATTTGGTGCTTGGGATGGATGTGGTTTTCGTGACGACATTGCATGCCATTGCTTGCCATGCCCAATATATCATACTTATTTAGTAATCCTTAGCCCTGGTTATGTGCATTTCCTCCAACTTAATAAGTAATGCATGTTTTTAGAACATTTCTATGGACTATATAAGTTATAGAGAGTGTGTCACAACACCGTCATCGGTTCCATATATAACATTATTAAGATATGTAGCTCAATGCAGCCGACCTCGACTGCTTGTGCACACCACTGATAGAATAGAGGAGTGTGTTTACGACATATACAAAATGTATTCAAAGTATAAAAGAGAACTAAAGTTTCTTAACTCAACTTGTCTAAAGATTTCTCCAGAGGTGAATAAAATTGTCTGTCAGCCATAATAAAATACTAAAATACTATAAAATACTAATTAAATACGAAATACTCCTATTGGCCAGCTTTAGGTATACTCGAATTTTCACAAAATTTTCCATATATGATAATCATTTATTTTTTACTATGTCGTGACAATAGTTTTAGTATCAAACTGAAACCTGCCATTGGATATTATAAATAATTAACTATATTGCCAACTGTGAAATGGTGATATACGGTAAAGTTGAAACAAAGTTCCAAAGAGTATTTCTATCACTCTTTTCTCTTTGGGAATCATCTGTAACGTCCAGAATGCGTAATATGGCGTCAAAGTTTCCCAATAAATTTACATTTTTTTGGCTGGCATAGAGCATACAGGATGTTGAAGAAATTTGGGTGTGGCTGGTCGCGTCAGCGATGAAAGCGTCGCAAGTCGCAAGCACGGGTGGCCAAATTAAATGGATCGGAATCTGTCTTTCGCCATTTTTACGTCATTTCTCAATTGTTTTAGCCAAATCACGAATGACATTTTCATGTTGATATATTCGTACACCTCTCGACCTACGCCTTAGGAAAAAACATATACAATTGTCAACCTTCTTCTAAAGGGCTATATTACTATAATTTTTTTTATTTATCGACAACATCTGCTTTGCATGCTTTTACCGGCAACCGTCTCTTTGACAGTAGCACTGGTGATTATTATTCCATTCATCGAACACGATATTCGTTTAATTGTGACAATATGTCACATAGCTAACCTTAAATTTATTACTAATTCGGTAATTCCCTCTCGAAAGCATTTTAACCCTTTACTTTCCAACGCAACGCCGGCGCTTTTAATTCTTCATGGTAAGCAAAAGGCTAACAAAAGCAATCGAATGTTGCAAAGAACCGCCAGTGTTTGCGTGTTTATCAGGCGTGTTTACGGCTTTTAGCAACATCCGTGTTTCGACAGCCTCGTTGACGGTGTTTCGGTTCAATAAACACATTATTTAATAAATATTTACCTATGGTTTAATACATCTTTAAAATATACAAACACCGGCGTTGTCTCAGTCAATTTGCGATCTTTGTACAAGAGTGAAATGTCTCAGGAGTTTGATGAGTTTCTAAGTACTATTTCGGCTAGGTTGACTGAAGCAGAACGAAGTCAAACAAGCGTGGACGAAAGAATCGTAGCAAACTCCGCTCGCAACCTTGAGACTGTGACAGATTCTCTCAGGTTGCTTGCCTACGATTTCGAAACATCACATCAGATTGACATTACAGAGAACGGCAGTGCATTTCTGAACAATTTGAGACTGTTGGAACGCCATTCAACGAAATTATGGAAAGTGTTAGACACCCGGCTAAGGCAATTGCACCGCATGGCTTTTAGCGTTGATGTTGGTGCGTCTGGAAATGTTGGGAGACCGAAATTTCTTATTACTAAAGATCAACTGGAGTTTTTGCGATTAGAAATTGGATTCTCATGGGTTGACATTGGTAATCTTCTTGGTGTTTCCGTTAGCACAATTACACGACGCAGACACGAATATGGTATGGCAATTCGACAAAATACTACCCAGATCGACAATGAAGCCCTAGACGAAGTAATCCGATCAATTGCTCGAGAGCATCCGTCAATGGGGACTGTTTTAGTTGAAGGAATCCTTGCCAGATCTTCTATTCATGTCTCGCGCGAGCGCATCAGAAGAAGTTTGATGCGTACGGATCCAATCAATTTTGTTCGTCGAAAACATCAGACGATAAATCGAAGGCGCTACTTTGCTCCGGGACCCAATGCGCGATGGCACATCGATGGTAATCACAAGCTTTTCCGATGGCGTTTTGTAATTCACGGTGCAATTGACGGCTACTCCAGGTTGATTGTTTTCTTGAATTGTAACACTGACAACAAAGCAAACACCGTAGCAGAATGTTTTCTTTCGGCTGTGCAACGATATGGATGGCCCTCGCGGACGAGGTCAGATTATGGAAAGGAAAACGTAGAAGTGGCCAAATTGATGGTCGAACGTAGAGGTCTCAATCGTTCAAGCCACATATGTGGCCCTTCTGTCCGTAACCAACGGATCGAAAGACTATGGAGGGACTACTTCAGATGTGTAGGATCTGTTTTTTATGACTTATTTGTTTTCCTCGAAAATAACGGCCTTTTTTCTGCAGAAGATGACACCGACCTGTTTTGTCTACATTATGTATACAAACCGCGAATTAACAAGGCCATCAACTTATTCACCCAGGGATGGAACCACCACAAGTTAAGAACAGAACATAACAGAACACCGATGCAGCTGTACACAGAAGGTATGCTGTCTCTACAAGGTTCTAATTACACTGCGGTCAGAGATGTGTTCGACAACCCTAACGATGAAACGCAGTTTCAAGAAATCGACGACGAAGAATATATGCCAGAATTACAGACCTCGAACGATGTTCAAGTACCTTCTGTACGTTGCCCTCTCACTGCAAACGAACTTATCAGGCTAAGGGAATCAGTTGATCCACTAGCTACTTGCCGCAATTTTGGAATTTCGGTCTACATAGACGCACGAACATTTGTACAGGGTATTTTAAATAGTTAAACCTTGCTCGGAATCGCACAAAATGTAATTCACATGCGTGGACTAGTAGACAAATCTCAGTATTAACTATACTTCAAACTTTTCATCTCGCTTTTCAGTTATACACTCGAGAACGCAAGTCATCGCAAGTTGACAGTCACAAATTTCTGTGGCGGTCCTTCGAACACCCAAATTAACAAAATAAGTTTTAACTTTGTCACGGTACATAATATTTTCGGGAAATTATTCAGAAGGGCTGGCTGAGATAGCGTGACTGCCAACTTGCGATGACTTGCGTTCTCGTTTGATTAGGGGTTATGCTGTTTAAATGTCATGAATTACAAATAGTTAGTGCTTAGTGAGTTGAAAATTAAAAGTTTCTAAAACGCGACATGCGCAGCACTTAATGACCTGTTAAAAGTTACTAAATTAAAACTTGTATGAGTTGTATCGAAAAACGAAAGGTACGGTCGCACTGGAGAATAAAATCAGTAGATTTGAGTCGCGTGCCAGGCAACATGTTTTTCAGCATGTTAGTGCATCTTATGAGCATCGTTTGTTTTCGATTGTTTCATAAAAATTTGAGCAACTTGCGAGATTTTTGGGGGCAAATGGTTCAACGCCCCCCGGAAAAAATTGCTTGTACGCCTATGCTGTCAAACACAGTAACACCGTACCGAAAAAGATGGCGACTTGCACATTTTGCCACAATCCCTTGCGTGCCGTAAATATTGGTTCTTGCAGAATTATTGGAAGATATGGTTTTAAAACGATCAACGTTGGTAGAAATGAAGTTCTTGAATCCTTAATCCACCTTACCATGATAAAATATGTTCAGTCGTTATCTGAGCTGATTTCGAGCTGATTTGATGTCGCAATGCATTGTGCTTAAATATACCGCTCCATCTTTTTTGGTACTGTCAATTATACATGTATATACAAGTAATACATATATTATATATTTCCTAATAGGAAAATATAATATAAATAAAAAGGTAATAATTGTAACACATGTAAAAATAGTCCGTAACACATGTAAAAATATGGCACAAACAAATTGCTGATTCAGCACAAATTGTGACGTCATGTGGTTTGCATGTTAGTTTGGTGAATGTTCAAATGACCTATAGCTCAGTTACTATGTGTTAGAATCAGATGAACCTTTGCACACAAATAGTGTAAGATGAAATACAGTTGATATTATCATGAATTTTGTTGTCAAGGTAACACTGTTGTACCCAGGCCCCTTGCACGGATTTTATAAAACACCATGTATTTATCTCTGTGGGCATAATTTTCAAATTATTATATAGTATAAACGTATTTTATGCATGCATAGGTATGACAGTGACATGTCTGATATTAGTTTATCCTTATCAGGAGAGAAGGCGGTTTATATATAAAATCTGTGCAAGGGGCCTGGGTACAACAGTGTTACCTTGACAACAAAATTGGTGATATTATCAACTGTGTTTCATCTTGCACTATTTGTGTGCAAAGGTTCATTTGATTCTAACACACAGTAACTGAGCTATAGTTCATTTAAACATTCACCAAATTAACATGCAAACCACACGTCGCAATTTGTGCTGAATCAGCAATTTGTTTCTTCATTTTTGACATCTTTAAATCTTTATAACTCTGGAACTATAAAAGATATCAAGGAACGGTATCAAGGAACGGTAAACTGCATATTGTCCTACTTTTTTATGCTCTTTCAAATGAAGCAATAAAAATTTTAATTTAAAAGGCACTTTAAGTTCATCTTATAACGTTACAGATCCAATATGGCGGAATCCAAGATAGCCACACAAAGACATCATATAGTGACGTAATCGATTTCATAATTAAAAAAATATTGTTTTTAAAGATGAGGATGCTCATAGAATACTCTGAACAATGTATAAAGATAGGAAATAGAACAATGGAGTTTGATTAATGAATATAACATTAACACCTACGTACACTCTACTTACCCATTGTGGTTGGTTAGGTGCAGGTCTTGCTACAGGGTTCTGTAGTTACTTGGATTCAGATCAGGATACCCCGAGCTGATCTTGATCCTTGATCTGACCACCCCACCCCGTTTTGACCTGCACCTATCACACCAAAAGTTTTGGTGGAAAAGAGAAATTTTTGTACCTTGTTCTTTTGTGAAAGGGGTGACCTGTGTCCTGCTCTGGCTAGGGTCTCGCACTAATGACCGATCATATGTTGGATGCATGTCATACTCGGACACTCCGATAATCCAGGCGCACGCGCAGTTCCCTTGTTGTTAACCTTGGTTATTACATAACCCCATTTTACCTTCTTATTACAACAACTACTGCAATGGCCATAAACCAAAAAATAAACCAAACTCTTCCTAAATTTTTAAGTTTTATTGTTTTATCTTCTTGATACTATCTCTAACTACAGTAATAATTAAGTTTTGACTGGAGAGGTTGTTTTGTATATTATTTGGACGGACTTCACTTTCTTGTAGTTTTACCCATGACATCACCTATGACGTCATATATACGTAACAGCTGAGGTTGTTTCAAGTTATCTTTATTATTGCACGTAACTCTGTAAACCCTGCTCCTAAGCTCTCTTACATACGAAAGACCACGCTACATTGTTCACGTGATACATACCGAGGTCTACATGCAGGGGGGCGAGGTTTACAATGAATGTCTTATTGTAACATCCCCCTTTCTAACAAAACATTAACAAAATGAAATAGTTTAAAGATAATGTCCCGAATATCAGTTAGCTAGATTAAGCATATGTACAGTATGATGGTATTATCCATCAAAACCCAAACGCTTTGGTGGATTCGTAGATGTGCGTAAACGTGTCCGATAAGAGACAGTGGGAGAACATGGTTGATGCGTGGGTGAGCTGTTGTGTGGGATGTCCACAGGAACGTTGTTCTGTATCACTTCAGTTGTATCATTTGGAGCTGTGCTGCTATCGGTGGGCTCGGATAATGGAATGTCATCATTTGGCACACTTAGGAATTGTTCATTGGTCATCAGTAGATCTTGACGATTCCTTCGACGTATCGTTCCTTTTTCTGTTTCAAGCACAAAAGACCTGGGAGTATCTGCTTTCTTTAAGACTTTGGCTTTCAATGGCCATGTACCTTTCTCTTGAATGCGAACCGTAGATCCCACTGGAATATCTGGCAATTGCTTGCTGTTACGGTCATGATGATGTTTCACTCTTTCCAGATGTCTTGGTTGAAACTTTGCGGGAAGTTGATGATTTCTTCTTCCTTGTTTAGAAACCATTCTCCTTAGATCCGGCAGTAGGGTTCGAACACTTCGACCCATAAGCTTCTCGGCGGGTGATCTGTCATCGTTAGTACTCGGCGTAGATCGATGTGCTAAAAGAGCCAGATAGGGGTCTTCACCTTGGCGAGAGGCTTTTTTGAACAACTTTTTGACAACTTTCACTGCACTCTCGGCCATACCATTTGATTTAGGATGCTTGGGACTTGAAGTTACATGTTTGAATTCCCAAGAAACTGCAAACTGTTTGAATTCCACACTTGAGAACTGAGGCCCATTGTCAGAAATTACCACTTTTGGGATGCCGTGACGTGCAAAGATTGACTTTGCATGAGATATTATGGTCGAGCTCGAGGTATTACTTAGGGAACATACTTCTGGGTAGTTCGAATAGTAGTCTACAACTACCAAATAATCCTTGTTTCTGTATGAAAACAAGTCCATGCCAACTTTGTACCACGGATCTGTAGAAACTTTGTGTGATATAAGAGGCTCTTTCTGTTGATACCGTTGATTCTCAATGCATGCACCACATTTTGTTACCATTTCAGAAATTTCAGCATTGATTCCTGGCCAAAATACCACCTGGCGGGCTCTCGCCTTGCACTTTTCAATGCCCAAATGCCCCTGATGGAGTTTCTCTTTTATTTCTCTGCGCATTGCTGAGGGTATGATTACTCTGTCTTCTTTAAAGACTAGGCCATCTACGATTGACAGTTCTGACCGAAACTGAAAGTATGGCATGACCTCTCTTGGAAGGGTACTCTTGTTTTCTGGCCAACCGTTCAAAATAAACTTCTTTACTTCCTGAAGTGCACCATCTCTTGCAGTTGCAGACTGGATCTCTTTTAACTTGGCTTCGGATATTGGCAAGTATGATAATAACATATGTACTTGGTAATCAAACACTGATTCAGTCATTGGTGCAGATCCTGGCAGGAAGGCTCTTGACAAGGTATCAGCTACTGGAATTGTACTGCCGGGTGTAAAGTACAGCTCCAAGTCATACTTTTGCAAACGGAGAAGCATACGCTGAATACGTGGAGGTGCATAGTTGATGTTACGCTTGAGGATGGTTTGTAATGGCTTATGGTCAGATTCAACCCGAAACTTCTGACCATATACATATTGGTTAAAATGTTCAGTTCCAAAAACTGCTGCCAAAGTTTCCTTTTCAATTTGGCTGTAATTCTGCTCTGATTTGGTTAATGCACGACTGGCATATGCAACAGGGCACCAGGTTTCATCATGAAGCTGGAGGAGTACAGCACCAAGTCCTGCTTTACTTGCATCGACAGAGACTTTGATGGGTAATTTAGGATCAAAATATTTCAATACAGGACTGTTTGTAACTAGTTGCTGTAGTGCCTTGAATTGCTGCGTATGTTTGTCAGACCAGTTCCAATCCTCATCCTTCTTTAACAACTCTCTTAAATCAGATGTTTTGCTGGAGAGGCTAGGTATGAACTTTCCTAGATACGCCACCATACCAAGAAAACGGTGTAATTCTGCTACACTTTGAGGAATGGGCATGCTTCCAATTGCTTCAACTTTTGAAGGGTCGACTCGCAGTCCCTTGTCAGAGAAGATGTGACCAACATACTTAATTTCACGAATACCAAACTCACATTTCTTTTTATTCAGCTTTAGACCAGAAGCTTTGATCCTATGTAGAACCATATCCAATCTGTTGTCATGCTTTTGTTGATCAGTTCCCCAAATGATGATATCATCCTGGATATGAGCAACACCTTCGAGGCCATCTATTAGCTCTGAAATACGCGTGCTGAACACTTCACTGGCACAGTGGACTCCGAAAGGTAGTCTCTTGAATTTATACCGACCAAATGGGGTATTGAAGGCCAACAAGTCAGATGATGACTCGTCCAGCTTTATTTGCCAATAACCTGCACTCGCATCGAGCTTACTGAAGACTTGAGCTCCAGACATTTGTGACGTTATTTCTTCTGCTGTAGGCATTTGTGAGAACTCGCGTTTAACAGCTCGATTCAAATCTTTGGGATCTAAACATATTCTAATATCACCATTGGATTTCTCCACGATTACAATGCTGTTCACCCAATCGGTAGGTTTATCAACTTTCTCGATAACTTCAAGTGATACCATCCTGTTCAATTCTGCTTTGAGTTTATCTTTCAAGGCAAAAGGAACCCTTCTCGCAGGATGGACAACGGGCTTGATGGTAGGATCCACATTGATGTGGTATTCACCTGGTAGGCAACCAATGTCTCCAAAAATATCTTCATAGTTGTCAAGGAGATGCGAATATTTGTCGTTAATATTAAATACACGCTTTATTAAATTGAGTTTCTCACATGTCTCAAGGCCAATGATGGCAGTTGATTTGGTTGGTACCACCACAAACTGTACTGGATATGATTTGTTGGATCCTTTAGTAACAAAAGCAATACACTTACCCTTAACGGGGATGTTTCCACCATCGTACGCTGTGAGTTTAATCTTCGTGCGGTGCAAACGTGGCTTCTTTTGCAAGGAATTGTAAATACGCTCTGGAAGAACGTTCACCTGAGCACCAGAATCAAGCATATAAGATACAGAAGTTCCACAAGTATCTAGAGTCGTTAGCCATCTATTTACATCGGTGGATTGATCGGGTTCGAGGGTATTGACAAAAAATTCTTCACTGTCGACGTCGTCTGCTTGAGGATTATTTATGTCATTTGAAATGTGATCCTCTTGAATTTCTTCGTCGTGTTTGTTGATGGCTTTGATACCTGATATAAAGGTGAACTCTGATTCTTCATCCTCACTGTTTGACGAATTGGACTCAACTCCCTGACTATGACTTTGTTTTTCCACATGTCTCACGGATTTTGATTGGCAAACCGAAGCAAAGTGATTGAACTTTCCACATTTATTGCACTGACGCTTGTACGCTGGACACTTGCCATATTCGTGCTCACTCAGCCCACAATATTTACAATTTTTAATCTTTCTGCGCCCTTGTTTTGTCGTTGATAGCGATTTCGGACGACCATCTCCTGTTGTCGACTTTCTATGCACGAGATCAATGTTCGTTTCGATTTCTGAATTCGTAGCACCTTTCATTTCCTTAGTTTGCATCTTGACGTTCTCGGCGGCGCGGCAAATCTGTATGGCTTTTTCCAGGGTCAATTCGGTCTCTCGAAGCAATCGTTCTTGTACTTTTTTGCTATTCACACCAAGCACTACTTTATCTCTAATCAAGCTGTTCTTTAAATCGCCAAACTCACACTGTTCGCTTCGGGATTTTAACTCAGTGATATATTCATCAATAGGCTGACCTTCAACTTGATTGTATGAAAAGAACCTGTATCGCATATAAGTAATATTCTTCTTGGGGGACATATATTCGTCAAATTTCTTTAGGACTAAATTCAACTTCATCTCATCACCTTCTTCGTCGAATGTAAATGTGTAGTATACATCCCTTGCTTTTTCGCCTATCGCAGTTAACAGTCGGGAGGTTTTCACAGCATCAGATTTCTCGTGCGATTCAGTCGCTGTCAAATACAGATTAAATTCCTTCTTCCATTTGCTCCAGTTTTGGCTCAGATTTCCCGTAAAATTCAGCTCTTTTGGCGGACAAAATTTCCCTGCCATGTTGTAAAACAAGTTAATACAATCCTACTCCTGACATCATGTTTCAAGTTATCTTTATTATTGCACGTAACTCTGTAAACCCTGCTCCTAAGCTCTCTTACATACGAAAGACCACGCTACATTGTTCACGTGATACATACCGAGGTCTACATGCAGGGGGGCGAGGTTTACAATGAATGTCTTATTGTAACAGAGGTGACACCAATAAGAATTAAAATATTTTAAAATCTTCTATTAGCATACCAAGTTTCATTTCAATAGCATAAATAAGTTTTGAGATATTGACCTATGGCACTGTCTGCCTCCTGTCTACCCCCCCCCCCCTCCCTCCACCAACGCCCCTAAAAAGCCCAGTTAAAAAACCAAGACATACATTAGTCACATGTTTTAAAAACTTCATTACAGTTTCTGGTACACACTGGATTTTACTATTAGATTTACTTTAAGTTTACATTTCATTCCCTATATTCAATATGTTTATTCTGTGTTAGCAAGCCTTTCATCTGTTACTAGCTTTCTACTGTATTTTCAACTGTTAATTCACAGAACATAATATTAACTATTAGTTCGAGGCCTTTGGAATGGTCACTACATTAGTACATTAGTTTCTTTATAGGAAAGATAACAACAAAAACAACAATCGTTTTACGGCCGTTTTCCCCGCTTACGCGAGGGTTGGCCGGCGGCTCCCCACAGCAGTTTCCTCCACTTCTCTCTCTCTGGAGCATCCTCCCTTTTCAACCCACAATCTCGCATATCCCTTTCCACCACCTGACTCCATGTCATCCTCGGCCTTCCTCGTCCTCTTGTACCTTCCACCTCGAGCGACATGCTCTTCTTCACGCAGTCACCATCGTCTTTCCGCAGCACATGTCCCAACCATCTCAACCGGTTCCGCTTTATCACATCAGACACCAACTCAATCCCCATTCTTTCCCTCAGCTCCACACTCGACACTCTATCCTTTAGCGATACAACACACATCCATCGCACCATCCTCATCTCTGTCCGCTCCAATCTCCCCCTCTGCTCTGCAGTCATGGCCAATGTCTCACTTCCATACACCATAGCACTCCTCACACACGTCACATACAGCTTCCCCTTTAGCTTTATTGACACTTTCTTCCAGACAACTATTTAAACTTCCCCCACGCACAACGCACCCTCGCCACAGATGCCTAATTCGATCCTCCACCCCCATTCAGTATATCCCCCAGGTAACATAACTTTCTAACAATCTCTAAATGTACCCCATTTCCCAGATCCATGCTCTCCTGTACATCACTATCCTCCCCATCACCTGCTCTTTCACACACCTTGCATACAAACGTATCCTCGACTCTAGCCAGCGAGCCCTTAACACCTGAGCACCGCTTGTGTACCCATCCACTGCAACCCGTACATCGAATAGAATTATTCCCAGTACCCATACACAGTACATGGCAACTCCCCCCAGCCTTTCAACATCACCACAATTCTTCCCTGACACCATCACCTTTGTTTTACCAGTTTTCACTTTCAACCCTTTCGCCTCCACACACTCTTTCCACCGCAGCACTTTCTCCTTAAGTTCCTCCTTTATAGGAATGATAAAGCGATACTTACATTTTCCATATGTAACTATGTATATTCCATAACTTTCATGCAACGTAGACATCAGTAGCTATCTGAGACATCTGAAATTGTTGCTTTGTATAGCATCATTGTCCAGTCGTTATGATCACTGTTATGTTTGAGGTTTGGAATCATTCAAATAATGTTAGAAATAATATGCTAACAGTTTTTCTTCTGATATTTCAAAATCAAGGAGTGTTACTATTTTTTAATGCTGAAAAAATGGAAATTAAAATGATTTCGTGTTTAATAGTTAATTCTTACCTTTTGACGACAAATTCAAAACCCTCCTCAACAAAGGCACAAATAATTTTACACCGTGATTAACACACCTCTTCATACCCTTTCTGGCGACCATATACCGTCCGTTTAAAGGGTTTATGAAATGAAAATTTGGCCATAACTTTTTTAGCTCTATTTGAAAGAACTATTAAAATGATGCAAAAGGCGTTCACATTTTTCCAATATCTCTTTCCATTCTCAAGTTATTCACATTTTTTCTAATGGCCTGATGACGTCACTAGTTGGACACAGCATTATAACAAATCAGAAAATCACGTATAACATAAACATTATTCAACCAAATCACTTGAAACTTTGTACATGGACACACTTGATAAATCTAAACTACGCAAGAAACTACGAAATGAAACTACGCAAATTATTATGTTGCTATGGCAACACACTAGTTTCCGGGTCCCATTTACCTAACAATGAAATTATTGGTTTTCTGATATAAAAATCGACCTATTTGATGGAAAACTTTCGCCAATAGCTTATAAAATGCAATTGACTAGTCAAAAACAGAAAAAGTTAATTGACATGACAGAAAATGAAGAATGTCTTTCTTGCAACAGAATGGCCCGGAAACTAATGTGTTGCCATAGGAACATAATAATTTGCGCCACGTAGTTTAAATTTATCAAATGTGTCCATGTACAAAGTTTCAAGTGATTTGGCTGAATAATGTTTAAGTTATAAGTGATTTTCTGATTTCTTATAACGCTGTGTCCAACTACTGACGTCATCAGGCCATTAGAAAAAATGTGAATAACTCGAGAATGGAAAGAGATATTGAAAAAGTGTGAACGCCATTCTTCATCATTTTAATAGTTCTTTCAAATAGAATTAAAAAAATTATGGCCAAATTTTCATTTCATAAAGAAAGATTTCTATAGGTCTTCTAAGGGGCCGATTACATGGGTAAACTTCAGCCCTGGCTGAGATTTCAGCCCGGCTACTGAGGTATGGAAAAGAGGAGAATGATTTGAATAGGAATCAAGTGTGTAAATCAGCCAAGTTGTCACAAACATGCAGCTTAAAACAAACATATTTAGTTGTGTATTTCAAATAAACCATATTTATTACTTCTTTATCGCTTTTCACAATGCACTTTCTGCATTCCATACTTCGTATTTCTTATTCAAAACATTCACTCCCTCTTTTCCATCTTCCAGTAGCCGGGATGAAATCTCAGCCCGGGCTGAAATTTCTCCATGTAATCAGCCCCTAAATGCGACAATAGGCTTTTCCCAAAAATTCGTTTTCATGTGAAGCATGCATGCAACTGTATGGCAAACCGCGAATTAACTATCTTATCAATCTCCCGATAACGTTGGGTGAAAATTAACCACTAAAGAAATTCTGCTTAAATTCTTTTTTCTTATTGTTAGTATCTTGACAAAGGAGGTCTTATCTTC
Organism: Corallium rubrum; assembly: GCA_964035015.1. Taxonomy (NCBI): domain Eukaryota; kingdom Metazoa; phylum Cnidaria; class Anthozoa; order Scleralcyonacea; family Coralliidae; genus Corallium; species Corallium rubrum. The sequence continues at coordinate 3,623,999 of OZ036005.1, read as the reverse complement.
TTTTCGCTTTGGCCTTTAATAGCTGTTCGTTAAGCTTCTTTCCTGTGGAGCCATATAAAGAATACATAATAAAAAAAAACCTCGGACCAAAACCAACAAAACCAACTGATTCCTTCAACATTTTACACTGCAATTAAGACATAAAGACATTAGCAAACTTAGGTTTTGCTTATATACGTTATTACCAAATTCAAAAAAATTATTCTCCAAAATTAATTTGGCTAAATATACCAAGTCCTCATTTGGAATCGTTTTCCCTTCAAAATTTGTTTTACCCTTATATTATTCTAATATTTCTTTCAAACTCGTATGACCTTCTTCATGAGGAATATGGGGATAAAGTTCCACAACATCCATTGCACATAAAACGGGAATACTGGGAGGGTATTTGTATGCTTATTTTTACGAGGAAGGGCATAAAGATATTGAGGAAGTGATTTGTAGTCTATTAAAATTTTTAATATTCACATGCCTCGGTTTCCTTTGTTCTTTTCGGAGAATATATTCAATAACCCCTGATAGTATTTCCCCATCTTGTTCTTGTGGATTTTCGAGTGAAACATCTATACATTATTTGTTATTTTGTCCTTAATCTGTTTCACTTGTAAATAGTTCATGGAAAACGTATACGGATAAACTTAAAATGTTGTTGTTTTTTAAGGCAGTTCAAATTTACATAATAGAGACGAATCCTTTTGTTTAAATCAGTTTCAAATTGTGTAGTATATTTTAGACTTTATTCTAGTACATTTTTAGACTTTATTCTAGAAGTTAAAAAAAAAAAAAATATTGAATTAGTTTATTCTGGTGAATGTAATTCATCTTACCTTGCAACTTCAAAATGGTTATATTGTCACTGAGTGATATTTATGCACGCTAAACCTAGGTCGCAACCCGATTAGCCCTTATGACCTCGTTTTAAAGTAAAAATTATTTTGAATTTCGCACATGAAAACGAGTTCATAAGGGATAATTTATATGTATATAAAAGAATTTTAATTCGGCGGCCATTTTTGAATAAGGTCCATATTCATGTATAAGTGTGTAAAGAGCCAACCATCTATAAAATATGCTGCATCTAACACACACTGTGATTGGTCAATTACCGTGTTTATATTAGAAAATCCGATTTTGACGTCACTGAACGGCATTTTTTAGCCTTATTTCATAAAAGAAATATAAAATGGATGCCCCGTGTTTTATATAACGTGATGCATGCATTCCATTGATTTTGGGAGAATTCGAAGTACTTATATGTATATAAACCCATGTATTATATATTCAAATTTTCTACGTTTCAGGGGCAAGACACTTTTTCTTGTAATATAATATGTTATATTTAATATGTTCTATGTTATATGTTATTGTGTAGAGTATCAGGTATCAGATATTGGGTAACAGATATTGGGTATCAGGTTTCAGGTATTAAGTATCAGGTATCTGTAGTGTCCAGGCCTCCCTAACTCTGGACTGGATATATATATATTGAGGGTATTACATAAATAAGGGAGTGTGATGTAAATAAAGAGAGCATCAACATCGTACATTGGCGACGAGGATGTCAAAGATTAAAATTAAAGAATTTGATATTGAAGGAGATCCCGCTTCTATAGGAGTAAGGTGGAAGAAGTGGTTGACACTGCTGGAAGATAATTTTGACTGGTTGGACATCGACGATGCCAAGAAGAAAGTTAAAGCGATGAGACTTTACGGTGGTGAGCGACTTCGAGACTTGATTGATACGCTGCCAGACCCAACAAACGATAATAATATATATGAAAAGACGACGGCCAAACTTAATGCGTTCTTTGTCCCAAAAAAAAATACGGATATATTAGTCAACCGATTTCGGAATATGCGACAACTAGAAGACGAATCCGTTAATGATTACTACGCCCGCCTGCGCCAAGAGGCAACGAAGTGTGAATTTCACAATATGGATTTGGAAATCAAACGCCACTTACAAGATACGATGAATGATCGTCGGCTGGCAAGAAAAGCAACGAAAGACCAGTTAAGCCTTGAGAAAATATTACAAGAGGCACAAGTGTACGAGCAGACTGAAAGATACGAGCGAGATTTATTGCGCCGAAGCAACGAAAGAGCAAACATGTGTGACAAAGAATCAGACACGTCGTATGTCAACAAGATGGCGGGAAAATATTCGAGACAACGCCGTACCGAAAAACAAACTGAATCTGGAAATAGGGAGTATAAAAAGGAAAGGAGCGAGACAAAGTCGAATGCTCAGTTCGACTGTAGACGATGTGGGCGACGACATGCAGCGAGAAATTGCGCAGCGTACGGAGAAACATGTCGAAAGTGTGGAAAGCAAAACCACTTCGCTAGGATGTGTCGCAGCAATGCCGACGACCGCGACGATATTAAACCACGCGCATCGGGAGCTGGTAAATCTAGAGTTGACCAGATACAAAGTTCGGACAGCGACTCATCTACAAGCGACGAATTCGTGCAAACTATCGAGACGGTTAGGTCAACGAAGAAATCTGCTGGGAAACCAAGACAAAAGATAAACAACATTGACAGTTACCCAACGTTGGTCAAGCTAGCTCTAAATGGCGTCAAAACACAAATGGCAGTCGATTCGGGAGCGAGTGTAAATATTATGGATGAAAAACGATTCCAAAAAATTCAAGAAAGATCTGTAACCAAGCTCCACCTGAGAAAGTGTAAAACCAAGATCTACGGTTATGCAAGCAATAAATCAATAGCACTCGCTGGGAAATTTGACACGATTATTGAAAACAAGCGAACAATGCTTCCGGTTACGTTTGTTGTTGTAAAAGGAGCGATCGACAGTGATATTCTGCTTGGTTACGAAACAGCTACACAGTTAGGCATATTGAAGATTGTCAAAAACGTTAAAGAGCCGAAGGAGGACAAAACAACGGAACCTCGATCGGAAGTTACGCAGCTTATTTCGAAGCACGATTCTTTGTTTCACGGAATTGGGAAACATAAACACGCGAAGGTCAAGATTGAAGTAAAGGAAGATGTTACACCTGTTGCCTTAGTAAACTGCAAAATTCCGTACCATTACCATGAACAGGTAAAAGAACAGCTGCAGCAGCTGGAAGATGCACACGTTATTGAACCCGTGCCCGAAGGTGAACCGACAACATGGATTTCACCCTTAGTCATTCAACCAAAGAAGACCCCAGGCGAAATACGGATTTGCGTTGACATGCGAAAACCAAATACCGCGATGAAACGTATGAAAAGAGAGTTCCCAACGATTGAAGACGTAATTCAAGATCTTAACGGGGCAACAACATTTTCTAAATTAGATCTAAATCATGGTTACCATCAACTGGAATTGGATCCAGCATCACGACACCTTACAACTTTCAACACACCCTGGGGCCTCAAGAGATACACACGCCTCAACTTTGGGACAGTCATTGCACAAGAAGTTTTCCACGAAGAAATCAAGAAAACGGTAGCTGGCATCAATGGAGTCAAGAATATATCAGACGATATAATTGTATACGGGAAGACACAAGCGGAACACGACCAATCCCTTCAACACACCCTTGAGAGATTGAAAGACCACGGACTGACATTAAACCGTAAGAAATGTTCATTTGACCAATCTGAAATCGAGTTTTTTGGGTATGTATTCTCTGCGAAAGGCTTGTCACCAGATCCGGCCAAGGTAGAAGCTTTAAGAACAGCCGAAAAACCTACTAACATGGCCGAGGTGCGTTCATTCCTCGGAATGGCGAATTATTCAGCACGGTTTATCAGAAACTTTGCCACTCTAGCTGCACCACTCCGAGCACTAACCAAGAAAGATGCCAAATGGAAATGGACTGAGACAGAAGAGAAAGCTTTCCATGCCATTACAAATCACTTGACAGATGATACAGTGATGCGGTACTATAAAACCCAGCAAGAAACAGAAGTTATCGTCGATGCCAGCCCAGTTGGACTTGGCGCTATACTTGCACAAAGAGGAGACGGACAGTTCAGACCAGTAACATACGTTAGCAGAGCTCTTACACCAGTGGAACAGAGGTACAGTCAGACTGAACGTGAAGCTTTGGCCATTCGATGGGCATGTGAAAGATTGCGCATGTACCTTGCTGGGACTTCTTTCAAGATTGTAACTGACCATAAACCACTTGTGTACATTTTTAACAACCCAGCAAGCAAGTTACCGATGAGAATCGAGAGGTGGAGCATGTACTTACAGGAGTTTGACTTTCTAGTAGAATACCGATCTGGTAAGACCAACCCGGCGGACTACATGTCAAGACATCCATGCAAAGAGAAGAATGATCATCACCAGCGCCATCAAGCAAACCGGACGGAAAGAGTGGTAAAACAGATTACTGCTAACAGTGTACCAACAGCGATGACACTGCAGGAGATTAAAGAGGCTACAGAGAAAGATAGTACCATTAACAAAATCAAGGATATCATCCAAAGCGACAACAGAGAAGCTCGCTTCAATGAAGAAGATTTGAAGCCCTATAAAACTATCCATTTAGAACTGTCGATAGTAGACGGACTACTACTACGACAAACACGCATTGTCATGCCAACAGCACTGCGAAGAAAAGTTATTAAACTAAGCCACGAAGGACACCAAGGAATAGTGAAAAGTAAGCAACTATTGCGACAAATGGTTTGGTTCCCTGGCATAGATAAAATGGTGGAAAAAGAAGTAAGGAAATGCCTACCTTGCCAAGCAGCTACACCATACAAACAAGTAGAACCTTTACAGATGACGGAATTGCCTGAAGAACCATGGCAAAATATATCGGTTGACTTCTGTGGACCATACCCCACTGGAGAGTATTGCCTAGTAATGGTGGACGACTATTCACGGTACCCGGTTGTGGAGGTAATACACAGTACATCTGCAGCCGCTGTAATACCGAAACTGGACAAAATATTCGCAATGTTTGGGATTCCAAAAACGTGCAAGACGGACAACGGACCTCCATTTCAAAGTGAGGAATTCGCTACGTATGCCAAAGAACAAGGATTCAAACACAGGAAGATCACTCCATTACATCCCGCGGCTAATGGAGAAGCTGAGAGATTTGTGAAAACTCTGCAGAAACATGTGCGAACAGCGACCACGGAAAAGACCAACTGGAAGAAGACCATGCCAACATTCCTTCGGATGTATCGTGCTACCCCACATGCAAGTACAGGGAAGACTCCATATTCATTGTTGTTTGGAGGACGAGAAATGAGAGGCAAAATACCACAAGTGGCACAACCAGCAGCTGATGATGACAACGTACGAGCTCGAGACGCTAAATCAAAACAGAAAATGAAAGAATATGCCGATCAACGTGCACATGCCAAGACCTCTATTATCGAGAAAGGTGACACTGTGCTCCTTAGACAAGAAAAACAGAACAAACTTAGTTCCCCTTTCGAAGGCACACCATATACGGTACAGCAGAGAAAAGACTCCATGATCATTGCCACTAGAACCTCGGATGGAAGGGAAGTGACAAGGAATGCGTCCCACTTTAAGAAATTTATACCAAGTTCAGAAACCTTAAGTGATGCTGTAATGTCTAGTCATGAGCAAGAAGAGGAAGAAGAGGGAGAGATTCGCGGAGCCCCAAAGACACCTATGAGAGAAAATCAAAATAAGGACGGAGAACCTGGAAGTAAAGAGACATCTCAACCTATGAATGATCAAAGCACCAGAAGATATCCAACTAGAGAACGTCAGAAGCCTCAATGCTTAGGCGACTTTGTATGTGACTTGAGATTGAGAAGAACATGAGTGAACTTTCTGAACGTTTGTATATACTGTTTATATTCATTGTTACTAGTACTAACACATGACTTTACGGTTATTGATAAGCGAATAGACATCTATGAAGAAGGGGAGAGATGTAGTGTCCAGGCCTCCCTAACTCTGGACTGGATATATATATATTGAGGGTATTACATAAATAAGGGAGTGTGATGTAAATAAAGAGAGCATCAACATCGTACAGTATCAGATATCAGGTTTTAGGTATTAAGTATCAGGTATCAGATATCAGGTTTTAGGTATTAAGTATCAGGTATCAAATACCAGATATCAGATTTTAGGTATTAAGTATCAGGTATCAAATATTAGGTATCACATATCAGGTTTTAGGTATTAAGTATCATGTATCAGATATCAGGTTTTAGGTATTAAGTATCAGGTATCAAATATCAGGTATCAAATATCAGGTTTTAGGTATTAAGTATCACGTATCAGATATCAGGTTTTAGATATTAAGTATCAGGTATCAAATATTAGGTATCCGATATCAGGTTTCAGGTATTAAGTATCATGTATCAGATATCAGGTTTCAGGTATTATAAAGTATCAGGTATCAAATATTAGGGATCAGGTGCCATAATTATATTAAAATATGAATAACCCTAAATATAGTTTTTTTTAAATCTATATAAACCGATAAAACATTAACTAAATTTAGTAACAGATTTAGACTGCAATTATAATTAAGCGACACGTATGGAGACCATGGTAAAGTTTGGTAATTAATCCTGACAATGTTTACGTACGTAAATCACGCATGAATATTTAGCGTATTTTAGCTATGTAATTTACGTATGTAATTTATCGTATCAAAACCAGATTATTAACATATGTAATTTACCTATTATAAAAATTTACATAATTTTCGCTTTCACCGGTCACATTGTGTTGATTCCAATTTCACCGGTCACATTGTGTCGATTCCAATTTCACCGGTCACATTGTGTTGATTCCAATTTCACCGGTCACATTGTGTCGATTCCAATTTCACCGGTCACATTGTGTTGATTCCAATTTCACCGGTCACATTGTGTTGATTCCAATTTCACCAGTGAACTTATGTCATTGCGTAATATTAGTCGGAATAGCAGGTATTTCCAGATGTAGACTGTATGTCGGATCACAGTGAGCAGTTATCGTATTATTGGTATGATAAAGGAAGCTTCATACGTTATTGTATTTTGAATGGTTTATACAACCATACAGTGCGTAATATTAGTCGGAATAGCAGGTATTTCCGGATGTAGACTGTATGTCGGATCACAGTGAGCAGTTATCGTATTATTGGTATGATAAAGGAAGCTTCATACGTTATTGTATTTTGAATGGTTTATACAACCATAGTAATTTACCTATTATAAAAATTTACATAATTTTCGCTTTCACCGGTCACATTGTGTTGATCCCAATTTCACCGGTCACATTGTGTTGATTCCAATTTCACCGGTCACATTGTGTCGATTCCAATTTCACCGGTCACATTGTGTTGATTCCAATTTCACCGGTCACATTGTGTTGATTCCAATTTCACCAGTGAACTTATGTCATTGCGTAATATTAGTCGGAATAGCAGGTATTTCCAGATGTAGACTGTATGTCGGATCACAGTGAGCAGTTATCGTATTATTGGTATGATAAAGGAAGCTTCATACGTTATTGTATTTTGAATGGTTTATACAACCATAAATTTCAGACAAAATCTCTTCATCAGAGTAAAAATATTAGAATTCTGTTCTCTCTATTTTAGCAAGGCACAATCCTTACGCCTTTTCACGTATCACAGGCAACGCTTTACCGTCACTGTAATTGTCTGTCGCACGATCCTCAAAATACTGTGAAATATTGGTTCATTTTTTGGCGAATACACGCAGTCACATTAGGGTCGTTTATACCATAGTTAATAGAAAATATACATGGTTTGTAAGCTCACAAAAGTCATTGTTTTATGTTTTTGTTCAGGTTTATGGAAAGTTTTGCACTTTCACGGTTACTGAACATATTGTGTTTTCTGTATAATGAAGCAATCATCCAATAGCAACGTTTGGGTATCACTCAACTGTACTGTTTAAATATTAATAAACCTAAAACAAAGGATTTGGCACCTTCATGTAACCTTTCAACATGAATCGTAGCTTGATTGTTAACCGCTTTGAAGTTTGCCGGGTTTCTAAACCATGTATATTTTCTATTAACTATGTTTATACGAAAAGAGGCCGTTGTCGAGAATTTCCTCACTGCGTATAGAGGAATCTTCTCTCGTACGCTGATCCACACAATTCAGGGACTGTATCTTTCTTTCGTTTTCTTTTATTTAATCACATTCATTTACAGTCTAACTCGATCTATCTTTGCAACATTTTTGCTCTCGCTTATGTACCCTACCTACGGAAATACATGCCTTTCTCTATGAAGGTCATGATCAACCATAACTGAGTTCATTTCCTATATTTAGTTACTACAATTGTTTTTCTCTATTTTTCTAACTGTGCCAGCAATTACCTGGCAATAAGAAAAGTTTATCTAACTGTGGCCAAAAGCAGTGACAAGTCAACCCCTCTCTCCTCCGCAGAGGCTAAATTTCGGAGATTGGAGGTTTCGGGGGTCGTCGGATGCTCGGAGGCGTCAGCTGGACATACGTAGTGCGGGCGAACTGGTTCCAACGCATTCTCGTCCCCAGAGCCTCTCCCGTGCTGGCGCGCGGTAAAGGCTCTGGGAGAATCCAAACTGGAACACCAAGATTCTTTGGTGTTCTTTCAAAAGCGCATGCGTTTAAGTTCGCGGTTTGGGACTTGGACGAGATCATCGACAGTTGTTTGGAATATAAATTTTCCTTTCGTTTTCGATTCTGGCGATTTGGCTGCCTCGTATTAACTCGTTTGACTTTCGAACAGTTGTGATTGTGGTACATTCCGTTCGAAGAAGGTATTTGTCAAGCGTGGCTCATCGCCGTGTTTACTCGGCGGGACAGAAGACATTAAAATTTTAATACCAGTTCGCTTCAGAGCTTGGCAATAGAGCCACGTCGGAATTTCTTCGTATTTATGGCCTCTTTTGGTGAAGGTAGTTCTCTTTAATTTGTTGCACCGTTCGTTTATATTTGACTTGTATATTTCATTGAGATTCTTAATATGTACCATGCACGAACAGCCTGCAGTGTTCGGTCGATCGTCTATCTGTTACAAATTGCTATCTGTCTTCTGTGTTTGATTTAATTATATAAGGAAACAGGTTGATTGCTTTGATAAACGTTCGATTAAATTGTTCGGATTAGAATTATGATTAGAATTGTGCTTCGTTGTCAGTTTTCGTGTTTCAAATACTGTTTATTTATAAACAAGCTCCATTTATATATAGGCCTTTGAATTTGAACAACCAATCAGATCGCGATGATATATGGATTCCCCCAGAGCCTTTACCGCGCGCCAGCACGGGAGAGGCTCTGGGGACGAGAATGGTTCCAACGCTCTGCGGAGGAGAGAGAGTCAACCCAGTAAACACAACATCGAAAAATTGTTGAAAATGTATACTTCTCAAACTCATTAATAATTCATGAGATAATCAATCAATCAGAAGCGCTGAATTGCACCACGTGAAGGGACTTGAAATACCAGGGAAGTACTGGGCAGAGGACTTGAAATATTATTTCCAGTCCAAGGACTGGAAATAATATTTCAAGTCCTTGGACTTGAAATATTACTTCACACAATCGGTTACTCATCCATACACTAATTACTAATGCACTAATTCATTTTGGGAATACACTAAGTGATTTTGAGAAGTCGTGTAAAGGCCGACAATGAGACTAGACCGGGTTTTCAAGTACGAGGAATTCGTTCCAGTCCGAGGCGAAAATCAGGGATTGCGGTTCAGGGTACCGCAGTCCCGGATTGTCAAACTTTGGAAACCCAGTATTGCTGGTTGCTTTAACCAGCCGATGCATTACAATTATTTACGACTTTAATATTACGGATGATATTACTGATATGGATTCTATGTAACATGAATAGTTGAATGCCAAAATATTTTCTGACTTGAACTTTTATTTGTTGTTATATTGAGATTTGTATTTCCAAAATGGTAATGAGCATGACGTCTATGTCGGCATTTGTGTGTTTTTTTAATTTTCTTATGATAAACCGCTTGAAGATTTTAATGAAAAAAATGATAAAATACAGAATATACTATTCAAGTATTCCATTAAAATATTTCTCGTGTAACGGAACATTGTGTATGCAAATTATGCCTATATAGACATCACCCTCATTACCATTTTGGAAATACAAACCTCAATTTTACAACAAATAAAAGTTCAAATCAAATATTTTGGCATTCAACTATACACATTAAATAGAATCCATATGCAGTAATATCACATTTCGGTTTATAGCCCCTTTATAAGCACTTTAAGATGGCATTCAATTAGCCAGCTGCGCAAAACGGATTCAGTCATAAAATCAAAAGTCAACGAGACAAGAACATGTGGGGATTAATTACCAGAAGTCGGGATTGTAGAAGTAGTAAGGCCTAACACCTGCGCGCTCCACGCAACATGATACTCTGGTTCGAAATAAACGCCTGAGCAGGCGTCTTGTTCATTTTGTTGATGCTTTTAAAAAGATTAAAACTAGCGCAAGTAGATATAGGCTATTAGACATTCCAATTAAAAATAATTCCCAATTATTTGACTTCAAATGGGAGAATAATTTCCGGTGCGGTAAAAGACAAGAACAATTAAGCTTGCCAAAAAAGGAAATTAAAAAGATCCATTAAATGATATTTGGCATCACAAATCAGATACTACCCAAGCCGTGAAGAAGTACGCAGTTGAGGAAGACATGATGATTGGTTTTGTATTTGTTTCGCTGGCTTCATCCATGAGTAATGGTCACCCGACTAGAAGAAGAACATGGCCCAGTGGCCAGTATTGTTTGCCTATGCCTGATAATCAGCAATGTCCACGGGGTTGGGACAAAGGTTATAGGCATCATGATACAGAGAATAAGAATACCGCAAACCAAAAACATAACCGCGTTCCTTACCTTTCCAACTTTGGGAAAGACATTGGATGGGGTTTCTGCTGCAAAATAAATTATTACAGTTGGCCATGGTCGTACGTACTTTGGCCGAAGGGACAGTACTGCATCTTTCGTAAAGGAGGCTATTGTCCGCGGGGATTCCGTGAAGGGTCGATATACTGGGACGACGAAGACTCGAGAAACCGCAACAGTATTTCAGGGACTCTTCCTGATGGTAAATACGATAAAGACACCTTAATGTACTTTTGCTGTCGTAATGATGGACCCCAAGTTATCAAAACCCTGGCCTTACCAACTTGTCATGAATTGGTATTGATGAGATACCAAAACGCTTGTCCTAGCATGACTGACTACCAAGGACCGTACACTGGTCATCTCGAATGGGACAGTGAAGATTCAAGCAATAAAGATAAAAAAATTGGTGTATATCCTGATGGCAAAACGTTAACATCAACCGGAATCAGAATAGAATTTTGCTCATACAGATCATGTAATAGTTGTTAGAGACTAAACTCTCTCAAACATTCGGTTTGTTTCTTGTTTTGTTTTTTCATTTTAAGTGAAATAACTCAAATTATAATTATAATATCAAAGCGAATCTTACTATGTCGAAATATGCTTAGGAATACTTAGTATAAGCATTTTAATTTAGTTGTAATTGTATTGAAATCTTAGAACTTGTAGCACCAATGAACACTGGCATATTGTTCTAAACCTTAAATTTCTAGTTCAGTATAGTGAATTTGTAATTGGAAAACATACAATCAGTCTTAAACTATTGCACTTAAACACCATAACAAAATCACGCACTTTTTGGTAAATGTATGCCGTCCACTGAGTAACTTTGTATCTTTGGTGTTATTTTTAGTATGGAATAAAGCATTTTATATTTGCAGGCGTTTAATTGGTTCTAATTTTGAACAGATGACGAGACCAAATCATACGGAAATTTGAAATAAACTTGACCTTTCTGTGAATAATTCATTCAATACGTCTCGATGACAGATGAGGAAAATAGATAAAATAGCTCCTACATGTAACCCCACGACCCCAACCCTTTAGAAACCGCCAGCTTCGCAAGCTAACATCAAAGCGACTACATCATGAGCTGTAATTTTATCCTCACCGTGCAAACCTTTTGTTTTTCGCTTAAGGGTATAACCCAAACGCTGCTATTGGACGGTTGCTTCATTATACCAAACGTACAATGACCTGACCGTGCGCAAGTTTGCATAAACGTGAACAAAAAGATACAACAAAGACTTTCGTCGAGTTTCCAAACCATTTCTCGATTGACTATTATATCATGTCCCCATTACACATCAACATTTATTGTATTGGGGTCAGCGTGTTGATATCAGAAAGTTTTTAGTACGAAAAAGTTAAAACAATAAATACGCTTTCTGTTGCATTGAATCTCTAAAAATATAAACAAAAGTGTCTATGGAAAAAAAAAAGACTTTGTCTTAGGTATTGTTTACATGACGGATTGACAGTCCAGTCGGATCGAAAAACGCGAGTGAAGTCAATCCAGGCACATGTTTACATGGAGAATCCGATCTGCTTGGAACATTGTTTTCGGTTTTGGAACACTATTTTTTGTGCTTCTCTTAATGTCTGCAGTTTAGCACGACGCGCACCAACTTCACTCATGCGTATCAAGTCATTTTCAAGTCAAACCGTGTTTACATGAATCAGATTGGAAACATTCAAGCCGATTCAAGCCGATTCAAGCTTGAATCTCAAGTCAATCCACTCCACTGCGTGGATTAACTTCAGCCACCCGTTTCGATCACATCGCAAACTTTCAATCTTCTAATTCATGTAAATGCAACAAGGAGAAAAAAACATGCGAGATTTGACTTGAACACTCAATCCGCTTCATGTAAACACAACAAGGAGAAAGAACATGCGAGATTTGACTTGAACACTCAATCTTCTTCATGTAAACACAAGGAGAAAACAACAAGGAGATTTGACTTGAACAGTTGAACACTCAATCCGCTTCATGTAAACAAGGCCTTAATTTGAGGGATACCGAAAAAATGATAAAGTAACACCTTAATCCTTATACAGTTTTTCCTTGAGAAAATACTACTCAAATCAGTAGAGCGAGACATGGATGATTTTTTTATCGCTTCCGAAGTGTCAGTTTTATTAACCGCAGATCAATTTCAAAGCAATCACGAGGTGTATTCTCATGTAGCACGTGATAAACATCCAATCGTTAACTCGTAATTTATCACGTGGTACATAAGAATACACCTCGTGATTGCTTTGAAATTGATCTGTGGTTAATGAAACTGTCGCTTCGGAAGCGATGAAAACATCGTCAATGTCTCGCTCTGCTGATTTGAGTGGTAAGATAGATATGCAAATAACCCACGGCATACGTCACATTAGATGAGTTCATTGTAAAATTTCCAGTGTAACCGTACGCATGCAGTAGGTTATTTGCATATCAAAAATATCTTCAAAAATCATTAATAATTCACATACATGGTACTGATTTCCTTTGTGTTTTCCTCGTCCGTGGTTTTATACCTGATAAAACTTCTTGACGTCAGAAAGAATACTAATGAACATACAATTTTATATAAAGAATACTAATGAACATACAATTTTATATAAAGAATACTAATGAACATAACATCCAATAACGAATCGTTTTTGAAGCCATTCAAAACACTCGCATCACGTGTTGTATCAGATCTAAAACACTCGGGCTGCGAAAACACTCCTGCTCGTGTATTACTTAGTGTTTATAGTATTTAAGTAAGATAGAGAAAAACTGTATTTAACAAATAGATTCATTTTGCCGTTGTCTGTTCAGTTATAGATGCACAGTTGATGTCACAACGTGGTAAGAACAAAAAAGTGGCCCACGAGACACAGTCGAGTTGTATGGCGGGTGATGTGTGTCAAAATTAAATAACACATTTGGCAACGATCATGTAACATCTGGCTATCGGTTCTAACTATTTCATGGCAACAACGAGACGTTTGTTGGCAATAACAAAACATTCAATGACAAAAATATCGTTTGGCAACAAAAAAAACATTAATTGGGCTATCGTTATTTGGCAACAACATGCATGTCAACATATCGTTATTCGGCCACAACATATTGTTATTTGGCAACGGACGTTTCATTTGGCAACAACAATCCCGTGATGCAAATCAGGCGTCGATGTGATCTCGTACCCCGGATCGTCCCTGTTTTCAAAATGGAGTGCGATTGCGCGAAATTGTTCGCGCGTTATTTCAGTAAACATGGCGGAAAATGAGAGATTCTTCGCGTACGGTGGCAGTTGAAATTCAGTTATCTTACAGGCTAGAGATATTATTTTACAACTACTGCATGGTGTAGGTACTTCCGTTCGCATCAAAATTCAAGAACTGTCACAACCAGCAATCCTACCGTAACCACTAGGACAACATATAACAACCGGACAATCGGGGAGCATCGTCGTCTGTTTGGGTTTTCTGGGAAATCTATCGGTGGAGTAGTAGTACAACGCAAATCTAGTGGCACCAGGCTCCGTTGCAACACATTCCGTTACTTCAGTCAATAACATTTGTAAACGAGTTGTAAGAGCAGTTCGAACCCCATTTTCAATAGTTTGTATATAAAACGTGAGACCACTGCGTGGGGCTAGCGCGTGGAAATTCGCAATGCATCACGGGATTGTTGTTGCCAAATGAAACGTTCGTTGGCAAATAACGATGTTGTTGCCAAATAACGATATGTTGTTGCAGAATTGTCAGTGTGTTCTGATAGCCCAATTAATGTTTTATTGTTGCCAAACGATGTTTTTGTCATTAAATGTTTTGTTATTGCCAACAAACCTCTTGTTGTTTCCATGAAATAGTTAGAACCGATAGCCAGATGTTACGTGATCGTTGCCAAATGTGTTATTTGATTTTGACACACATCACCCACCATAGAGTCGCTGATGTTCTTACCACGTTGTTACGTCTTCTATGCATCTATAACTGTGTTCAGTGTTCTGGTGTCTGTGTTCAGACAACAAAAAAATGGAATCTATTTGTTTTATACAATACAAAAATTTAAAGGTTTTTTATCGAAACTCTTGCCGGATTTTGGGGCATGAAGATGGAAAAAAGCAAGTCAGCTGACGTGATCTGACGTGTCCATGTGTCTGTCCTCTAATAGATCATGGCCAACAACCAATGAGAACACGCATAGTAACCAGGGTATTGTATAAAAGGTATTACTTTATCATTTTATGTGTCCCTCCAAATAAGACAAACCAACCACAAACCTAATTTTCATTTCATACACTATAAGTGTACAATTCCATCTGACTCGCATTTAGTCTTTAAAATCAATAAAAAGTTCATCACAAGTGAAATGAATATGCAATTTAGTTCCTCGCATCACCAGTCAGTAGCGGTTGTGAGCCATTCGTTCATGGAACTATTAATAACTTTACGAAAAACCTGAAATGTGTCTCTCGCGCACTCGCCTGGGCAGTTCTTACAACGATCGATCGATTCACGGGTCAGCCATTCACAGTACTCTGGTTCAACGTCGTCGGCCACGATTAACCAATCACTAGTGCTCTTGCCCATCGATTCTCGGAACCGTTGAAGCCAGTTCTCGTCTTGGGTCAGCGGTTCGTTGCCAGGTTGTGTGCAATCCATGGACAAGAGCCAATTATCAGACTGGGTCTTTTCTTCGCGTTTCTTCGGCGATGTGTCATCGTCTTCATCCATGTTTCTTGATGTTAAAAGCCACCCGGTTCCACCTGCATTGTCGTTGTTCATCTTCCCCACCGGTGTTTTTTCATCCACGGTGTTCCGTTCATCACTCGACCGAGACAACACTTCGGATGTGAGAAGCCAAGTGTCGAGTGCCTCCGAAGCATCGAAGCGAATACACGTCGTTGTTTCGTCGTTCGAATGATCGGTAACACTCGACTGAACCCAGTCCGTCATTGGTGCCTCCTTGACTTCTTGGAAGTGTAGGACAAAGCTGTTTGTTGTTGCTTTCAAGTCCATTGGCTGGATTAGAGAAAAAAGATGGAAAGAAAAATTTTAAGCAAGAAAAAAGTTGTTTATCTAAGAGATAATCACAAGTATTGTGATGGCCTCGATTAACATTAAGAAACTTGACTGTATTTTTACTTTTAAACCAGGTATTGGTGGTGGTAGTGGTGTTGGTAGTGTTGGTGGCGGAGTGTTGGCGGAGGTGGTGTTGGGTGGTGGTGGTAGTGTAGGTGGCGGAGTGTTGGCGGAGGTGGTATTGGGTGGTGTTGGTAGTGTTGGTGGCGGAGTGTTGGCGGAGGTGGTGTTGGGTGGTGGTGGTAGTGTTGATGGCGGAGTGTTGGCGGAGGTGGTGTTGGGTGGTGGTGTTTGTAGTGTTGTGTTGGTGGAGGTGGTGGGGTGGTGGTGGTAGTGTTTGTAGTGTTGTGTTGGTGGAGGTGGTGTGGGTGGTGGTGGTAGTGTTTGTAGTGTTGTGTTGGTGGAGGTGGTGTTGGGTGGTGGTGGTAGTGTTGTAGTGTTGTGGTGGAGATGGTGTTGGTAGTGTTTGTAGTGTTGTGTTGGCGGAGGTGGTGTTGGGTGGTGGTGGTAGTGTTTGTAGTGTTGTGTTGGTGTGGGTGTGGGTAGTGTTGGTGGTAGTGTGTTGGTGGTAGTGGTGGATGGTGTTGTTGTTCGTGTTGCTGTTGTTGGTGGTGTTGGTGCTGGTGTTATTGTTGGTGGGGGTGAAGTGTTGGTGGCGCTGGTGACAACTGACATTTCCACATCCCACACAAATATAGGTGAACCTGACTGAAAGCATTCACTAATTGAATGATGAGGGTAGAGTGAATAAACTGAGCTACCCTCAAAGTTTATATGCTCATCACTTCAAGAAATATCTCTCCCTCGCAGACCACAACTTACCTGGTCCTCTCTGCGCAACCAATCCCTGACATCTGATTGCTTAAGCTTATTATAAAATTCTCCAATCACATCACTTGATGCATTGGTCACACTTGACGCACTCTCATTCATCAAACGTGAGGCAGGAACAAGCCAATTACATGCAGGAGAAATTGATAAATTGGTGAAATACTCTCGAACAAACACAACATCTTTGGCTCCTGATTGGTTAAGCATCCGCGTTTTCTTTTGACCTGCTGATTTCTGAGCAACTGGGACGTCCTCTGCAATGTTCCCAAAGCTCTTAATAGCATCTGAGAGAGAAAAGTTGTTGACAATGAAATTGATATCAGGTGAGCCTTCAACATCCATGGATGCATTCTGGATACTTGAAACAACCTTGCCCACTTCCACAGCAATCTCGGACCTGTATCCCAACTTTTCTGTCTGTAAAAGATCCAGGTACACCTCGAGCTTTGCAAGAAGACCACAAAGCTCAGTTTGGTGCTTTTCAATCGATTCTTCCTTCAATTGAGCCAATAAATCAACTTGTTCAAGCAACCAAACTTCGCGGTTTCGGAGGAGCTCCAAATGAAGGCTGATATCATCCTGAATTTGACTCTTCACAATGCAGACTTTCTCTTTCAAAGACCTGCGCTGGCCATTTACTAGAGCTAGGAGATCTTTGATGAATTGAGCTGTTTTAAGTATGTCAGTGCTCAAATGCTGTGGAACTTCTGTTTCCATTTTCTGTAAATAATAACCCAGCAATTAGATTGCATTTCAGCAAATAGAAGTCTTTAACCCTTTCCCAAACGGGGGTTCTCACTTGGTGAGTAAAATCAATGTTTTTATCGCATGTTTAAACATACATGAAGGTTAAATATTGTGTAAAACCTATATTAAAGCATTGAAATAAAGACAAAGTATCTTTCTTCTACAAGTAGGTCCATGGAAGATACATGGATCGATCGCGAATCTAAAAATAGGTACGCAATGCGTACATGTGACTACCGCTGTTAAGTACAGAACGAGATATAGACTTGAAATGCATGAAAATGTGTGAAAAGCACAGACACACACAAAAAAATGGTGGATAAATCCTAGCTAGAGAACCACTCTAGTGGTGCTTTGAACAACCCAATTTAACTTTTATCCACTGTGGATAAAATTTTATCAGTGGATAAAATTTTATATTAGGTTGTTCAAAGCATGATTAGTGCTGTTCTTTAGCTAGAACTTATCAACTAGATAAGCTATCTTGGCTTTGTACAACTCACCCCAGATCATATACATATAGATTATTTTTGTGGAAACACCGTAAAATATTTGTTTGCTAAGCTTTCAGCCTGTTGACTCAGGCCGAAACTGTTAGCAAATAAATAATTTTCATTGCGGTGTTTCCACAAAAATAATCTATATACATTATCGCCTTGAAAACTTTCAAAGAATTAATCACTCGAGATAATCAACATTGTGTTCCAAAACAACATTTTACCTGCCATAAATATGCTGTCAGTGGCATTCACGTGTAATGCACATCACTGATATTTTGTGATTCTGCTAGTATTTTAAATAACACAGAACAACAATACTCAGTATTGTAGTTTCAACAGATATATTTCTTCATTTCAAGGCTTTCAACATATTCAAGGCTTTAAGTTTCCCAGCACTTCACAATAGCTTTACAACAATTTCAGTATCAAAATATACAATTGGTGGCATGTAGATTATAGAATGTTTCAGTACTTTCACAAGAGTTAGACTTCTGGTGTATCTACTATTCTGTGGACGGATCACTGTAGCAGCTCTGGTGTCCACAAACGTTGATTTCTTAATTTCATTATACAAGATATTGAACAACACCTAAAACAAGTAAACAAAGCACCAAGTCAAGGTTTTGTAATGTCTATGTAACAGCCAACATATTTTGCTTAAACTAAATTAATCTAACCTTATTTATACTGGATAACTCTATCAGTTATATCTAAACAGTTATCCTCAGAGCTCCAGTAAGGGCCCACCCTCATTGGTCCAGTGTTACTACAGGAGGAAACCTGAGTACCCGGAGGAAACCTGTGGTGTTTGGTAGAGTCAAACTGGAAGCACTGTTCTCACATGTGGCCAAGGTGAATTATTTTAATCAGATAACTGCACCGTGCAGGTATTGAACCCAGCTCGCAGAGGTGAAAGGCACGTGCACTAACCACTATGCCACCAACACCACCTAGCATAAATTTCTTATATACAATGTATATAGTGTAAATACAGGGCACTGTGATATATACTTCTCGAACTCATTAATAATTCACAAACCAAACAGATAGGAAAATCATAAGCGAGACAAAGGTTTGGTATGTGATCAAACAATTAATTTCCTGATTTGTTTGATCACGAAACAATGAAAGTTGTGTTTGCTCTAATATCAAAACATCTAGCTCGAAGTTGGTTAAAACACACTTCTCACTCTTAGTGTATGCACTGGTGTATGATATATACATGTGTACATGCAGTATAAACATGAGTCACTGACCAGTGAGCACAACACACAATTCAACCAAAATTAAACTTATAAAGCGATTTTATCATTATAAATAATTTAGGTATATAGCAGTTTCTTCGATAAAAGAAGGTTGAAGGCCCAACTTCTAGCAAAAGCTGAATATTTCTAGTACTGCTATAAGTACAGTACCCTGTTTCCGACCAAGTACTTATAGATTTTGTATATAGTATATAAGATAAACAACGTCACAGTTTTGAAACTATTTCTTACCTTGTATAAACTGATCAATGTGGACAGAAACCGTTCCAAGAAGAAAAGATTTGCAAAGTAATAATTAACACTTTCAAAAATCAAAACTGTCATCGAGAGAGCAACCAAAATGCAAAGACTTGATTCACTTTAGTTTATTCCCCGCGAGGCCACGAAAACAACTCGAGTACTTCCCGAATACTTGGCGATCAATGGCGATCTTCTTGACTATATGACGAGTACTTCCCGAATACTTGGCGATCAATGGCGATCTTCTTGACTATATGGCGATGGCTGCACGAGTATGACGTAAGTGCGGTCCAAGACACTCGCGCAAGCAAGCAACACGCCGACATTATGGCTACCGCTGACAGGTCAGCGGTAGTCACAAAAATGGTACATGTAGCCTATACTCAGTAGCAAACTACACTTGTTGACAAGTAGTAATAGAAATACACAGGTAGTGTGTGCTATTAGTGCGCTGCCACTCACCAAAAGTTAAGCCCAGTTTAGTTGGGTCAAGGTTAGACGGGGTTAGTACTTGGATGGGTGACCATCTGGGAATGACCCCATTGCTGACCTTGGAACTGATGTGAGTAGAGTTGTAGTTGATCTCTCTTGTGCTTCGAGGGTTTTCCCCCAGGTTCTCCGGCTTTCTTCTCTCCGTAGTTAAAGTGCTTATATCACTTGTGGGGTTTTAACGTATTTAAATAGAGCAGAAAAAATCAGTTAATAAGTTATTTGATTTAGTCAAACAGTTCCTGACATATTGGCTTCTGAACATGCCAATTTTCAAAAATTTTCATCATTCATTTTAACACTTTGGTGGCCTGGGACTCAGGAACGAGTCAATTCAAAACAACTACATTTCAGCTTATTGATTCACAAAAACACATATTTGACACGGAAATTTTTGGTGTTGCCAAAATTGGCATGTTTAAAGCTGGCCTATATCTCAGAAACTATTAAACTAAATCAAAAACGGCAAAATAACTTATTAACTAACTTTTTTTGATCTAATTAAATATGTTAAAACCCCACAAGTGATATAAGCACTTTAAATCAACACCCACATCTTAGCTGTGATCTGAACTTTATTGTATGGTGGCTTCCTGGAGCTGGAGCACCTTTGATATGCTTCAATACAAACATATACATATAAATTAGCCCTTATGAATTTGTTTTCATGTGTGAAATTCAAAATAATTTTTACTTTAAAATGAGGTCATGAGGGCTAATTTATATGCACATAAAAGAATTCTAATTCGGTGACCATTTGTTAATAAGGTCTATTTTTACAAAGTTTAGCTTTAATTGTAGTGAATTACAAAATTATTTGAATCAACCTGCCCCTAAAATTTACCATAGGCATACAGGTCCAAATCCTTCTGGCCCAGGACAAACAAAAATTTGCCTGAATTTGAAGATAAAATTAAAATGCCTGAATTTGGGTAATAACACCAATACTTATATTTAACACATAGCAACAAGGATAACCATTGTAAACTGTTGTTAACGTTGGTCTTATTTATACCAGCCAATCAGAGCATGCATAGAAGAGGACACCTTATTTTATAATTACATCTATTTTGTAAGGACTAAGGTACATACTGCTGTTTACAAATGTATTGTGTCAGTGAGCCCTATTCAAACAACTTGGAAAAGTAAATGCACATAGATCAAAACTTTGCACGAGTATAGAGTTGGTAAAAACTTCTAAGAAAAAATACATATCTCATCCATGTCTTCTACTAAAGGCATGAATTATTTTGCTCCTTGAGGATAAAAAATACTTCATATTAGAGTTACATAATGCCTATCGTAAAGCCCAGCCACATATAAATGTCCAAATCTCCATACAACAAGGCAACAACATATTATGCAACTAGGATCAGGGACCATGGAAAGATTTTTGTATTGGGGGGGCTGTTCACAAAAGGGACTCTTCTAGGGGGGTCTGGGGGCATGGCCCCCTGGAAATTTTTGAAATCTAGAGTCTCGGAAATGCCATTTCCTGCATTTTGGGGGAAGAATTTACAGAATTCTGAAGGTCAGAAAAATCTCAAAAGACAACACTTTGTTTGTTTGTTTCCATTAATAGATTAAGATTTATATATAAGAGCAAACCAGAACAAACGCCCAACACAAAATATTGTCAACAGATATTACAGTACTCATTTCTGGTATGCTCCCTTGCTTTGTATTGTTGATATACTGTTCAAGTGCAGACCGCTGCATGTGCTAGTAGAGTGACTGACTGAACAATTTTTCTGTCTTTTGCAATAAAATACTTTTTGGATGCACAATATTAATTTACTTAGAAAAATTATTGGCCAGCCACCCTGCTCCGCAGTCCCTGAGGATTAATATACTTTATATTTTGTTAAATTTTTAAAATGATTTATTATTGTATAATTCTGTTTTCCCGAATCTGTGTACAGTAGACTATTTGGCTGAATGACTCTGTCTCCAGGTTGTTGTTGGGTTGTTTTTTGTTTGTTTTTTGTTTTGTTTTTTTGTGGGTTTTTTTTTTTTTTGGGGGGGGGGGGGGTGATGGTGGGGGGGCAGCAACCCCCCAGCCCATACACCTATGAAATTTACTACACTGTACTGTACTGTACTGTACTGTGTAAGGAAAGGGTACATATATATATATATATATATATATCCTTTTGTATAAGGGTATATATAGACCTCTTGCAGATGACATCAAAACGGTGCATCTGGAGGAAAAACTTCAAAGTTCTGACGTTCAACAGAGCAAATAATGAATGAAAATTCTATAGTTTATAAGCATTTGTCCTCCACCAAGGCAATAAGTGTAAGTGCCGGTCTATAAAACCCTTTTGTATAAGGGTATATATATCCTTTTGTATAAGGGTATATATATATATATATATATATATACGTGTGGGTTTTGGTCTATGAAACGCAAAGAGTGCTCGATAACATATAGTTAGAGCAAATATAGATTTTCGCTTACCTCAAAAGTCTGCAACAGGCTGTTCATCTAAACTGAAGATTCTTTTTTAGATGAAACAGCCTGTTGCAGACTTTTGAGGTAAGCGAAAATATATATATATATATATATATATATACCCTTTTGTATAAGGGTATAATTATGAAGTGATGAACTATTTGTAGGGAAGTTCGGATACATATCACTCAACACAGAGATTTCAAAATACACAAATTCAGATATTCAAAAGGCTTCAAAAACGTTGAATTATATAAATAAAACTACATTATTAATTATGAAGATAGTAAGGTGTCTTCAGAAAAAATAAAATAATTTCATTGCGTTGTAATTTAAGCCTAACTTCAAACAAAAAAAATGAAACATGTGCACTGCTCGTGCAAGATGTCACGAATATACAAATACAAAACGTAGACATTGATAATCCGTTTTAATTAAAAGTAAATCATGCCAAGAGAATATTATATTTTTAAGAAAGATGTCACTTCTAACTCTAAAGATTAATGCAATAAACCAAGTGAAGACCAATATTTGAAGTCCGAAGCAGTGAACCACAACTTTCAAAAATATACAAATGGTCGAGTGACTGAAAGCCGAGAAACCACAACTAGAAAGAACGCATTTACTTAATTTAAACGTCAGATAATAACACAAAGACACAATACCTTCAAAAGGTTTATATTCTTGAAGTTCTTCTGCACGAAACAAGCTTTTTTTGCTTGTAGAAATCGTGAAAGAGAACACAATCTCAGCTCTGTTTCAACGTCGAAGGCTGAACAAACTTTATCAATGTGCCGGGTTTATAGTGGGGGGTTAGTGGTGGTGTCAGATGACGTAAAAGGGTGCCCCTGATTGGTTGATTTGACAAGTGGTGATTGTTAACGGCTATTCTTATTGGTTCATTACGGAAATAAATACCAATACATTTAAATGAACACGTATTTTATTTCAAAAGTAATCACAGTCAAACCGGATGTTCTTTAACACGGCGACTAGCTCCTTGGCAAGTTGGTAAAAATTCGCATTTTAAACTATCGAACTTCAGACTTTCAATAGAACTTCATGTTAATTATGCGAAGTTCGATATTAATTAAAATGCGAATTTTTAGCAACTTGCCAAGGAGTCGCCGAATATCGCAGGTCGCGCGGTAAAGAACATCCGGTTTGACCTGTTTCTTTTCCTCTTTTATATTCAGCCATTTTGAATAATGCGGTATATATCATTAGCGTATCGCAGGCGCGGGTTACGGCGTGATGACGTACCAGTTGTTTGCGTGCCACTAGTGTTGACGTCACGCGATAGTTGAGGACGTCTTTTTTATATTTCCCTTTTGTTCGAAATGCAAGAATAAATTATAAACTCAGACAAATATGAATTCGACGTCAGCTGTGCGCTTCACTATTGATTAGCTCGTCTTAATCAATTCATTTCATGAGGTTCATTTGGTAAGTTCTTGTTTTGAATTTCATTGGTTCTTGATTCTTGACCAGCCAATAGGAATCATGAAAATCAAAACAAAAACTTGTCCAACGAGTTTTAAATAACCGGAACTTGTCAGGATGAGGAAATGAATGGCAACAATATTTTAGGAACACTTTTATTGCCACGACAGTAATTATATTGGCTGTATTAAATACCGCTGTCTGTAATCTAAATTTTTTTATGTTTTTATACAACTATACTTGTATTTATAAGTTATTGGCCAAAAGGCCTCAAAATCATAGGCGTAGAAGGCATAGGGTCGGTGGGGGGCGGGGGGGGGGGGGGGGGGGGGGGTAATTCCCGCCTTCACCAAATTATTGAAAACTAAAATTTCGGGCATTTTTCACTGAAAATTTCAGGCAATTTTGTTATGCAATCGCTGTAAAATGTTGCCGCAAAATTTATACGTTAAATTGTAACTGAAAACTGATATATAATAACTTATAAAAAATCAATATTTAGCTTTTAATTTTGTCTACACAAATCCCCCCACCTTCCGCCCAGCTACTCAGACATGTCGTCTATTTTGTTCCCATGTGCGTATAGAGTGGAAATGTTGGTATATCTGATGTCACAGTTAACTTCCGTTGTTCAGACGCCCACACGCGTAAGCCCGGCATACATTAGATAAAATTTCCATAAACAAAGTTACCGAAACAGTTTCAGAAACAAAAGTTTCCAACAATTATTACTAACATCAAGCCAGGGATTATTTTAAGGAATTTTAATCACTGCACAAGGAGCTGAAAAAGGCATAAAATCTAACTTCAGTAGCATGTTAAACAGCGATGGAGCACTGAGTAGCTCGGTAGCTCGTCAGTAATCAGCTAGTCATACTGTCATAGTATCATAAGCGGCCCTCCTTTTCCCAATTTTTAATGATTTAATCCCTTTCGCACAGCATACATTCGCATTTTCAGAATAACAATGGTCAAACAGTAGCACACGGGCACAGACCACTGCACAGATGCATCGACCTGAGAGAAGTCTCAAGCATGTTATGTTGGGTAGTCTGGCTAAATAGTAAGAACACTAGCCTAGGCTATAGCTATACTCATGTATCTTGAAAGTTGAAATTAAGGGCATAAGGCTGTTAGTTTACGGTACGCTTAACGTTATCAGAAGATAGTGGACCAGGGTCCTTTAACTTATCGTCTTATTTGTGTATTTGCTAATTTAAATATTGATATTAAATAGTATATGGAATGTTAGTATCTATACTGTGCCTTTGAACATAATTTCTGATGCAATCCTTTCACGAATAACACCCATTCTTAAATATTAAAGAGAAATCTATCACTGCAGAAAATTGCGCTTATCACTGCACAAATCTCATTTATCACTGCACAATGCAAATTGGTTATCACTGCACGTTAAAATAATCCCTGCATCAAGCTGCAATTTCTGAAACTAACATTGTTTAACTGGAAACTTACTGTTACAACGCGACTTGTGGACCAACACGTGCTTGTAACCGAGCGGTGAAGACTCGTTCCTGAAGGACTGGACACAGTCTAATGTATAATTACCATAAATACTAGTAATTCAAAAGGTTGCGGATTCGGGTCACGCCTAGAGCTCAGAATTTTTCTGAGTATTACTAACACAGCTTGTACAGCAAACTGACAATTATTTTCCAGTGCATGTTGAAACGTTTCCGAAACTTTGTTTCAGAAACCAATTTTCCCTGATTAGAACATTGTTCTATTTTTTGAAACAAGTTTCGGAAACTTGTTTCGGCAACTTCTTTGGGCTAAGATCAGGAATTTTAACGTCAGATGTCTACCCGCAGAGTAGGTACGTCACGATCGTGCGCCTACGTATTTACGATATTTTAAAGTCTGCGTAGCCGCACGTACACCATAATGCTTCCCAAAGCTTAATGAGCTTCTTAAAGAAAAACAGTGTTATCAAACAACAACTGTTAAAAATAATAAATAAAGTACTTTCTTAGAATGTTAATTAAGAAGAAATCATGTTTTAAGCCCGGAATACACTAGAGAAACTTTCCAAAACAAGTTACCAAAACACGGTTTCAGAAACAAAAGTTTCCAGTGTTGAAAAGTTTCCAAAACTTTGTTTCAGAAACCAAGTTTCCCTGATTAGAACACTGTTCTATTTTTTGAAACAAGTTTCGAAAACTTTTTCGAAAATGTGTTTCGGAAACTTGTTTCAATGTATACCGGACTAAGATCAGGAAAATCAAACGTCTACCCAGGGGCGTAGCGTGACCATTTTGACTGGGGGGGTGTAACGTCTAAGTTTTACCGACGAACACGTGGCCGTGGACGCTCCTCCGGAGAAAAGTATCTATAGGCACGCGAGGTTATATATACATACGAAATCCACCGTTATAGCTTCATGTTTTAATATTTATTTTGCATAAACACCTTTATCATAATTATATATCACTATTCACTAAATAAGTGTCATAACATAACTATCGTTGGTTGCAATTTGCGATCCTATAACTCCGCTATAAGTCTATAAGTATAACAGTTAGTCATTGTAAATCTACAAATACAATGCACTGTATTTTCAATCACAAGACAGTGTAATAAATCATAAAAAAGTACAAAACGCGCGTGCTGCATGCATTATCGTTTTAAATTTTAACTTTCCTTGTCTTGGATATGGACCATGAGTCGGCAAGTTTATCCAGGTCAAGGCAGTCCAAAATGTCATTTGCACTGGATAAAATCATTAAGTCGTCAAGACGATCTTCTTTCATTGTCGATCTCAGATAGTTCTTTACCAGCCGTAACTTGCTGAAGGAACGTTCATTGCTTGCGACGGATACTGGAATGGTCAACGCTAATTGGTAAGCTTTAGCAAGGCTTGGGTGCATCCGGTAAATTCTTTGCACCACTCTTTTCGATGTTATTCCCCATCATTTCGATGTCTGCCAACAATGCATCGGGATCTTTCAAGTCATTGGGAAATATTTTTCCTTCTTCCAAATTCCAATAACTCGATGACCTCTCCTATCATGCCAGCTAGTTCACAGTCTGCTTTGATAGCCGACGGATTTTGATGTCCACTCTCCGTCTGAGCCGTCTGGCCCGTCTCACTAGAACTCCCACGATCACACGAGCTTTTGCTATCAGATGAACTATTAAAAGTTTCCTCATAGCCTGGAGAAGTTTCCATGACAATTGTTTCTTCGAAATCGGCAATCTTTTTTCGCTTTTGTTGGCTATCGTTTGAACAGGTTTGTGATGTATGCTCATCATCAGATTCATTAAAATGGTGTTTAATACTCGACGAACTGGGATGACAGACTGAAAAATCACTTTTCCTATCATCTGGTAATGTTGTTTCAGGATCCTCAGGCTCGGGCAGTTCAGTTCTTAGTAATAATTCTGCATCGCCAGCATCGGATAGCTCATCAGCCTCGGTCTCAAATGGATTCTTTGACTTTGGCGCACCGTCTCCATGTTTTGAGGAATCTGAATTGGGCCGAATAACTGACAAATCACTTTTCCCATCATCTTGTAAAGCCATGTGGGGAACTTCAGTACATACGCCAGTCTTGGATAGCTTTGAAGATTTACCAGCCGCGGCCTCGAACGGATTTTTCGGTGCACTGACCACATTATAACGAATAGACTTGCGTTGTCTAAGCAAATCCTGGTGAAACTTTAAATTGTGCTTCTTCTTGTAATCGAAATCCATTTCAACATTGCATTCGAGACATCGGATTTTGTATCGGTTTTTGCGCTCCTTTGGAGGCATTTTGACTGAACTATTAACAGTGTAATCCGCAGAGTTTACTTTTGAATAAATTCGTTTAAAACCTCTGTCCTCTAAACCTGATGTGAGATGTCTGATGAATCTGAAACCGTGCGTGGGAAGCTGGAGTAATTAATTAAATCAAACATTTTTACAACTGGGAAACTTTGAACTGTGACTAAAAGTCATTTTTACCGACAACCAATTTTAATGTAGACGAACAGTTTACCGATAGCCGACAGGTTTATTTATCACAAGGTTTTCAAACTTCCAGTTTAACCGATCGGTTTTACCGACGGCTCTAGTCATTACCGACCGACTCCGCATTTTACCGACTAGTTCAGTAAAAAGTGGGGGGGTGTTACACCCCCCTACACCCCCCCGCACGCTACGCCCCTGCGTCTACCCGCAGACTACGTAAGACACGAAGTCTCATTGTTTCAAATATGAACTGTACATGAACAAGCAGAACTTGTGAATTGTTAATATGTCGAAAAAAGCTGATAAAAACAAATTTTGTCGCGTGTACGAGCTTTTAGTGCCAGCCCAGGTAGGCGAGCCGGACGGTCAGTCGTGTTTACATGGGAATAAAACAGCCCGCGTAACCGAGATCTCGGTCTCACAAAGCGAGATCTCGGTCACAAAGCGAGATCTCGGTCTCACAAAGCGAGATCTCGGTTCACAAAGGAGATCTCGGTCTCACAAAGCGAGATCTCGGTCTCACAAAGCGAGATCTCGGTCTCACAAAGCCGAGATCTCGGTCTCACAAAGCCGAGATCTCGGTCTCATAAAGCGAGATCTCGGTCTCACAAAGGAGATCTCGGTCTCACAAAGCGAGATCTCGGTCTCACAAAGCGAGATCTCGGTCTCACAAAGCGAGATCTCGGTCACAAAGCGAGATCTCGGTCTCACAAAGCGAGATCTCGGTCTCACAAAGCGAGATCTCGGTCTCACAAAGCGAGATCTCGGTCTCACAAAGCCGAGATCTCGGTCTCACAAAGCGAGATCTCGGTCTCACAAAGGAGATCTCGGTCTCACAAAGCGAGATCTCGGTCTCACAAAGCGAGATCTCGGTCTCACAAAGCCGAGATCTCGGTCTCATAAAGCGAGATCTCGGTCTCACAAAGGAGATCTCGGTCTCACAAAGCGAGATCTCGGTCTCACAAAGCGAGATCTCGGTCTCACAAAGCGAGATCTCGGTCTCACAAAGCCGAGATCTCGGTCTCACAAAGCGAGATCTTGGTCTCACAAAGGAGATCTCGGTCTCACAAAGCGAGATCTCGGTCTCACAAAGCGAGATCTCGGTCTCACAAAGCCGAGATCTCGGTCTCACAAAGCGAGATCTCGGTCTCACAAAGCGAGATCTCGGTCTCACAAAGCGAGATCTCGGTCTCACAAAGCGAGATCTCGGTCTCACAAAGCGAGATCTCGGTCTCACAAAGCGAGATCTTGGTCTCACAAAGCCGAGATCTCGGTCTCACAAAGCGAGATCTCGGTCTCACAAAGCGAGATCTCGGTCTCACAAAGCCGAGATCTCGGTCTCACAAAGCCGAGATCTCGGTCTCACAAAGCGAGATTCGGTCTCACAAAGCGAGATCTCGGTCTCACAAAGCGAGATCTCGGTCACAAAGCGAGATCCCGGTCACAAAGCGAGATCTCGGTCTCACAAAGCGAGATCTCGGTCTCACAAAGCGAGATCTCGGTCTCACAAAGCGAGATCTCGGTCTCACAAAGCGAGATCTCGGTCTCACAAAGCGAGATCTCGGCTTCGGTCGCTAAACACACTCTTAGCCGAAACCCTGGAATACTGGCAAAGCATTCTGGTAGTTCTAGTGACCCAACACCTATATTAGCCGTAAGCATTTTTTGATAAATTTGCCCAAATTTCTTCCACTATTGTTCATTCATTCATTTCGTTTTTAATTACCAGAGATTTAATTTTAAAACCTAATTAAATAGAACAGAAGTAAAATTGAAAATTCTGGTGTCAACAGACAACAATAGTTTTTAGATTTACAGTTGTGTTTTGAAAATTCTGTTTTTTGTCATTTTTTCTGTCTGACAATTTTGTCCCTATACGTCGCGGATTACCGAAGATGAGTCGTTATTCTCCGATGAAAGTTCGGAGTTGTTCGTCAAAGATTCGTCGGATAAAGGTTGGGCATCCTCATTTCGAGCCTTCGCTCCGATCTCTTGAGATATGGGTATTCGCGAAAGGGGACTGGGTGCCAGGATAATGGGCATAGATGCTGGTGGGGTTTGTGCCACGTCGGATAATGATCCCTTTTGTGTTGGTGACGAGCTTCGACTTCCAGCGAGAGATGGTAATGGTGGTTGCAACACGACGCAAACCTGGGATGGTGAGCCCACTGCCTCTTGACCTTCAAGCAGCGGTGAACTTGCCCGAGGACTAACATGAGGACCTAGCAAAAAGTAAAATAAATCTTGAAGTGG
Organism: Corallium rubrum; assembly: GCA_964035015.1. Taxonomy (NCBI): domain Eukaryota; kingdom Metazoa; phylum Cnidaria; class Anthozoa; order Scleralcyonacea; family Coralliidae; genus Corallium; species Corallium rubrum. The sequence goes on along the minus strand of OZ036005.1, from coordinate 3,593,867 downwards.
AGTAGTCGAGTAGAGTAAATGCAGCAGAGTAAAATAAAGTGGAGTGGAATAGAGTAAAGTGGAGAGAAGTGAGTTGGAATAGAGTGACGTGGTGTGAAATAGAGTGGGGTGGAAAAAAGTAGAGCGGGGTGGAGTAAAGTGAAGTGAATTAGAGTCGGGTCAAATGGAGTGGTGTGAAATAAAGTGGAGTGAGGTAGAGTGGAGTGGAGTGGAGTGGAGTGGAGTGGAGTGGAGTGGAGTGGAGTGGAGTGGAGTGGAGTGGAGTGGAGTGGAGTGGAGTGGAGTGGAGTGGAGTGGAGTGGAGTGGAGTAGAGTAGAGTAGAGTAGAGTAGAGTAGAGTAGAGTAGAGTAGAGTAGAGTAAAGTAGAGTAGAATGGAATAGAATAGAGTGGAGTAAAGTGAAATAGAGTGGAATCGGTCGAGTAGGGTAAAATGGAGTGAAGTAGAGTAGAATAGAGTGGAGTAAAAAGAAGTAAAGTGTAGTGGACAAGAGTACAGCGGAATAGACGACAGAACTCATAAAAGTGGAGACGACAGTAGAAAAGTGCAGTAGTCACAACGACATCCCCCTCCCCCCAATCATTTGAAACCCAGTTTATATCTCACCTTCTGCCTCAGAAACTTGCTCTACAGTGACAATGCAAGTTTCCTGCGCTTCAGTTGATTGTTGTTCCACTTCTGGAGCATTTGTTTTAGTTTCAGCTGGTGCTGGTGGTGGCGAAGCAGCTCGAGTTCTGTTCACAAAAAGTTCTTGCCGGAGATTGGGTAAGAAACAGTCAATACGTTCCCAGGTTACTTGCCAAAGCGCGGTATAGTGCCGGGCCTCTGCGTTGCTCTGCTCGGCATCATCGTCGTTGTGGAATATGCCAGCGGTTGACATCACCAAGAGCATGTTCTTTAAAGACTCTGGAATAGCTTCAGACTGAAAAGTAAAGAAAAGAACATGAACGCAGGGTCACTCAGAAATAGTTTTAACAAAAAGCTTCAGAATTTTTGAGAACTAAAACAGTTATGCTAAAACTGTCTCGGTCGGTTGGTTGGTTGGTTGGTTGGTTGGTTGGTTGGTTGGTTGGTTGGTTGGTTGGTTGGTTGGTTGGCTAGGGGGTGGTTGTTGATTGGTTAAATGTTTGTTTGTTTGTTTGTTTGTTTGTTTGTGTTTGTTTGTTTGTTTGTTTGTTTGTTTGTTTGTTTGTTTGTTTGTTTGTTTGTTTGTTTGTTTGTTTGTTTGTTTGTTTGTTTGTTTGTTTGTTTGTTTGTTTGTTTGTTTGTTTGTTTGTTTGTTTGTTTGTTTGTTTGTTTGTTTGTTTGTTTGTTTGTTTGTTTGTTTGTTTGTTTGTTTGTTTGTTTGTTTGTTTGTTTGTTTGTTTGTTTGTTTGTTTGTTTGTTTGTTTGTTTGTTTGTTTGTTTGTTTGTTTGTTTGTTTGTTTGTTTGTTTTGGTTGGTTGGTCAATTGGTTGGTCAAAGTTGGTTGGTATTGTTTGTTATTAATTGTTTGTTTGTTTGTTTGTTTGTTTGTTTGTTTGTTTGTTTGTTTGTTTGTTTGTTTGTTTGTTTGTTTGTTTGTTTGTTTGTTTGTTTGTTTGTTTGTTTATTTGTTTGTTTGTTTGTTTGTTTGTTTTTTTGTTTGTTTGATCGATTACTTAGTTGTCTTATCAGTTTGGTTGACCGGTCTGTCTGTCTGTCTGTCTGTCTGTCTGTCTGTCTGTCTGTCTGTCTGTCTGTCTGTCTGTCTGTCTGTCTGTCTGTCTGTCTGTCTGTCTGTCTGTCTGTCTGTCTGTCTGTCTGTCTGTCTGTCTGTCTGTCTGTCTGTCTCTCCGTCTGTCGCATATATATCGCAGATAATCAACCTAATATATAAATATCGCAGACAACCACCCTTACCAAGAGGTCGCTTTCATCGGAATGCATGTACTTGTCCATAAAATCCAAGATAGTCAACCAAAGCGCCGTGAACGTTGAGAGAGAAAGAAGAACATTCAAATGTTGAAGAAAAACCTGAAAGCGAAACAAAACAAAACAAAACAACATCTTAACGACTTCTCCTTGTTACTGGAGACCGAAGTAATAGACCAATATGAGTTTGAGTATTTCATCAGGGGTTCCAAACACGAGAAAATACATGAAAACCGAGGGCGTAATCCGAGGTTTTTATTGTTTTCGAGTGTTTGGAGTCCCCTGATGAAACACGATAAGCGAGTGTTTTATTTTGCTTCTCAAACGAGAATTCGCATCGCGATTTACGGTGTTTTCTTCACTGATTTCAATATGCAGATTAAGAAATGTGATCCAGATCACTAGGAAGTTTTCTACAGGTTTTCATTGGGTATCAAAACTCATGCATGTGATGTGGTATACGTTCATGGATTGGCTCCGATAATTTATGAATTATTAATGAGTTTGAGAACGACAGATCCTAACCATCCGACACAATTAGAATTTAACCAAAATGTCATCAGCAGAACTACGTGCTTTTATAATACAATACGATTGAAAGTAACAAGAAAAGGCCGTAAATCCCATGGCACCTTACTTTGCTTAGCAGTGTCGCTGCTCGCATCCTGGTCTCTTCCAGACCAACTGTATCATTCTGGTTAGTAACGGTGAGCAACTTTGAAAGCAGTGGAAATAAAACCTAATAAAGACGAAAAAAGGTTTCGAATTTTTATAACGCGTACCATTGGATCAGACCGGATGGATGGTATGGGTAGAATGAATGAATGGGTAAGATAGATGGGATAGGTAGGATAGATAGATGAGATGGACGGAATAAGATGGATGGGATGGGAGGGATGGGACGAGATGGATGGGATGAGATGGATGAGATGAGATAAGATGGATGCCTGGATGGGATAAGACGGATGGGATGAGATGGATGGGATGGGATGAATGGGGTGGATGGGATGAGATGGATGGGATGAGATGGATGGGATAAGATGGATGGGATAAGATGGATGGGATGAGATGAATGGGATGAGATGAATGGGGTGGATGGGATAAGATGGATGGGATGAGATGGATGGGATGAGATGAATGGGGTGGATGGGATAAGATGGATTTTGATAGGATGAATGGGATGTAGGGAATACATGAATAGGAATAAGGAAGGAAGGAAGGAAGGAAGGAATAAATAAAATAAATGGGATGGATAAGATCAATGAATGAATGAATGAGTGAGTGAGTGAGTGAGTGAGTGAGTGAGTGAGTGAGTGAGTGAGTGAGTGAGTGAGTGAGTGAGTGAGTGAGTGAGTGAGTGAGTGAGTGAGTGAGGTTGATAAATAAATGTATGGATAAATAAGATGGATGGGAGGGATAAGATGAATAAGATAGATGAATCAATGAGGGAGATTGATAAATGAATGGATAAATAAGATGGATGGGAGGGATTGGATTGATGGATGGATTGATGGATGGATGGATGGATGGATGGATGGATGGATGGATGGATGGATGGATGGATGGATGGATGGATGGGTGGATGGATGGATGGAGGGATGGATGGATGGATGGATGGATGGATGGATGGATGGATAAATACCTAAAAGTAAAAAAGAGTAAACGACGTTTTTGTACTGTACCTTATTAAAACAAGCTTCCCATTCGAGAGCTGCAAGTGAGTGAAGATCTCGTACGAGTAGCGCGCGTTGGAGATACGTCAATGCAGACATGCGTACTTCCTTTCTGATATCACAACAAAGCTGTGCAATCCCCTGGAGCAGCGGACACCAGCATTTGGCCCACAGTAGACACGACTCGAGTTCCGGAGACTCGACGACCTCTCCATCGGCGCTTCTCTCGGGAAAGAATAACGAAGCGCTTGTGTGTAATGTATAGATAAGTTCAATCAACTGCAGCGACATAGCATCGTATGTATTATTAATTGTCTCGTAGATCTCCACCTCGTCCTCACTCACACCAGCTTTCAACGCTTTCCCTCCTTTCCTCGTCTTCAAACTCGGGCTTGGCTTCTTCGTTTTGCCCGAAGACTTCTTCCCCTGCTTGGTCCAACTGCCTCGCCGATTCTCACTTTCGGTCGCTTTCGGCGGATGTTCGGCCAACCTCTTCCCGAGGCCCCCGTCCACGAGTGCCTCTCCGAACACGCGCACGGCGTGAACGCAACGCAGGAAGTTCTCGGATGACACGTGTTTCGCGTCGCGTAGGATAAACGCGAGGGACTGGCACGACTTGACGAACGACCTGCTATCGTGTTTGCCAAGGGTCTCGCTTATTGTTAAATTATACTGGTTTTTCGACGACACCTCAGCACCGTCCTTCCCAATCAGTAACCATGAATCACCATTGGTATAGTTCGTCACTCCTTCGTTATTTAAGTTCGTCTCGCTATCTAATGACGTCACACTTCCGGTTATGCCGTACTCGACCGAGTCCTCCTCGACACCGTCTTTACTGACCGAGACAAACGAGGAGGCTGGGCCGGGAGTCACGGTAGGTGGACACACTCCGGCTCCGACGCATTCTAGTAAAGTAAATATTGTAGTCCAGTCCCCCGCGGTCTGTATACTCGCCGCGTTTGTCCGCAACAGTTCGTGCAGTCCGTAGGAAATGTGCCTGCCGCAAGTCTGTAGTATGGTCAGCGGCATCATAAGGAGGACGCGGAGAGTACCAAGGACCTGGCCAGAGATTTCTTCTTTCCGTAAGAGTCGAACAGCAAGACGCAGGAGACCAACTACAGTACGCTCTAGTAAGAAGCTGAAAGAAGGAGCATGGTCCACAGGTCATTAATACTGATGATGATAGTAATGATGATGATAATGATAATGGTGATGATAGTAATGATGATGATAATGATAATGATGATGATAGTAATGATGATGATAATGATAATGGTGATGATAGTAATGATAATGATAATGGTGATGATAGTGATGATGATGATGATGATGATGATGATGATGATGATGATGATGACGATGATAATGGTGATGATAGTAATGATAATGATAATGGTGATGATAGTAATGATGATGATGATAATGATAATGGTGATGATAATGATAATGGTGATGATAGTGATGATGATAATGATAATGGTGATGATAGTAATGATGATGATAATGATATGATGATAATGGTGATGATAGTAATGATGATGATGATAATGGTGATGATATTAATGATGATTTGTATAAACATATTTCATTAAATGCATTTGCCCCAAGAACGAAACGCTCATCTAGGGGGGGGGGGGGTAATGATAATGGTGATGATAGTAATGATGATGATGATAATGGTGATGATAGTGATGATGATAATGATAATGGTGATGATAGTAATGATGATAATGATAATGGTGATGGTAATTATGATGATGATGATGATGATGATGATGATAATGGTGATGATAGTAATGATGATGATAATGATAATGGTGATGATAGTAATGATGATAATGATAATGGTGATGATAGTTATGATGATGATGATAATGGTGATGATAGTAATGATGATGATGATAATGGTGATGATAGTAATGATGATGATAATGATAATGGTAATGATAGTAATGATGATAATAATGGTGATGATAGTAATGATAATGATGATGATGGTGATAATAGTAATGATGATGATGATGATGATGATGATAATGGTGATGATGATGATGATGATGATGATAATGATAGTAATGATGATGATGATAATGATGATGATAGTAATGATGATGATGATAATGGTGATGATAGTAATGATGATGATGATAATGGTGATGATAGTAATGATGATAATAATGATGATAGTAATGGTGATGATAATAATGATGATAATGATAATGGTGATGATAGTAATGATGATGATAATGATAATGGTGATGCTAGTAATGATGATGATAATAATGCCAATGGTGATGATAGTTATGATGATGATGATAATGATGATGATAGTAATGATGATGATAATGATAATGGTGATGATAGTAATGATGATGATGATGATAATGGTGATGATAATAATGATGATGATGATGATAATGGTGATGATAGTAATGATGATGATGATAATGGTGATGATAATGATAATGGTGATGATAGTAATGATGATGATGATGATAATGGTGATGATAGTAATGATGATGATGATAATGGTGATGATAGTAATGATGATGATGATAATGGTGATGATAGTAATGATGATGATAATGATAATGGTGATGATAGTAATGATGATGATAATGATAATGGTGATGATAGTAATGATGATGATGATGATGATGATGATGATGATGATGACGATGATAGTAATGATAATGATGATGATGATGTAATATATCATACACGAGGAGGAGTGTTTCATCAGGATATCCAAACACTGAGACGTTTGTTGAAAACCGAGGCGAAGCCGAGGTTTTTCAACAAACTTCGAAGTGTTTGGATTTCCTGATGAAACACTCCTCCGAGTGTATGATATAGCATCTCAAACAAATCAGTATTAGAGAAAATCGAGGTAAAAGTTTGTATAATTTATGTAATTTCTTCCTCCGATATCCAAACCACAGACACGCTACTGATTTCCTTTGTGTTTTCCTCATGAATTATTAATGAGTTTGAGATGGTAATGTAATGATGATAATGGTGATGGTGATGATGATGAGGATGATAATAACGACAACAATAATTACAAGATAATGACGATAAAGACGATATTTATTTTTATATTTTTTTTATTTATTTATTTTTATATCTATTTTTATAGATATTTTTTCTTAATCTATTTGTATTTAATTTTTGTTACTTTCATTATAAATCGTTAATATCTAATTTGGCTTTAGCTTTACTACAGTAAGCAACTCGCACCTATATTATTATAGTTTTTGATTAATTTTGTAACTCATATCTTATTGACCTTCATATTTTGATTAGTTATCTGAGGACCCCTCTGTAAAACAGTAGTGTAGGGTGTGTTCGGTGTTTTATGGCGATCATGATGCAACGCGTTATAAAGGACTACAGTTTACCTGCATTTAGTGCTGTTTATGATAATACTGGAAAGATGATCTCGAACGTTGACCCAGAGCAGAGAAACACGATCCCTAAAACATTAACACAAAAAATCATCATTGTTTTATTGCTCCGGCTATTTGTGGTAGGTTGTACAGGTTGTAAGTGTCTTTGTTTTGTTTTGTTTTGTTTTGTTTTGTTTTGTTTTGTTTTGCTTTGTTTTGTTTTGCTTTGTTTTGTTTTGTTTTGTTTTGTTTTGTTTTGTTTTGTTTTGTTTTGTTTTGTTTTGTTTTGTTTTGTTTTGTTTTGTTTTGTTTTGTTTTGTTTTGTTTTGTTTTGTTTTGTTTTATTTTATTTTTGCTTTGATATTTATTTGTCTTTGTTCATAAAATAAGCATATTACACATATGAAGACAAATCTGAATAGTTTTCCAAAGAAATTCCTCTAGCCCAAGTTAACGCCTAACCCAGGCGTCTTGTTTCAATACTTGGGGCCTAAAGAACGCGCCAGACTGCACTCTCATCAAATAGGCTTGCGTTTAAGAATCTTTCTTGTTTCTCATACCCTCAAAGAAATAAACACTTTTTCTCACCTATTTTGAAGAGTCAGACTGATCAACTGTTCGAGGAAAAACACAGCTGAATCTTCATCGTAAGCGTTGCTCATCGAATCTTGTTTTTCTGGTCCTTGAGATGCAAAGATTAACGCCTAAAAAGTACAGCAGAACAAACGTGAAGTAAGTAATCATGATAGTTAGTGGAGGGGGGTGGTTTGGAAACTCGGTAAAAGTCATTGTTCTATGTTTTTGTTCAATTTGTCTAATTTCACGGTCACTGAACGTATTGTATTTTCTGTATAATGAAGCAGTCATCCAATAGAAACGTTTGGGTTTAATTAGTGTATCCTTCGTCATCACGTGTTGTACGTCCTTTGTTCGTTGAGTAGTCCTTCGTCGTCACGTGTCCATAGAATTTCCTTTCTTCAACCAATTGCCTTCCTCCAACATGAACACAATAACATGACCATTGCATAATCTTGAAAGACAATGGAGCTTCCAAACCATCCCCCTCCACTAACTATATATGTCATGCCAAAGTACTCAGAAAATGTTTCTGAGTCCCCGTACCATGTGGTACGTATGCAAACTTGGTGTAATGTGCTGCGCGTTTGACAGACTTTCGTCAAGCTCAATTACTCAGAAAAGATTTCTGAGACCCCAGAGAGGGTTCGAACCTGCAACCTTCTTATAACTGGTTAGACACTCTAACCATTGAGTCACTGATGCTCAGATGGAGAGCTAAGGTTGCAAGTCATAGTCACATGTGCTTCATAAGGGGTGGCGTTTGCATATACAACGCATTAGAATTGACGTCACCACTTTAGAAGGCACATTTGACTATGAACTTGCCACCTTACTTAACATCTTAAAGTGCCTATGAAGCGAAAATTATTATTGTCTTAAATGAAAGAACTCTCAAAACGACAAAGTAACATCTTTTGCAGATCTTCGTTTCCGTGCCTCGTTGTTGAGATATTTCAATTTTTTGATATGCAAATTAAACACTTTGACGTCACACGTGTATAACGAGTGTATAATCAGAGAAGGTTCGGTATCATTGCTATTATAAAACGAAATCAATTAAAAATCTGTATGTCTAATGCTGTATGCGAAATAGACGCACAGGATCGGCTTCGAAGTGATTTCGTCTGATAATAGCAAAGATATAGAACTTTCTCCAATAACTCATTATACATGTGCATGTGATGTCAAAGTGTTTAATTTGCATATCGAAGAAACATCTCAACAACGAAGCACGGAAACGAAGATCTGCAAAAGATGTTACGTTGTAGTTAAGAGTTCTTTCATTTAAGACAATAATAATTTTCGCTTCATAGGCACTTTAAGTCTCTACAGAGCCTTAGGCCCCGTTTACACTATAGAGCAGAAGTATCCGGATTCACATTGTTTTTTATTCCCATGAGCATGAAAAATAATGTGAATCCGGATACTTTTGCTCTAGTGTAAACGCAGTCTCAGTAGCTCAATGGTTAGAACGTCTAACCGGTCATTAGAAGGTTGCAGGTTCGATCCTTATGTGGGGCTCAGAAACGTCTTGTCAGTACTTTAATTGGAGGAACGTCTACCAAATGTCTGTATAATTAAGTTATAATAATTAACGTGGTCATAATAATAGTCAACGTGAATATTGAGAGTTGAGAAGCAACGATGTTACCTTGACTAGTTCGTGAAGAGAGTCTGATCGAAGGAACTTGCTTTCTGTGATAAGAAGTTCCGGACGGCATTCCTAAATATTACAGAATAATTATGTTTGCAATAATATTTAAAATTCATAAGGGTAGGAGGATTATTAGATAATTGACAATTTTAAATCTTATATAATTTGGAATATAGTTTGTTAAAATATTTATCAACTTAGACCGCGTTTACACGATGTCGGTACAATTTGAAAACGAAACAAAATCATGCCGTTTAGGCCTTGCGTTTACACGACACTGGCACAAAAATGACATGAAAATGGCACAAAATGAAGACGGGTTCCTTGACGGCATGAAATGAAATGAAAACGGAACACTAACCGGTATCGTGTAAACGCCCGTGCCGTAACAGTTTGACGACGGTAATCATGATATATACGACCACAGTATTCGGGTCAGCAGTATTCACAAAGTCTTCTCAATTCTCATTGGAAGAGAATAGTCACATGTAAACGCAAGACTTTTTGACCTGTATTTACACACCGGCACAATTTTGTTCCGTTTTCAAATTGTACCAGCATCGTGTAAACGGGGTCTTAGTTCACCTTGATACAAGTATCTGCCTTCTCTTCAGCTTCTTTGTCCTCGCTTCCTTGGTTCTTGGCGTTTGATGGTTCCGAGTTCATTTGAAAGTATTGATAAAATGAAGAAAAGATAGACGAGTCTGGTCTGCGAAAAAAACAAAAACTGGTCGTGTTAAAAAAAAGTTGAACAAAACTGGTGCGAAATTCAAAATAAAATAGATGTGTAAGATGATCTTCGCGCGAGAGTATTCTACAGTATGTGTAGGTTAGTTACCGGCCCTTCGGGCCTCGGTAAATAAGTTACGTAGTTCAAGATCACAGAGGTTGCCTAAGAAAACTGAGATACTGAGTTCGTTATCACCTCGCATAAATCAAGTTAATTTCCCCGGGCTAATATATATCAGCTGGGGGAATTAACTTGGTTTATGCGTGGTTGGGAGTAATTATTGCGGTGCCCTGAAAGTTAGCTTGAGGGCGCAGCTAACTTTCAAACCGCTTTATATTAGTGTGTGATTTCGTTCGTTCGTTAGGAATCAATAGCATGCAAGCGACATTTTTGACACGACATTTAACGCGGTGTTTTGAACGCCAAAGGGCACCGCTTTGTAGCACGGTGTCTGGTTCATCAAAGCTACGAAAACCGAGCTGATCGTGAACTAAGTATATTAATTTACCTGACAACTGGTAGCTCTTCTCGTAGGAGACAGATTTTACCACTTTGGTCAACAAAATCTTCAACCTTAGATACAGAAGGGGGAAATGTTTTACAAATACAATAAAAAGAGTACATAAACGAAAGTAGATTGATGCACAGACAACATGTCAACATATCAAAAATCTTACAGATAGTAAACTGCCGAGATTTAAGGAAAAAAATCCCCTTCTCTAATAAGCCCCCATCTATTCTGCGCTCCCTCTATCCCCCTAACAAGCCCCCTCTTTATTAACCCTTTATCGCCCAGTAGCCGCTCCATTGACGGGTAAAATCGTCTGGCGTTAGCCAGAGTAAAATACTAAAGACGTCGTTGGGCGATAAAGGGTTAAAGCCCTCTCTCTAATAAGCCCTCTTGGCTCTTACTAATAAATCCCCTATCTAATAAGCCACCTCTCTATTAGCGCCCTTCCCTAATAACCTCCTCTCTAATAAGCCCACTCTCCAATAAGCCCACTCTCTAATAAGCCCACTCTCTAATAAGCCCACTCTCTGATAAGCCCACTCTCTAATAAGTCCACTCTCTAATAAGTCCACTCTCCAATAAACCCACTCTCCAATAGGACCACTCTCTAATAAGCCCACTCTCTAATACGCCCACTCTCTAATAAGCCCACTCTCTAATAAGTCTACTCTCTAATAAGCCCACTCTCTAATAAGCCCACTCTCTAATAAGCCCACTCTCTAATAAGCCCACTCTCTAATAAGCCCACTCTCTAATAAGTCCACTCTCTAATAAGCCCACTCTCTAATAAGCCCACTCTCTAATAAGCCCACTCTCTAATAAGCCCACTCTCTAATAAGCCCCCTCTCTAATAAGCCCACTCTCTAATACGCCCACTCTCTAATAAGCCAACTCTCTAATAAGCCCACTCTCTAATAAGCACACTCTCTAATAAGCCCACTCTCTAATAAGCCCACTGTCTAATAAGCCCACTCTCTAATAAGCCCACTCTCTAATAAGTCCACTCTCTAATAAGCCCACTCTCTAATACGTCCACTCTCTAATACGTCCACTCTCTAATACGTCCACTCTCTAATAAGCACACTCTCTAATAAGCACACTCTCTAATAAGCCCACTCTCTAATAAGCCCACTCTGTAATACGCCCACTCTCTAATAAGCCCACTTTCTAATAAGTCCACTCTCTAATAAGCCCACTCTCCAATAAGTCCACTCTCTAATAAGCCCACTCTCTAATACGGCCACTCTCTAATAAGCCCACTCTCTAATAAGCCCACTCTCTAATAAGCACACTCTCTAATAAGCCCACTCTCTAATAAGCCCACTGTCTAATAAGCCCACTCTCTAATAAGCCCACTCTCTAATAAGCCCACTCTCTAATACGTCCACTCTCTAATACGTCCACTCTCTAATAAGCACACTCTCTAATAAGCCCACTCTCTAATAAGCCCACTCTCTAATAAGCCCACTCTGTAATACGCCCACTCTCTAATAAGCCCACTTTCTAATAAGTCCACTCTCTAATAAGCCCACTCTCCAATAAGTCCACTCTCTAATAAGTCCACTCTCTAATAAATCCACTCTCTAATAAGCCCACTCTCTAATAAGCCCACTCTCTAATACGCCCACTCTCTAATAAGCCCACTCTCTAATACGTCCACTCTCTACTAAGCCCACTCTCCAATAAGTCCACTCTCTAATAAGTCCACTCTCTAATAAATCCACTCTCTAATAAGCCCACGCTCTAATAAGCCCACTCTCTAATACGCCCACTCTCTAATAAGCCCACTCTGTAATACGTCCACTCTCTACTAAGCCCACTCTCTAATAAGCCCACTCTCTAATAAGCCCTCTCTAATAAGCCCCTCCGTAATAAGCCCCTCTCTAATAAGCCCCACTCTCTAATAAGCCCACTCTCTAATAAGCCCACTCTCTAATAAGCTCACTCTCCAATAAGCCCACTCTCCAATAAGCCAGCTCTCCAATAAGCCCACTCTCTAATAAGCCCACTCTCTAACAAGCTCACTCTCCAATAAACCCACTCTCCAATAAGCCCACTCTCCAATACGCTCACTCTCTAATAAGCCCACTCTCTAATAAGCCCACTCTCTAATAAGCCCACTCTCTAATAAGCCCACTCTCTAATAAGCCAGCTCTCCAATAAGCTAGCTCTCCAATAAGCCAGCTCTCTAATAAGCCCACTCTCTAATAAGTCCACTCTCTAATAAGTCCACTCTCTAATAAGCCCACTCTCTAATAAGCCCACTCTCTAATAAGCCCACTCTCCAATAAGCCAGCTCTCCAATAAGCCAGCTCTCCAATAAGCCCACTCTCTAATAAGCCCACTCTCTAATAAGCCCACTCTCTAATAAGCCCACTCTCTAATAAGCCCACTCTCCAATAAGCCAGCTCTCCAATAAGCCCCTCCCTAATAAGCCCACTCTCTAATAAGCCCACTCTCTAATCTAATAAGTCCACTCTCTAATAAGTCCACTCTCTAATAAGCCCACTCTCTAATAAGCCCACTCTCTAATAAGCCCACTCTCTAATAAGCACACTATCTAATAAGCCCACTCTCTAATAAGCCCCTCCCTAATAGACATTTCCGCATGAAGTAAATAGATCATGTGATATTTCTTTTTGACAAATCAGATTGGCTTATGTCAAAGTTGTCGGAAGTTTTGGATGTCCGACGTTTTGTGAGAACCAATCAAATCTCAACGCGTTATCCACGCGTTTCGTGCGGAGAGGTCTATTAGCACCCCTCTCTATTACGTGCCCTCTATCCAGGTTCTAAAATAAAATAACGAAGCTTTGTAACTATTCAGAAAACACAAAAAAGGCTTATATTCCGTAAATAACGTTTTTACCTCGACCATGCAGCTGGGAAGCATCTTGGCTCTGTACAACTGTAACATACAATCCAAAATATTCTTCCATCCTTCTCTTAAGATATCACCATGACGATATGCCAAGGAAAACATCGTGCGTGCGGCCAGCTGCGCTTTCAAATTCAGCCCAAACGATAGAGGCAAATTTTCACCAGCCTACCAAAAAATAAGAGCGATAAACATAAACAGTTAACCCTTTAAACCCAGACTTCATTTATAGTAATTTACTCTAACGTCAGACGATTTTACTTGTCACTAGAAAGCCGCTAGAGTTGAAAGGGGTATGAACAACCCTAAATAAATACAAGCACAACAACGTACGTAAGCGCAGTTGGTATTTCCGATCTCTATTTATCTATTGGTCGACCGTAGTCGGAGGTAGCCAGAAGGTTGCTCTTTCGTTGGCTACTACCTTAAGGCAGGGGTGGGCGCCACTCCTATCGCAGATGGTGTTGATTTTGCGGAGGGAGGAAAACCGGAGAACCCGGTGAAAAACCCTCGAAGCACAGGAGAGACCAACTAAACTCTACTCACATGGTCCAAGCTCGAGAACGAGGTTATTCCCAGACGGTCACCCATCCAAGTACTAACCCCGTCTAACCGGGCTTAACTATTCGTGAGAGGCAGCGCCCTAACAGCATACGCCGCCCGTATTTCTGGTAGGTTAACCTCAATCTCGTACCCAGAGGCTGCGGCCAACCTCGTTCCCAGGGCCTTTTTGAAATTAGACTCTGTCTGGTGGACTCTGCATTTTCATTGGTGGATTGCTTTTCTTAAAAATTCTTGAAGGAACGTAATTCTGCAATACATTGCAACGGCTCGCGTTGTAAATGCCGACACAGTTAGGCCGCTCATATTCTATTTAGCAATTAGATTATTCGCTCTCACTTTCTATTAGTGAATAGTGGACGAGAGCGGAGCTCGAGTCATCTATCATCTCATAGAAATTGAGAGCGAATAATCTAATTGTTTTAGTAGAAACTAACTTGTGTATCTTAGTTCTTCCAAATTATTTCAAAAAACGAAGCATAACCATTGTTTTTGTGCGAAAACCAAGGCAAAACAATCTTTCACTCCTCGTGTCCTCCATGTTGTTTTACTGCATGGCCGCGCGAGTACTGGTACTCAATTTGCTACTCGCTATCTATTGACGAATAGATATCGAGTAGAGTAGCCAATCAAATTGCACTATTTGCAATAGAATACTTGTAAGTTTCTACTAAATTATATTATACAATACCATGGTTGCTATGCGTGTTTTTACTGGTTGTTGCCCATAATCTATTAGAGGACAGACAGTCAGACAGATGGACACGTCAGATCACGTCAGCTGACTTGCTTTTTTCTTTCTTCATGCCCCGAAATCCGGCAAGACTTTCGATAAAAACCTTTTAAATTTTTGTATTGTATTCCATTTTTTTGTTGTCTGTTCAGTTATAGATGCACAGAAGACGTAACAAAATGGTGCGAACATTCGACTGCGTCTCGTGGGCCACTTGTTCTTACCACGTTGTGACGTCATAGTGCATCTATAACTGAACAGACAACAAAAAAATGGAATCTATTTAACAAATAAATTCCATTTTGCCGTCACAATGACGTCACAACGTGGTAAGAACAAAAAAGTGGCCCACGAGACGCAGTTGCTACGTCTTCCGTGCATCTATAACTGAACAGACAAAAATAATGGAATCTATTTGTTTGATACAATAAAAAAATTTAAAAGGTTTGAAACTCTTGCCGGATTTTGGGGCATGAAGAAGGAATAAAGCAAGTCAGCTGACGTGATTTGACGTGTCCATGTGTTTGTTCTCTAATAGATCGTGGGCAACAACTAATGAAAACACGCATAGCAACCAGGGTATTGCATAATTGTTAATTACTTAAATGATAAAGAACTATACAAAGATCTTATTTTGTTGCAACTGTTAGTTAACTCCAAAAACGCCCCCCCCCCCCCCCCCCCCCCCCCCCTAGATCCGCCACTGAAAAAGATTACATTTTTAAAAAATTAACTTACCTCAGGAGCGTTAAGCAGTGTCGTAAACTTACAAAGCGAAATAACAAGATTATCAAAGACGTCACTGAGTCCATAGTGGGCTGAAATTAGTGCACATTTCCTGAAGAAACAGGATTAACATTAAATATGAGGTGTATTTTGTGGAAAGAGAAGGGAAGGGAAGAGAACGGAAGGGGAAGAAAGGGAAGAGAAGAAAAGGGAAGGGAAAGGAAGGGAAGGGAAGGGAAGGGAAGGGAAGGGAAGGGAAGGGAAGAGACGAGACGGAAAGACACGAGACGGGACGGGACGGGACGGGACGGAAAGACACGAGACGGGGCGGGGCGGGGCGGGGCGGGGCGAGGCGAGGCGAGGCGAGGCGAGACGAGACGAGAAGAGAAGAGAAGAGAAGAGAAGAGAAGAGAAGAGAAGAGAAGAGAAGAGAAGAGAAGAGAAGAGAAGAGAAGAAGAAGAAGAAGAAGAAGAAGAAGAAGAAGAAGAAGAAGAAGAAGAAGAAGAAGAAGAAGAAGAAGAAGAAGAAGAAGAAGAAGAAGAAGAAGAAGAAGAAGAAGAAGAAGAAGAAGAAGAAGAAGAAGAAGAAGAAGAAGAAGAAGAAGAAGAAGAAGAAGAAGAAGAAGAAGAAGAAGAGAAGAAGAAGAAGAAGAGAAGAGAAGAGAAGAAGAAGAAGAGAGAGAAGAAGAGAAGAAGAAGAAAGAGAAGAGAAGAGAAGAGAAGAAGAGAAGAGAAGAGAAGAAGAGAAGAATAGAGAAGAAGAAGAAGAAGAAGAGAAGAGAAGAAAGAAGAAGAGAAGAGAAGAGAAGAGAAGAGAAGAAGAGAGAAGAGAAGAAGAAGAGAAGAGAAGAGAAGAGAAGAGAAGAGAAGAAGAAGAAGAGAAGAGAAGAAGAGAAGAAGAAGAAGAAGAGAAGAGAAGAAGAAGAGAAGAAGAAGAAGAAGAAGAAGAGAAGAAGAAGAGAAGAGAAGAGAAGAGAGAAGAGAAGAGAAGAGAAGAGAGAGAAGAGAAGAGAAGAGAAGAGAAGAGAAGAGAAGAGAAGAGAAGAGAAGAGAAGAGAAGAGAAGAGAAGAGAAGAGAACTCACCTGAAACCGCTGATTGCTTTCTGCACTACAGTTTTTTCCAGGCAATTATCGTAGACGGATGAAAGAGCAGCGACAGTAGGTCCCCAGATCATGACAAAGAGATCTTGATCGAAACTACTTCCAGATACAAGAAGGTACTTCCCCTCCGGTTTCGTACTCCGCCGCAGAAGAACCTAAACAACAAAATAACACACGTACAAAATTAGTACCATTTATTTACGAGGCTGAACGTTCGAAGTAGAATTTCTACATTTGGCACAATAGGCGAGTTTCAGGGTGTTGCGCGCGCATCATTTTTCAAAAAAACTGGCAAGCTCCACTCAAATTAAACATACTGTTTAAAATAAACAAAGTATAGATACAGTTTCTGGATGTTTAACACTGTTATTCTGCTGTTGTTGCCTCGCTAGGAAGTCTGTTTGCCATTGCTTACTTTGTGGAGAGCCCGCCAAGAGCCCGCCAATTTCTTTGCAAAACGATGCGCGCGCAACACCCTGAAACTCGCCTATTACCCTCTACTCAAATTATTCAACTACAACTCTGAGTTACCTTCCATTCATAGTTGTCCTTAATTCGTCCCGTACGCTCGGATGGCATAACAATCTCCTCGTTTCTAAAAAAAACAACAACCAAAAATACAAATTGTTAAAGATTACGACGCGGGCACGCGGAAAAGAAAGAAAAAAAATTAATGGAAAAGAGAATGAATAACTTGAAGTCCCCAAAAGTATTTTCAACACCGTCCTCGTTCTGTAAACAACGCCACTCTGGGCATTTTTTCGTCTTCACGACGACGTGAACACACTGAGAGCTGTGAGCTATTCCTCAACGTTGATTTACAACTTGACAACTCCGACACTACAATCGTTTTAGCAGAACTGGAGCGTCTTGAAGGTTATAAAAACAAATACAATAGTCAATATGTGACTTCTTTTAAATGCTTTAATTCACATTGCATTTTAATGTTTTGAAGACCGCGTTGTCGAGCTTGCCGCGTCGTAGATCTTAAGTTCCCTATTAGCATAGTTGTTGTCATCAAACGTTTTGTAACCGCTTCTGTCCATCGTTTAAAAACGTTATACAGTTAATGACTTCTCAAACAAAAACATTTGCATATTTCATTGCAAATGACATGAAAATTACGTTTGTCTTATTTAAAAAGAAATTAAAATGACAAAAGAATGCAGTTCTTTTTGCAGTTCGTTAATCTTTTGCAGTTTTAAGCCCTGTTTACACGGCCAAAATTTAAGCGGGATCTGAGCCACATCTGACTTTAAGCGGGCTTAAAATGTCCGTTTAAACAGATCGGCGTAAATTAATCGCGATTAGTTTGCACCACCTCAAGGAGGTGGATTAAGTTTAACACGATCAGTTAATCGCGCTTAACTTGGCCGTGCATGTAAACGCAACGGGATTGAAAAACGCTTGCTATTAATACGGTGTTATTAATACGATAAAATGAATTTTTTTGCCCTGCTGTAGAAGCTTCCATCTCGTTATTCTTTGTTCCTTGGTTTGTTTCTTTCTTTTAGCTATTACTCTTTCTCGTGTACCGATGTCTTCCGTTGTTCTTTTTTGACGCACGCTACCCATACGAAGCTTCCAAAACAAAAAATATAGCTTGTCCGCCATGTTGAATAATTGTGTACGTGTTTTAGTAAAGGATTATTAAATGACCGTGTAAACGCACCAAGGTAGCGCATTTTAAGCATGCTTAACTTAAGCGTGCTTAAATTTTGGCCGTGTAAACACGGCTTTTGTCCTCGCTTCGTTGTTGAGATATTTCAGTTTGTTTGACATGTAAATGTCACATGTTGTGACGTACACGTACATAATGAGGTATCAGAGAAGGTGATATATCTTTGCTATTATTAATATTGAACTAAACTTAATAGACCTTTTCGATAATTACGGCACGCTTCATGAAAACGAGGCTCCCAGGCCAAAGTTTCACAATTTTGATTATCATAGTAATCCCTCATATCCGTTTATGGAAGAAGATGGCTAATAACGTCCAAACTATATATGGTAGAAATACATCGTGTACGTATGTTGTTAGGCATTTCATAAGCTTTCATTTGATGTATATTTTAAGTTTCTGTATTGTGTGTAACTTTTTAAAATGTCCAAAATGTTCGCACCATTGCTCGTCAAGTAATAAATATGATATGGATTTCTCACAACTGTTGTAGAATTTCGAATACCGTTTTTAAAATATTTAACGTACAACTTTGAAATGTATATCAAACAGAAGATACTGTAAAATGCTATTTGTGGTAGAACTTTCAAGTTTCTAGCTTAAGGGGAAGTATTTTAAAAATGAGAAAAATTAATGTTATCTTGGTCTGATGGATGAATTGTTAAGTTTGTTTTGTTTACAACTCAGACCAAGATAATAGTACGTTTTCCCATCAGTTTTAAAATACTTTCTCTTAAACTAGAAACTTGAAAGTTGTACAAATAGCATTTTACAGTATCTTCTGTTTGATAAATGTTTCAAAGTTGTGCGTTATGTAGTTTAAAAACAATATCCGAAATTCTACAACAGTTGTGGGACTTCATTATTTATATTATTTGACGAGCAATGGTGCGAACATTTTGGACATTTTAAAAATTTACACACGTCACAGAAACTTAAAATATACATCAAATGAAAGCTTACGAAATGCCTAACAACATACGTACACGATGTATTTCTACCGTATATAGTTTGGATGTTATTAGGCATCTTCTTCCATAAACAAATATGTCAGGTTACCATGATAATCAAAATTGTGATCAAACTTTGGCCTGGGAGCCTCGTTTTCATGCAGCGTGACGTAATTATCGAAAAGGTCTATTCGAAGGAGGCATGTGCGTGTGTTCTTAGAATTTTCAAGTGATTATGTTTGATTTCAAAGTATAGTACTTTTGAAAAAAATTAATGTCCTGTCGTCCTTCGTGAAATCTTCCTCGGTTTCAAAACACTAATTTTACACATTGGTTCATAAATTAGTATAGGAAATAACACGGTTCGAGAAGAATTAATGAAAAATCACACGCGTGCATGTTTGGCGAAATATTCGCACGAGTGGTATTATGAATATTTCGCCAAACGCAAGTGTGATTTTTCATTAATTCTTCGATAAGAAGTGTTATTTCCTTTTAATAACATTTCAATCAATTTTACCTTAAATAAAATAAAATATAAATATATAAAATTTCTCAAAATAATGCAAATCTTGACAAAATGGCGAAACTATAAACATCAAATTCAGCATATCAAAAGGACGTCGAGTTCTTTCACAGCGTACATTGGTCTAATTTTCAATTGTTTTAAGTAACCTTTACTTGTGACCAACTTCTTGAACACTCGGCAAAAGCAAATAAACCAGGACTCAGTTGTTTACTGTCAGCAATTGTTTCCATCTGCCAAACTGACATGACGCCATTTTATGTCGTATCAAACGTTGCGGTATCAAGTCAGTTTGGCAGATGGAAAAAAGTATTTACTGCAAACACCCGGATGTATGGTATTTAAAAAAAATAAACCCCTAGTAAAACAATTTAAATTCAATACAGATGTCATTAGTCAATCAGGAATGAGGAAAACTGATTGAAATGTTATTATTAATGTAACATATTAACTACTTATTGACCGAGCGTGAGGTCTGTACTAGTGAAATATCGGACCGATGTTTTTTAAGTACGGACCGAGACGAGCGCAGCGAGTTGAGGTCTGTGCAAAAAACAGAGGTCCGATATTTCACTAGTACAGACCGAACAAGCGAGGTCAATAAGTAGTTTATTATATGGTCATAAATGTTGTGAACGTTCTGTGAAAACTCGACCCATCTTCTTGCGAACTAAACGAAAATGGCAGACATTTTCCCATTTTTATAGTACTTTTCGTTGAGCTAGAATCTTGAACTTTCTACCCCAAATAGTATTTAACTGCCAGATCTTCGTTGTTGGTTGGAGGTAGGTGCCATAGGTGGCCAAGGCTAAGCAATCTAGCCGTAAGCAATGAGCAATGCAACATAGCAAGCAATTGAGCAATCCCGACTTCGGGGCAAGCAATTGAGCAATCCCGACTTCGGGACAAGATTGTAAGCAATAAGAGGTCACCATGACAACTCTGCCAAGGCAGACCTCCCGGCACCTGTCACACTGAATAATCAGTGGAATATGTATTACGTATAACACGAGTCTAACTTACTTACCTGAAAGGGGGTGGGGGAAGGGTGGGGGAACAAGCGACAATCCAAATGCAAAAGACACGAGAGCTGAGCAACAGGCTAGCAAGCAAAGCCAGCAAAGGTAGCAGCAACGCTACAGACACAAGCCCCGCCAAATGGGAACCGTGCGTGTGCGCCCCTGGGCCTCCTCAAGATCTTGGAACTCCCCAAGACCGTAAGGGGTAGTCCGCTGGCTAACTACATCGGCAGCTAACTTTGCTTAAATTACATTTAACCACATTTAACTGCCAGATCTTCGTTGTTGGTTGGAGGTAGGTGCCATAGGTGGCCAAGGCTAAGCAATCTAGCCGTAAGCAATGAGCAATGCAACATAGCAAGCAATTGAGCAATCCCGACTTCGGGGCAAGCAATTGAGCAATCCCGACTTCGGGACAAGATTGTAAGCAATAAGAGGTCACCATGACAACTCTGCCAAGGCAGACCTCCCAATACTGGTCAGTCCTTCAAGCACTAAGGATGTACGACGACATCACATGCTTGAAGAAGGAGATGCCGTGGCAGAGTGCCATGGAATCTGACTCCAACACTGACCATCTTCACTGTCGGCTGGGCCACCGGCTCAGAAGGCACCTACCCATGCAATTTCGTACAGGAGACATAATAGGCAAGAAACAACAAACCAAGGAATTGCCAACCTATCTTTATTAACACCTGTGTCTGGCCACGTTAGCTAAAACGTTCCGAGGTGTCCGAATATAAGACTGGTACGCATTACTAGTCCACCGTCCTAACGTTTGAATTAAGTGGTCGGGAACACCAGCAGCGGCAGCTGTTGTAGCGGCACCAATACGAAAGCTATGGCTGCCAAAATATCCTTTGATCCCAGCGGTTTCTAAAAGACCGCGAAGTTTTTCCGTCAGGAATGAGCGCGATAAGGGGAAACCATCGGACCGCACGAAAAGAGGACCAGGATGGCTTCCTCGTCGTTCCAAGTAGCTCATCAGTGAATCCACGGGGCAGATTGGCGGACTACCGCGACCGAGGGTAATCACGCATCCTTTGCGGAATGGGCCGGTTTTAGAGGCCTTAATGCAGACTTGAATGCAAGACGGATTACAGCGACGGTCTACCGTCACGTCACCGACTGAAAGATGATGAGAGGGCGAGTAAGTCGCTCCTGGTTGTACGGGCTTTAGAGACGCTGCGAGATTGGTAGCAAATAAGCAGAGAGTCCATTCTTCAGCAGGAAAGGGAGAGCCATCTGGATGAACCCGACCATTCATTCGGCAGAAGTTTGTGAATAAACGTTGCGCCGAGCTGTAGGTCTTCCGTGTCGACGGAGCTAAGCCTTGCAAAAGAAAGGAGTGGCATTGTTCTTCTAATGAACTGGCGCCAGTTGACGCAGAAGGTCATTTGACACGGCAATCGGCTGCGGTAGTGCTTCTGGAGCTAGCTGTCGAAACACCTGCCAATTGAAACGTGAACGAGCGTCAGCAACACGATTCTCGCGTCCAGGAAGATGTTTTGCTTCAAACGAAAAATTATAGCGCGCAGCCGCCATCAGCAGTGCGCGCAGCAAATGCATAATCGGTTGATCTTTTGATGTGCGAGAGTTGAGGACGTAAACGATCGAAACATTATCTAAGTAAAAACAGACACGTTGTCGAGACCACTTGTGCCCCCATAAATGAGCTGCTACCACCACTGGAAACAACTCCTTATACGCAATAGATAAGCTTGTTTGAGAGGGCATCCAACGCTGGTTGAACCACTCCCGTTGGTAGAGTGCTCCATATCCGACGGCACCGGCTGCATCCGAAGTAACTTGCAGGTCCGCAACCGGGACAAGAGCTGGGAGAAGAAAGAAATTTGTGCCATTCCATGCTTGGACAAAATCAATCCACCATTGCAGATCTTTACGGAACTCGCTGTTCAGGCGAATAGGATGATCGCGACGGCGAAAACCAGATAGCAAATCGATCATGCGACGCAAGAAGGTGCGCCCAGGCCAAACCACTAGACACGCATGGTGAAGGGTACCAATTAGTGACTCTAACTGCGTTCTGGAGCACCATTTGCGACAACGCCAGCTATTCAAGTATAGCAGAGAGCAGACAGCTTGTTGTCAGGCAAGCGAGCGATTTGCTGCACGGAATCGAGCTCAATACCAAGAACTACGAGACAGGTAGTGGGGCCCACTGTCTTACCAGGATGTAAAGGTAAGCCTAATGCTTCGCAAACGGACGAGGCCAAAGTCAAATTATGCGCGCATTGAGGCGAATTGGGAGGGCCAGCCATGATGTAATCATCCAAATAGTGTAGGAGATCAGCTATGGAATAGTTGTGCTGCAGAATCCATTCTACTAAGTCAGCAATCGAATTGAAAATAAATGGCGCCGATCGTAGACCAAAGGGCAAGGCGAGATCAATGTAAAATTTCTTCCTCCATTTCATGCCAAGCAAAACCCGCTGTGATGGAGAAATGGCAACATTACGATAGGCACTTTGGACATCGAATTTGGCCACTAACGCGCCTCGTCCAAAACGACTAACCATCGCGACCACGTCATCGAATTTGATATACCGGAGAGAAAATTGATCCGGGTTTATACCATCGTTGACACTATGACCCGTGGGAGAGGAGAGATCCAGAATTAGGCGCCATTTTCCCGGTTGACCGGACTTCGGAATTACCCCAAAGCTGCTAACGTGGAGGTTGGAGAGAGGTGGGGTATCGAAGGACCCGCAACCCTTCCCAAGACCACTTCGTTTTGTAAATAGGCGTCGACTACGTCTGGGTGTTGGTAGGCAGAAGCTTATTTTTACGAGCGGACACTAAAGGAAGCTGCTGATCGAACCCCAGATCAACCCACTTCGAATGCCTGTTAGGACATAGTCGACCTTGCGACGATCGGAGGTGAACCTCTGTAAATTGAGCGGAGAACCATGGAAACAGGAGGCAGCGACCCTGCAGCACAATCAACGAGCTATAACTTCTACTACGACACTGTGCAAGGTTACAGGAATTTTTTTTTCCGTTTTTTTTTTTTTTGGGGGGGGGGGGGGTGTATTGAAAAAACGATCATTACTCGCTACGGCCTAGAGCCCACTTAAGCTGCATTTTACTAACTCAGGAAAGAAGTTCCCAAGTCGTGGAACTCCCCCCGTATAACCAAGGCATACCGTGAAGACTTATAATGAAGTTATAATGAAGACTAAACTAAGTATTCTGTTCGGTGTCGGTGGATGCTGACAAAGAGAACTGCATACTCGTCGCGCATGGACTAAGCGTGCCCCCCGCCCCCCGGTTGCTACAGTTCCTGAGTCAGCAAAGAATGACGTACGCACTGGCGCCCACACGTCTAGCGAACGTTCGCTGCAAAGTTCTCAAAAAAGGGCTTCCCCCAAATACGGAGTTGTTTACCAGATACGCTCTGCCAGACGGGGGTACCCGCAAACATAGAATGCAGACAAGACAAGGTTCGATTTTATTTTATTTCCATACAACGAGTTCTTTTGGCGTGGAAGCGTTAGCACGATTATCGAACAACATGGGGGGATAACTGACAACCACAAACACGAAAAGCCACGCGAGAACAGGAAAAACGGGCGAAGACCACTACCATTAACTAAGGCGAGTTGAACGATGCGGAACAATAGCTTTAAACCTGTATAAGCCAGCCAAACGAAGAATTCCAGTAGTGGTATTTATTATTAATTTTATTTATTTTATTTTTTTTGGGCATAAACTACCTAAGCAACAACACTGAGTAGTAACGAAGAGTAACATTCCGTCCTAAGACACGAGCTACTACTGCTAACAACAAGTCTAACTGTAAAAAACAACATTACGGATAACATGCATATAGAACTAACTCATGGGTTATAAGCCCAACAGTCAAGCAATATCCGAGCACAATTGTGTAAAAACCGTAGGGCTAGAGGGCCTACGCTTCAGACCGTTAGCATGTATAAAAGTTAATACTCAATGCTTCTTGCGCTTGTTACGGTAATCGGGCGAATGATCTTGCCCATACGAGGCCGTACACTCGCTCGAACGGTGATTGCTGAGCATATCAAACAGCTATGCTTAAAGCGACACTGGTCAGATGGGGCAACACAGAGTCCTCTATTCCACGAAGTACAGAGGACTGTAGCTGCAGGATTCCCTTGCGCTTCCGGTTGAACCAGCCGTGTGGAAGTTAAACAATTGAACATTTATGTGCGACCAATCGACAAGGTCAGTGGCTGCAGCATGTTGCCGAAAAGCAATATCATAGCGCAACCAAGCTTTGCCTTGAAATTGGCGAAATGTGCGCAAGATCAACAATTTATATGCTGTTAGGTCTTTCCACCGGTGCGGGTAATGGGTAGTTAGGACTAAGCTAAACACAGTGAAAGCCTCTAACCACGAAATGATGTCGACAATCTCGCGACGCGGTTTTTTGGATGAGCCCGTTAAAACTAAACGACCATCAAGCAATAGCTGTGGTTCATTATCTTGTGGCGAGGCATTCTCAGGTAGCAGGTCGCACAAGTTGATGAACTTGCCGGTCAGAATCATCGAAAACTGTCTTATACGGGACCAGAGTGTAACCGGGGCCGATCACGAACGGCTGTTGCGAAGAACTTGTTTGGTACAACGATGGTTGCATTGGGTTGTTAACCGAAGGCAATGAGGACGACGCTAACACGGTATCAAGACTAGATGGACTTGGTGCTATAGACAAGGGTGGACCCGATGCAAAAACAGGAATTGTAAAGGTATTAACAAAAGATGGAACGAGCCTACCTTGTCCCTGCGATTGAAAATATGGAGTTGGCATACCACCTGAAGCAGCATTGGAATTTGGAATGCAGGGGTTGTTGGCCAATGTTTTCCATCATTTGTGTCTCGGTTCTCAGTGCGTTAGGATGTCCAGCAGCTAAAGAGGCTTGACCATGGATGGCTGGACGTGATGGAAGGTTGGACGACAAAACTGCAGTGGCCGTAGCTGGAAGAGGACTCGAAGTCGACGGAAAGCTCGGGGACGACGTGGACGGTGGAATACGCGAAGCAACAGCGGAATCTACCAACTGGATCAATGATCCTTCAAGGGCGGAGACTACCGCGTTTACTAGCTCATTGGGGGCTGTAGTCACAGGCGTAGTAGTGGCGCTATTCGATGAGGTTGCCAAATTGTTTGAAGACACTGTATATCCCACTCGAGCTAGTGGAAGTGCTTGGCGAAAAAGCGCTTTCCTGGCTATTGCGGGTATGTCGAGGCATAGCGTTACTGTGCCAAACGACACTGCAAGCTATTAGCAATAAACAAAAGGAACAAGCGACAATCCAAATGCAAAAGACACGAGAGCTGAGCAACAGGCTAGCAAGCAAAGCCAGCAAAGGTAGCAGCAACGCTACAGACACAAGCCCCGCCAAATGGGAACCGTGCGTGTGCGCCCCTGGGCCTCCTCAAGATCTTGGAACTCCCCAAGACCGTAAGGGGTAGTCCGCTGGCTAACTACATCGGCAGCTAACTTTGCTTAAATTACATTTAACCACATTTTTCAATTGCTATTGTTTGACATATTGCTCAAGATCGTAAGTTTAGTTGTTGAATAAAAAATCATCTGAAATTCTAATACTTGTGAGGAGTAAATGTTATATTATTACGAACAATGTTACGAACGTTTTGGATATTTTAAAAACTTTCATAAAACGTGGAAACTCGAACTAGACATCAAATGAAAGCTTCGTACAACATACCTGCACGATATATTTCAACAATGAGTAGTTCTGAAATTATAATCCATCTTGTTGCATATACTGACATGACTGCCATTTGTTTATAAAACTTACGGTCCCGAACGGCAGATTCCGCTCTGAGCGGGCGGATACGGGAAATATCCGACCGCTTATGAGCCAATCAAATTACAGGCTTTCCGTATTCGGACCTCTCAGCGCTGCTGCCATAATAACGGTCAGTTAACCTCTAATTTTTACATTGTTTCAAAGTATCCTCTACTCTTAGGATGTACATACTTAAACTCGTGTATTACCTTATAGCTTGGTAGATTTCGTCCAGTAGTTCCGTAGGATAATCACCCTGACCATTACAACGACGAAGGTTTCTTTTGAAATCCTAAATATTGTGAAAAGAATCCACTTTGTAATTATAATTATATCTATAGTGTTCTCAAGGTCTACAATATTGTTTATGATGAGCACTGTCGCAAAATGTCGTTCACAGTTGGCAGTACATTGTTCAATATTTAAATTAGCTTTATCAAATTCATTAAAAATTCATGAAGAAAATTCGAAAGAACTTAATGTTTAATCAGTATCTGTAAATCGCATACAGATTCGTCTTGATTTACATAAACTTTTTCCTCAATTTACTTAGCTAAAATCACTCCAACTTGAAAAATAGTTTGATAAAGCATTCGCAGCCGATCTGTACCTGATTTACTACGGCTCTCTTGCAACTCGCCTTGTAAATCACATACAGATGGCTGGCTGCTCATGCTTTATCTATTACATAAAAAACTTGTAACTTGTAAGCAGTCTTACCTCAGGCGTCATTGGTTTCTGTTGTTTCATATTTGCATTGTGTTGGTCTACGTTCAGCATAATGATGGCATAAGCCAACGTGAAGGCGGCATCGGCGTTGGCGAATACTTCAGAATGGGATGTCTGCGTAGAAAAACAAAAGTAATCAGCTTATAAAAAAGTCCCTAAATACGAGGAAAAGGCACGCTAGATTGTATCAGTTGTACAGACACTATAAAATATACATTGAGAGTGGTACGTGTATGAGCTTGTAACAAACGCTTGGTGGACGTTCGTCAAGCTTAAATATTCTTCTTCCATTCCATTCCATTCTAAGCGATTATATTCGATTCGATTTCAATCGGTTGCATTCGATTCTATTCTATTCCATTCCACTCCACTCCATTCTATTCCATTCCACTCTATTCCAGTCCATTCTATTCCATTCTATTCCATTTTAGCATCAACCAACTAGTGGACTATTACAAATCCAGCTTTCTGATTGGCTAGTGGACTATTACAAATCCGGCTTTCTGAATTGGTCTATTGGTGATAGACCACTAGTAGCGTTATCCAATAAACCTTATAACTGGAATACTCCTATTCTGACCAATCAGAAGCCACGACACATTCAGGCCCGCAAGCAAAACCTGGAAACTAGGCTAGAAAATCAAACATGGTGTCTGCTAAATTTTTTTTACGAGTGAAGAAAACATTGGGTCGAAGTAATGGAAATATATTCAGTTTGACATTTTCGAGTAAGAAAGTGAATTCGCTTATGTCTATGGAGTATATCTACACCAAATTTGAAGCAAAGTAATAGCGTACCGTCGAGCTGCTATTTATAGCACAAAATGCGAACAAACCAATCAAAATTGACTTTCAAATGATGGCAAATGAGTCATTATCTACTGTTCGGACTGCAAGAATTAAGGGTAAATAGCGTACGGTCGAGCTGCTATTTATATCACAAAATGCGAACAAACAAACCAAAATTGACTTTCAAATGATGACAAATGAGTCATTATCTATTGTTCGGACTGCAAGAATTAAGGGTAAAAGCGGACAAACTTAAATAGTGACATCATCACGATGGAGCGCTATTACAATCTCGTTTTTATGTGAGCAATTGTTTACAACATGCCATCGAACTGCTCTACATTTTGTATGGGGAAACTTCTGCAAACAAGAAGGTAAAACTATCTGAAAATTTGGAACAATGTTTGATAAGTTCGCCTCGTTGACTATCAGCTCATAGAAAACTCGGGCTCGTTGTCTAATTGTTAACTATTCCATTCTATTCCATTTCATTCTATTCCATACTCCACTCCACTCCACTCCACTCCACTCCACTCCACTCCACTCTACTCTACTCTACTCTACTCTACTCTACTCTACTCTACTCTACTCTACTCTACTCTACTCTACTAACAGCTACATCGTAGATCTTAAACGCTCTAATGCGCCTAACGTCTGTTACTATGAAATGCACTTACAAAGTAGGCTTCGCTGAAGTGTTCTAAGATAAGTTGAATGACAGGAGCTTCGCCAGGTAAGCGAAACGTCTCAAGAAATGCTCTCAGTGCTTCGTCTATTCTCATATCAGTGAAATGGAAAGACCTGAAAGAAGACAACAAATAAATACAAAGCATATTCCACGAAACCGTAAGTCTATAACTTCTTCACCAAGAATTCCTAAAATATGTAATTTAATTGAATGAAATGCCAAATATTAGTTGTAAATAATATACCCAATCGTTAACTGGCAATACATACTATCATTATTTAATATAAATTTACAAGTTTCTATCACAAATCTGTCAAATCATTGAATTTTATTGGCTATCGCAGGAGTTCCTATCCGCTGATAGAAACCTCCGGCGATAAGTCAATGAAAACCATTCTTTTAACGAAATTGATCAATCACAAAATGCGTCGTATGTCACGAGCAATGATCAGTAGGGCCAGCGGTTGTTCTGTTAAGCAACAATGGCGCCGAAATTATCATGGAGTGGGCAAATGACGGACGAAATTGAACATTTACGCGAAGCAATAAGTTCTACAGAAAACAAAAATGGCTACGAAATAGTTAGAATGTAAAGTATTAATGGCAAGATCGTTAAATTGTTTATATGTGTTCGTTTACAACGAAACAACTGCAAACAAAACACATTTCAAAATTACGTTTGCTATTGACAAAATTTTGTGATGTAAACTACACTGGCTAAAGTGAATGTTTCTTTCAACTTTTTGTCATTTTTACATATCAAATGAGTGGAAATATATTATTTCAATATTGTACATGAAAACACATGTGAAATTATGAAAAAAAAACCCAACTTTTCCATCAGTTACCGTGCGGGACCAAGGAAATGTCCGAAATGACTGTTGAAGGTTTGTTGTTGGCAGTTGAAATGTACTAAACGAGCCTCAAAGGATACGTTATGGTCGAGAATTTATTTAACTTTTGTTGGTAAATTTATACTAAAACAATTAGCCAACGAGCCCGAGTCTTCTATGAGCGAATAGTCAACGAGGCGAATACAGAATCGTCGACTATTAAGCTCTCAGACTAGTGGTTGGATTCTATGCAGTCGGAGGGCATTGAAGTTGCATTTTCGCAACTTGACCATGATAATGACCATGATAATGACCATGACACTGACACTGACCATGACCATGACCATGACCATGACCATGCACATAACCATGCCCGCGACAGTGACTATGACTATGACAATGACAGTGACCATGACCATGACAATGCACATAACCATGCCCGTGACAATGACAATGACCATAACCATGACCATGACCATGAAAATGACCATGACAATGACCATGACAGTGACAAAGCATTGGTAAAAATATAAATACCTGACAAAGGCTTCCAATACTTTAGTGTTCTTGCGGTCACCAATGTAGTCACCTATTGCTTTCTTGTCCAGTCGAATATTCTCACGTAGATGACTTGCTACTTCTTCGGGATTAATAGGTTTGGAAAGAAAACCATGCTCCTGAAGAAACTCGAGGCCTTTTTTGGCTTTAGTGTTGAAGTGTTCGGAACCTGCCTGCAACAACTAAGGAGAAAGAAAGAGAGAGAGAGATATATATAAAAATTATTGAGCCTGCTAACATTGGCTAACCTGGTGTCGTGCAGTATCGTGAGATGTAGTGCCACATGGTATTGTGTGATGTAATACCACATGGTGTTGTGTGATGTAATACCACATGGTGTTGTGTGATGTAATACCACATGGTGTTGTGTGATGTAATACCACATGGTGTTGTGTGATGTAATACCACATGGTGTTGTGTGATGTAATACCACATGGTGTTGTGTGATGTAATACCACATGGTGTTGTGTGATGCAATACCACATGGTGTTGTGTGATGTAATGCCACATGGTGTTGTGTGATGTAATACCACATGGTGTTGTGTGATGTAATGCCACATGGTGTTGTGTGATGTAATGTCGTGCGTGATGTAGTGCCATGCAGTAATATGGTGTAATGTCATGTAGCGTGATGTGGTGTATTTTATGCAGTGTAGTGTGTGTGTGTAAGATGTGATGTCGTATGTGTGTGTGTGTGTGTGTGTGTGTGGTGTCGTGTGGTGTCGCGTGATGTAGTATGTGGTGTCGTGTGATGTAGTATGTGGTGTCGTGTGATGTCGTGTGTGTGTGGTGTGGTGTGGTGTCGTGTCGTGTGATGTCGTGTGTGTGTGTGTGTGTGTGTGGTGTGGTGTGGTGTGGTGTGGTGTGGTGTGGTGTGGTGTGGTGTGGTGTGGTGTGGTGTCGTGTGATGTAGTATATGTGGTGTCGTATCGTGTGATGTGTGTATGGTGTCGTGTGGTGTCGTGTGATGTAGTATATGTGGTGTCGTATCGTGTGATGTGTGTATGGTGTCGTGTGGCGTCGTGTGATGTAGTATATGTGGTGTCGTGTCGTGTGATGTCGTGTGATGTCGTGTGTGTAGTGTATGTAGTGTAGATGTGATGTGTGTGTCGTGAGAAGTGGTGTGGTGTGGTGTAGTGTAGTGTAGTGTAGTGTAGTGTAGTGTAGTGTAGTGTAGTGTAGTGTAGTGTAGTGTAGTGTAGTGTAGTGCCGTGCCGTGCCGTGCCGTGCCGTGCCGTGCCGTGCCGTGCCGTGCGGTGCGGTGCGGTGCGGTGCGGTGCGGTGCGGTGCGGTGCGGTGTGATGTGATGTGATGTGATGTGATGTCGTATGAATGTGTGTGGCGTGGTGTGATGTCATGTGTGTGGTGTGGTGGGATATGTGGTGCTTCCAGGGGGAGCAGTCGAGGGGCATGGTTACAGCGTAGTGTAGTGTGCAAAGCACTGTAGATAGATTTAAGAAACACAGGAATTGAACTAGTGTCGACCATTTGGGTTAGCAAGCACAGTTTTCAAGACGGAAAATGACATCGTGAGCAACGTGATCACAATTTTTAAAGTATAAATACTAACCTTTTTCTTTTGTTTCAATTGAGCTAAATCATCAGGTGTGGGAACGGATGAAGCAAACATGACAGCTAATGCCGAGGAATGAGTAAGACCATCATCTTGATCAAAGTCGCTCCCATCGTTAGCTTGTTGAGCATCATGGGAGCAACCAATCTTCATTTTCCTCGCCATAAGATAGCCTGACGATGGAGGGGGTGTAGGTGAGAATGGAGGAGTGTCGCCATTTTCATCAGTGCCAGAGTCATCATCTACTGAAGAACGAAATACAAGACACTGTATAAGAGGTATTACAAGAACTTGAATGCATGAAAAAACATGAATTAATCCTTTCTTATCATATCTTAAAAATCCTGACAATGATCATCATAATCACCACCACAACCATCATGATCATCACTATCCCCACCACTACAATTATAACCACCACGACCACCACTATCACCACCACAACTACTCACCATCACCACTATTACCACAACCACCACCACTATAACAACCATCACCACCACTATTACTCACCATTATTACTACCACCACTATCATCACCACTACTACCAACTTCACCACTATCACCATCACTAACACTACCACCGTCATCACCACCACCACTATTACTACCACCACTATCATCACCACTACTACCACCTTCACCACTATCACCATCACTAACACCACCACCATCATCACCACCACCACTATTATTACCACCACTATCACCATCACTAACACCACCACCATCATCACCACCACCACTACCACCTGGTGGTGAGTGGCACCATCATCACCACCACCACTATTATTACCACCACTATCATCACCACCACTATCAGCATCACTAACACCACCACCATCATCACCACCACCACTACCACCTGGTGGTGAGTGGCACCATCATCACCACCACCACTATTATTACCACCACTATCATCACCACCACTATCAGCATCACTAACACCACCACCATCATCACTATCATCACCACCACCACCACTACCACCTGGTGGTGATAGTGGCACCATCATCACCACCACCAACCTTAAAAATAGCACCACCATCACCATCACCACCACCACCATCAGCTTACGACATACCTCCTTTTTGAGCCGACTTTCTTTTAATTGCTTTCGGAGATGTACATAAAGGAATAGTGGGATGACAATGGCCTTCGATCACGTGGACAACTTGTAGCAAGGCATCCAGAGCCGGAACATTAGCAGTTGTAAGACTGCCCGCGGGAAAAGCATTCTAAATGCAAGAACGAAAATAATAATTACAGTACTTATAGAAGGGTGATAACTATTTAACACGTTATAGATTCACGCAGAGCAAGACGCCTGGGGTCAGATGTTCAGTCGGGCTATTAGGGACCTTACGAAGCTAGGAAGACGGCGGCGTTTAAAAAGCAACATAAATTTTATAATTAAATAAAGTCACGGTTAACTGACTATTATGTTTGATATTTGAAGCTAGTTTAATGACTTCCAAAACGCCCCAGTACTGCTAAAATGATTGTAGTGTCTGTACTGAAGTGAATCTTAAGCAACAGTACGAAGGGTGAATGTGGGGCATACTTCATCAAGACGGTGGCGGGCTCTTTTGTTGGCCACATCAGTAATAAATTGCAAGTCAGTCTATTTCAAAATCTACCAACAACGTGCAAAAACAACTTGATCAAAAGACAAAGCTATCCAACTTTTTATCCAATTCCAAAAACGAAATACAACATGCCCAGCGAACATGCGTTACAGCTCACAAAGCTTCACCGGAAGCATGAATAGTAGCGGGAAGTAAATCGTGCAAAATCTGCAAGTTGGAAACAGAGAAAAAGAAACAGAAACGCAGCAAAACCTAGACTTGGTCAGACCACGGTCAGACCGAGTAAAAAGATCAAAAACCAATAAGGAATATAGGGAAACCAAACAAACCTTAGAGAGTGCTTTGCACAATTCTTCAAATAAGTTAATACAGTAGAGATCACAATCATAATTGACGTAGAATTCTGAGACAAGATCTGGCACGTGGAATAACTGAAACAATACATAAATAAACATGTAAACAAACAAACAAACAGACAAACAAACAAACAAACAAACAAACAAACAAACAAAACAAACAAACAAACAAACAAACAAACAAAACAAACAAACAAACAAACAAACAAACAAACAAACAAACAAACAACACACACACACACACACACACACACACACACACAAACAAACAAACAAACAAACAAACAAACAAACAAACAAACAAACAAACAAACAAACAAACAAACAAACAAACAAACAAACAAACAAACAAACAAACAAACAAACAAACAAACAAACAAACAAACAAACAAACAAACAAACTAACCAACCACACACACACACACACACAAACAAACAAACAAACAAACAAACAAACAAACAAACAAACAAACAAACAAACAAACAAACAAACAAACAAACAAACAAACAAACAAACAAACAAACAAACAAACAAACAAACAAACAAACAAACAAACAAACAAACAAACAAACAAACAAACAAACAAACAAACAAACAAACAAACAAACAAACAAACAAACAAACAAACAAACATTTAATATATGAATGAACAAATATATATGTAAACAGACAAACATACATACAAAGAAACAAAGAAACAAACAAACAAATGAACAAACAAACAAACAAACAAACAAACAAACAAACAAACAAACAAACAAACAAACAGACAGACAGACAGACAGACAGACAGACAGACAGACAGACAGACAGACAGACAGACAGACAGACAGACAGACAGACAGACAGACAGACAGACAGACAGACAGACAGACAGACAGACAGACAGACAGACAGACAGACAGACAGACAGACAGACAGACAGACAGACAGACAGACAGACAGACAGACAGACAGACAGACAGACAGACAGACAGACAGACAGACAGACAGACAGACAGACAGACAGACAGACAGACAGACAGACAGACAGACAGACAGACAGACAGACAGACAGACAGACAGACAGACAGACAGACAGACAGACAGACAGACAAACAAACAAACAAACAAACAAACAAACAAACAAACAAACAAACAAACAAACAAACAAACAAACAAACAAACAAACAAACAAACAAACAAACAAACAAACAAACAAACAAACAAACAAACAAACAAACAAACAAACAAACAAACAAACAAACAAACAAACAAACAAACAAACAAACAAACAAACAAACAAACAAACAAACAAACAAACAAACAAACAAACAAACAAACAAACAAACAAACAAACAAACAAACAAACAAACAAACAAACAAACAAACAAACAAACAAACAAACAAACAAACAAACAAACAAACAAACAAACAAACAAACAAACAAACAAACAAACAAACAAACAAACAAACAAACAAACAAACAAACAAACATTTAATATATGAATGAACAAATATATATGTAAGCAGACAAACATACATACATACAAAGAAACAAAGAAACAAAGAAACAAATGAACAAACAAACAAACAAACAAACAAACAAACAAACAAACAAACAGACAGACAGACAGACAGACAGACAGACAGACAGACAGACAGACAGACAGACAGACAGACAGACAGACAGACAGACAGACAGACAGACAGACAGACAGACAGACAGACAGACAGACAGACAGACAGACAGACAGACAGACAGACAGACAGACAGACAGACAGACAGACAGACAGACAGACAGACAGACAGACAGACAGACAGACAGAATGAATGAATGAATGAATGAATCACATTTATTTCAGTACGGTAGTTTCATAAGTATAAAAACTTCTTTCCATGAAAGCCGTACATAAGTTAAAAATACAATATTTTTGTTATTTTACAAATAAATACTAATTTACAAAAGATACTAACTATATACAATATATACATATATGGATGACAATTTCAAAGGAATAACTTCTTTTTAAATTCTGATTTAGATTGAGGTGTTTTCAGTTCAGAAGGAAGAGAGTTCCATAACTGAACACCTCTGTATGAGAAACTGCCTTTGTAACATTCTGTTTGTGGAATTCGAGTTGTTAATAAATTATGACGATTCTCTCTTAATTTATTCTTATAGGGACCCTGTTCCGAACGCTTAGTAAATAAGTCACTCAAATAGCTGGGTGCATTTTTGTTCAGAGCATTGTAAACCATAAGGCACAAATGTTTGTCCCTTCTAATGGTTAGATTATCCCATTTCAGCTCCTTTAAAATATCAGCCGATCTAACGTCATAACCTTGATTGGTTATTATACGAGCAGCGCGATTTTGGAGCTTTTGCAAACGAGTAGAGAGACCTTTGTTCAAATTTCCCCAAACAGTGTCGCAATAATCGAAATAAGGCTGGATAAGCGAATTATAAATAGTAAGTAATGTTCTGCGTGGAACAAATTTACGTGCTTGCTTTAGACCATTTATGGAACGACAAATCTTTGTAAACAAGTAATCGATTTGTTCGTTCCAGGTCAAAGTTTCATCCAAATAAATTCCAAGGCATTTAGCAGACTCGACTCTTTTGATAGGTTTATCACCAATTAATATAGGAAAGACTGGACCCAAATTGTCCAATTTAAACTGTGTACCAATAAACATGTACTCAGTTTTAGTGACATTTAAACTTAATTTATTCGCTTGTAGCCATTTGTCGACATTTATTAAGTCACATTTAACTTTATTTTGAAGTTCTGTAGTCGATTTGGATGAAACACTTAGTGATGTATCATCTGCGTACATACGAGCTTTTGTGTATTGCAGACATGTCGGTAAGTCATTAATAAAAAGTAGGAAAAGTAGAGGTCCTAAAATAGACCCTTGTGGAACACCACATTGAACTTCTTGAAGTTTAGAAGTACAACCTTCTACTAAACAGCATTGTTTTCTGTTTGATAAATATGATGAAAACCAATCAAGAGTCATTCCATAAATGCCATAGAACTTCAGTTTTTCTAATAATATTTCATGTGACACCGTGTCAAAAGCCTTTGCTAAATCCAAAAATGTGATAAGATTCAAATTACCTTTATCAATATTCAAATACCATTCATTAGTTGCGTCAAGCAGGGCTGTAACGGTTGAGTGAAGCGAGCGAAATCCAGACTGATATTTATTCAATAAATTGTTTTCAATAAGATATTCATAAAGTTGATCATAGACTATCCTTTCACATAATTTAGAAATTGCTGGTAAAATGGATATTGGCCGGTAATTCTGTTGATTAGTTGTATCGCCAGATTTAAATAGCGGAAAAACCTTAGCAATTTTCCAATGAGATGGAAAAATACCGGTTTCAATCGACTTATTTATAATTAGTGTTAGCGAGCCACAAACAATAGAAGCTGATTCCTTAAGAAGCCTGCTCGAAATGTTATCCAAACCAGTTGCTTTATGAATAGGTAAACGCTTTAACAGATTTAAAACAATATTCTCTGATGTTGGTTCTAAACAAAAGGCAGATTTTGTTGGTGTTAAATAACTCTGGAAACTATGTTCACTATCGGGTATTGTTGAAGCCAAATTAGGTCCTATGTGAATGAAATGGTCGTTCAAAACTTCACAAAGATTAATTGGTTCGGTAAATGATTTCCCGTCAATTTTGATTTCATTAATTGAAGTGTTACACGTCTTTTTGCGATGCGTCAATTGGTTAATTGTTTTCCAAATTGCCTTAGCATTACCAGCATTTCCCTGAATTTGTGAATGATAGTAATTTGCTTTCGCCTGCCTTATTTCGTTATTAGCAAAATTTCTAGCTTTTTTAAATTCATTCCATATTTCAGGGCTATTAGTAATAACGGCTTGTTTTTTTAGATTATTTCGTTTAATAATTAAAGCCCTAATGTGATTAGAAAGCCAAGGAGATCTTTTATTTCTAACTCTTCTAATTCTCACCGGCACATGTACATCAGCGACTGTTGTAAATAGGTGTAACCAAATATCTAACATGTCTTCAGGAGATTCACAATTACCAATACTATTCCAAGGCATAGCTTTTAAATCGGCCTTAAATTTATCAGAGTTGAAATTTTTGAAATCTCGAGTTGTGATGTATTTGTGCGTATTTTTAGTAGGAATTGCAATTTTACGAATTGTATAAACTAAACTGTGGTCACTGATAGCAATATGAGAAACTCCAGACATAACAACTCGTGATGAGTCATTTGTAAGTATGACATCAATGAGCGTTTTAGATGTAGGAGTTATTCTCGTAGGATCTGTTATTAATTGAGACAGCTGATATACCTGGCCAATAAGTTTTAGTCGAGTTAAATGACCACAGTAGTCCTTTGAGAGATAATTACAGTTTAAATCACCTAAGAGAAAAAATTCTATTGATTCATTGTCAAGTAAACGAACAATGTTCTCCATAGTTGAGAAAAAATTATCATCACATGCAGGAGGTCTGTATAAAGCTGTCACATTAAAAGGACTACTGTTAGGTTTAGAAATATTAATGCTCAGAATCTCATAATTATCAATAGGGAGGTCGTGCCTTACGATATAATTTAAACTTGATCGGACATATATACATACACCACCTCCATTTCTATTCCGATCTCTTCGAATAATCTTGTAACCATAGATATAAACCTGTTCATCAGATATTGTCGAATCGAGCCTGGTCTCATTTAAACAGAGGATATCTAAACACTGATCATCAAGCATAACTCGCAGTTCATCAATATGCAAAAACTAAGCTTGCGATATTCAAACTAGCCATTTTAAATCCTCGGATTTTTGGTAGTAAAGATTTAGACTCAGGCTCAATTCTACCAATAAAATTGTCATCCACATCTAATCAATATGATTCATTAATATAAGTTAAGAAGTTTTTAGATAGATTTGTCGAACCTTGTTGATTAAGGTGTAAGCCACTTAAGTTTAAGGAGTTTTGGTCAATGTTTGTATGATCAATATATGACCATCCTCGGTTACTAGCAAAAGTTTTAAGTATTTTGTTTACCTTTGGAACCTTAACGGATAAGTTTTTATCATCAGTCCTTGGTAATAGTCCTGAAATCGTAACCTTGGATTTACAATTTTGTGTGATATTATCTGCCAAATTGATAACTTGCTCGGCTAAACGCTGTGGATTCGGTTGTGATTTAAGGTCGTTCGTGCCAACGTGTAGTATTATTTCGTCGGGGTCTTTTCTTATCGTTGGAAGCACATAACTCTCCATATCCTCGATAGTACATCCAGGAAATGAATGCACATTAACTCTAGGCCCATTCTTGTTGGAAGACATCTTCCACCATTTCAGTCCTTTCACTGTCGAATCACCCAAGATAACTACCCGTTTCCTTTGGTTGGGAACCTCATTGTTATCCGAATCTTCAACTTTGTTTTCGTTGCTCAAGGATGATTTACTTGCATTAGTACGGTTACGTTTAGCTTTACGAGGCTTTTTTGTTTTAGAAGGTTGTTCGGCCGAATGATGATTTCCACCACATTTAGCCGGTTCAGCATCACTGATCTCACCAGAATCTTCTTGAAGAATTCGCAGAGAAGCAATCAAACTCGCTTTATCACTCTTAAGATTTTGAATGATACTTTCAAGTTTAGAGTTAGTGTTGTTAAGCGAGTGAAGTTCCTTCCGAAGCTTTTCGTTTTCTTTGACCAATTCGGCGTTATCAGATTGCATAATAGGATTTGAATTTGCTTTTGAAGTCGCTTTTATATCTTCCTTCATTTGTTTAATATCTTGCTGGATGTTTTGAAGTTTTAAACTTAAGACGCCGCACTGGCATTGACAAGATATGTTTTCCGCTTCGCCAGCAACAGTTAATTCAACGGAATTTGAAAAGAGAGAGGTACTGGATGGTAGAATAACTACATCGTCGCCGCCATTGTCGTCGACATTGCCTTCTTCTCCAATCTCGATAGCATCTGTCATCGTTGTTTCAGCGAATTGCTCGACGTAATGCGATAATATTTCTGTCAGCTTAGAGCTACCAGCGCCTTGAATAACAATCTTGTTAGTAGAACTGTAGAACTTGACAGTGCAATCTTTTAGTTTAAAAGAAAACATTTTGTGGAGCTTGTCTTCGTTGATCTCAGAGTCGCTCGGTTGAAACTCGTCGGGAATTATTTCACCAACAAATTCTCGCAAGGATAAAACATCTTCTTTCCATAAATAATAGTTTAAAGAACTATCATATGATAAAGCTTTATTAAACTTTGTAGAACTCATTGTAGACTTTGAAAAATTGTCTTGAGCACGGAGCACATGTAGACACGTCCGCACAGGAGAGAGAGAGAGAGAGACACAGACAGACAGACAGACAGACAGACAGACAGACAGACAGACAGACAGACAGACAGACAGACAGACAGACAAACAAACAAACAAACAAACAAACAAACAAACAAACAAACAAACAAACAAACAAACAAACAAACAAACAAACAAACAAACAAACAAACAAACAAACAAACAAACAAACAAACAAACAAACAAACAAACAAACAAACAAACAAACAAACAAACAAACAAACAAACAAACAAACAAACAAACAAACAAACAAACAAACAAACAAACAAACAAACAAACAAACAAACAAACAAACAAACAAACAAACAAACAAACAAACAAACAAACAAACATTTAATATATGAATGAACAAATATATATATGTAAACAAACAAACATACAAACAAACAAACAAACAAACAAACAAACAAACAAACAAACAAACAAACAAACAAACAAACAAACAAACAAACAAACAAACAAACAAACAAACAAACAAACAAACAAACAAACAAACAAACAAACAAACAAACAAATGGATAGGATGGATGGAATAGCATAAAATGGGTGGAATAGGATTCATGAAATAAGATGGATGGAACAGACGAAATATGATGGATAGAAAATTAGATTGATGGGATGGACGGAATAAGATAGATGGGAAGGATGGAATAGGATGGATATAAAAGGTGGGATATATGAATAGGACGGATAGATGGAATGGGATGGAATGGATGATTACACAGTGTGATGTCACCTGTGCACATATTACACTACAGTACAGTACACGTTCGTACAAACACAGAAATCAAATCTACTCGTAAGAGAAGGTATACGCACTTGGTTGATAGTATCAAGAATGAGCTCTCGTTTCTCGAAGAGAACAACTTGATGATCAAGCGCTAGGATTTCCAACAGGCGCTTGAAGTAAGACTTAAGGAAAGAATAGGAACAATACAAAATTAATCTCAATGCAACTACACATGACGCATTCTTATCTAAAGGTCACGTGCAACGAAAGCGTGCTTATTTGAGACAGGACGTTTATTTGGGGGATTTTATGGATTTAATGTGTATAGTTGAATGCCAAAATATTATTCGATTCGAACTTTTATTTGTTGTTGTATTGAGGTTTGTATTTCCAAAATGGTAATGCGAATGACGTCTATGTAGGCATAATTTGTATACACAATGTTAGCAACTGATGATCCACGCGGGTATCTTAATGTCCTCATGAGCATTGATATTTAATAGGTGGCTCCACGCAGTTTCTTGAAAAATGGAAAATACAAGTTTGAGAGCCCAAAACACGTACATAAACAATTCCAAAAAGGAATAAAACTAAATGTTATGCATAGTTAAATAGTCTGACAATAAAAAACTGTTACCAAGTAAATAGCAACAGTTGTTGCTATAGCAACAATGACGTTTCAAAATGGCTGCCAATTACCCTTCAAACTAATTTAATTCAAAAAAAACTTTGGTGACCCCCAATTTTTTTTCCATTAAAACTTTTCTTGAAGTATGAGTAATCAATAGGCCGATTTTAAAAAAATTCTGTAGAAGGAATAATTTTTTTTCCAGAAAAATCATGTTTGTTAATTTTTAAAAAAATTCGTTCTACAGAATTTTTTTAAAATTGGCCTACTGATTACTCACACTTCCAGGAAAGTTTTAATGAAAAAAAAATTGGGGGTCACCAAAGTTTTTCTCGAATTAAATTAGTTTGAAAGGTAATTGGCAGCCATTTTGAAATGTCATTGTTGCCATAGCAACAACTGTTGCTATTTATTTGGTAACAGTTTTTGATTGTCAGAATGTTTAACTATGGATAACATTTAGTTTTATTCTCTTCCCGAATTGTTTATTCACGTGTTTTGGACTTTCAAACTTGTATTTTCCATTTTTCTTGAAACTGTATGGAGCCTCCTTAAGTTTATACACAATGTTCTATTACACGAGAAATATTACCCAATTCACATGTTAATGAATACTTGAATAGTATATTCTGTATTTTATCATTTTTTTCATTAAAATGTTCAAGCGGTTGATCATAAGAAAAGAAAAAACACACACACAAATGCCTACACTGACGTCATCCTCATTACCATTTTGGAAATACAAACCTCAATATAACAACAAACAGAAGTTCAAGTCACAAAATATTTTAGCATTCAACTATTCACTTTATATATAGAATCCATATCAGTAATATCTTATTTGAGTTTATAGGCTTAATTCAAAGGCATAGTTTATTGGGGAGAGAGGACTTATTCAAATCATTACAATTGGATCAATTTACCTCGAGTTGCAACTTCAGATGTCCCCTGAGAGCTTCAAAGAGCAAGAAACAGACACGTAAGGCCATCGCGAATAGTGAATGGACGTCGCACTGTAGAAGCTAAACAAATACAATCGCCTGGCGTTAGACAGAGTAAAACAATGGAAGGGTCTTTTTAGCCGGCTCAGGCAGTCCTGATTGGGTTAATCAGTTGTTAATTTATTAGTGAGTCGGTTTTCTTTGTTCTTCCGAGGGCTTTATATCGCATAAAGCCCTTGAATAATAATTAGAAACGAAATGAAGAAAAAAACAAGGAAAATATTTGTCCAAGGTGGAAAAAAAAGACAAAACTTTGTCGGAAAACCTCCTCAATAATAAATTAAGTCAGATAAATCCCTCGAACGTCGGGATGTATGCGATATAAGCCCTCGGACGCTACGCGTCTTCGGGTCTTTATATAGCATACATCCCTGGTTCTCGGGATTTATCTATTACTTAAACCATTGCTACATGCCTAGCCGGATGTCTGAGGGTCCTCCCTTTGACGGGTGAAATCGTCTGGCGTTAGACAGAGTAAAACAACAAAGGTATCTTTTTTGGGCCAGCTCAACCAGGAATCTGAATAGGTTAATCACTTGTTAACCAATTAGTACGACACTCGTCTGAACCAGTGAACTCCATTTTCCACATCTAGAACTCTAACTTCAGTCATTATAACGTTTCAAAAGTGAAGTCAGGATCTTCATGCATCATGTCGGATTCAGTCCTACGCTGTGTAACACCTTTTGACCGCGTAGGGAACAGTTTGACATATAGTAAGGTGAGATATACTGCCGAAACAGAGAACGTAGGAGTCTAACGTTTCGAGCGAAGGCCCTTCGTCAGGGAACAGTTTGTTGGGAGATTAAAGCGAGGTATTATAGCTGACTTCCCTTTCTGCCGCGGAGTTAGCGACTTAGCGTTCCAGTTATAAAAATTGAGTTCACTGGTCTAAACTAAAACCATACTCTAATGTCTTGAAAACATCACACACATTCCAGGCCCATTTACACTACAAATAGTGTAATAAAAGTAGCGTGCTGCGTAGGCAGTGTAGAAACAACAATCAAAATATAGCAAGGTTAGATATACTGCCGAAACAGAGAACGTATAGTAGTCTAACGTTGCGAGCGAAGGCCCGGGCGAAGGCCCTCTCTGACGAAGGGCCTTCGCTCGAAACGTTAGACTCCTACGTTCTCTGTTTCGGCAGTATATCTAACCTTACTATATTTCCATTTACACTACGCTTGATTTTTGGTACGGCTCGGTAAAATTAGTACGCGTACCATTTTTATCCTAGTCGTACCAAATATTGAGCGGAGCGTAAATGGGGCTTTAATGTTGCTGTTGTTTTACTGGATAATTTTGGTATTCTTTTTCCACAGAAAAACTAGATTAAACTCGGCAAAGCTTTGTTCTCTTCAGAGGTTGGGCAGGTCGGCATTTATAAGGTGAGGGTGGAATCGTAATATCTAACTGCAAGCCTCTACTTACCATGAAAAGATTTTTACACATTTCATCACTGACCAGACTCATCAGAGACGGGAAGGCTCCGATATGTGCAGCCCCTGATTCCAGAGCCACTGTTAAGAGCGATAATCCAATATGGATCATTGGTTCTGAATTATGCCTGGAAATTGAAACACACTATGTAATTTGAAAATGAAGAGAAGACTTAACACAGTAATAATAATTATAAAAAAAAATAATCTGACTGCCCCAACCAGGCAGGAATCGAATCCAAGTCTCCAAGTGAACGCATCGGACGAGATGTTTTCTTGTAGAGGCTTGAGAAGAACAGCGATGCTTATTAAAGTGTCACTATGATGAAAAATCGTCAGTCTTTCTTTTATCTTATCATAAAGTACATTTAAAATGAGGATGAATGGCGTTTGTCGTTTGTAAATATCTCATCTCGTTCAAGAAATATTCACGTTTTTGAAATATGCAAATTGGGCTGATGACGTCATTTTCTCCAAACGAGCGAAATGAAAATCGTAAAATTAGGAATATCTCTAGAAATAAACAATAGAAAGTGCTCAAATTTTGCATGCTTATAGTATTAAATAAAATACGTTTCACTGTGGAACTATGGTTGTTGTCGTGGAAACTGCTGGTTCCTGGCCTCCTCCAATGATAACATTAAATTTGCTTATTTATCGGCAATCAAGTAGCGTTTACTCCAGCGAATAAAAGTGAAGATTAGGGCTTATGTAGGGGTTGTAGTTCAAACGTTTAAATCTTTCTATTTTTAA
Organism: Corallium rubrum; assembly: GCA_964035015.1. Classification (NCBI taxonomy): domain Eukaryota; kingdom Metazoa; phylum Cnidaria; class Anthozoa; order Scleralcyonacea; family Coralliidae; genus Corallium; species Corallium rubrum. The sequence continues at coordinate 3,549,411 of OZ036005.1, read as the reverse complement.
ACAATGAGGCAAAAATGGTAATTCCCTTTTTAAGGTTTAGAATAACCTGAGAGCATGCGCTTACCATGGCAATCACAAAAGTTCCACAGAGAAGTGTATTTTATTAGATACTATAAGCAAACAAAGTTGAAGAACGTTCTATTGTTTATTCCTAGAGATATTCCTTATTTTACGATTTTCATTTCGCTCGTTTGGAGTAAATGACGTCATCAGCCATAAATTTGCATATTTCCAAAACGTGAATATCTCTTGAACGAGATGAGATATTGACAAACCACAAACGCCGTTCATCCTCGTTTTAAATGTACTTTATGATAAGATAAAAAAAAACTCACGATTTTTTCCATCATAGTGCCACTTTAAAGTTCTTATATCACTTGTGGGGTTTTAACGTATTTAAATAGAGCTGGAAAAAATCAGTTAATAAATTATTTTGCCGTTTTTGATTTAGTCAAATAGTTCCTGACATATTGGCTTCTGAACATGCATGTCAATTCTCAAAAATTTCCGTCGTTCATTTTAACACCTTGGGGGCCTGGGACTCAGGAACCTAAGCCGACTGTCTTCGTAGTTGGAACTCTCGTGCATACTGGAAAACGGGTGTGAGCTCGACATTTCGATTTTTCAGTCAAATATATGTGTTATTGTGAATCAACAAGCCGAAACGTAGTTGTTTTAGTTCATGCTTTCTTTCTTCGCTTTCCTGAATCCTGACGTCTGATCAAATTGTTTGAAGTCAAGTGTTCTTTCTTGGACGTGTTCAGTGTGTTCACAGACTTAGTTATTGTTCAGTAATTTTGCTGGCAGTATCTTGATCTTATATACGCTTGCAATCGCTGACTAAACATGATCGTGCTTGTGTTGATATTTAACACCCGAAGGGACTCGACATATAAACGCTGTGTGGAAATACGTTAAGTACAGGCAATGGCGTTTTATGTGCTGCGAATTGTGTTTTCTATTGGAGAATTAGATTGTGTTTTGACTATTTTCTGTGACCAATGATGTTTAGAATTAGACTTTTATAGATTTTAGCACTGCATGCGATGTGATTGCGCTGCGAGTTTGAAAGTGGCCCGAGTGAACGCCTGACCAGGCGTCTTGTTACACCATGTAATCTCAACTACCACTATAAACTTTTATCATACAATACTGATACCATCTCAAACTCATAAATAATTCATGAGATAATCAGCCAATTACAATAGTCCATTCAATCACCTGATTGACGTTGGATACGCCAGGAAAACACGCTAAAATCGTATACCACTCCAGATATTAGATGAAAACCGGTTTTCATCTAATTCTTAAGATCTTAATTATCGATGCAAAACAAACAAGTTGCTGTATGAATAAATTTTACACACACTCATGAATAAAATCTCATGAGGGTTTATTTTAATTGTATTTTTCAATTGAAATCACTCGATTAGATGCCATATCAACAACTCGTTTATCGTGTTTCATCAGGGGAATCCAAACACTCGAAAACAATGTTTTCTCGTGTTTGGATCCCCTGATGAAACACTCAAACTCGTTGTTGATATAATACATCTCGATTATGATTCGCTAAAAGCATAGTTTTAATTTCGGCTTTGGTAGATGACACAAACCTCGGTTTTGATAATTCTTGATATTATGCTCAACCTCGTCCAATAATTGTTAAATGTGGTCTATCCAAGTGTCAGTTTTAGTCAAAACGAAGTCAAGACCAAAGGGTCAATTTTAAAGGTAGTCTACAGACCGTTTGTGCCAAGTGGGGCTCCAAAACATGACATTCGTAGATAATTACATGAAGTACTCAGCTCAATGTAAACCGTTGGGAACAACATGGCAGAAAACCAAGCGATTCGGCGAGGATATCTCTTCGGATTTCTTCTATTTCTTTTGAAAATGTTTTATCTTGGGTACAAGTAATGAAGAGGAAGCAAGAAAAGCTTACAATCTTGAATAAGGTATCAATATTTTTTTCGTAAATAAAGATGTAAACATTAGTTCCTTACATGCGCAGAACGGACTGTAGACCCCTTTAAGGTGGCTCCTAGAGTTTTAGTTTGTTCATGGCTTGTTACGTTCAGTCATAGTCTATCGTTATTGCTGTCTATAAAATAACTATTACATAATTATTCTGTATACTGAACTGCAGAAGGAGAACGACACTTATGAAGTATTTGTCGAATAGTGCTAATATCTGCTGTTACCATGGTAATAATGGCGTTTGAAATTTGTCAAATATTCACGGTTTTTGTCTATTTAGAAGCATATCTCCAAGTTTTCTTCGGTCAAAATTTCTAAAAATTATCATCTGGTCAGTTTTTTCCACACAGAACACTACAGCAACATATTAGGAAAAGTTGTCAAGACACATTTTTTGGTGTCTAAAACAAATTATGTTGTTTAAGGTTTTCCTATTTCTTTATGCACAGAATTTTAAAGAATTTTACTGAAGCAAATGTGTGATATTTGAGCATTTGTATCGCTTGGACGCGGCTGCTGACATGATAGAATATCAACTCGACAAGATTGCTATTTATGCATGTGCCAACGTCATACTCGTTACCAGTCCCTTCTTAAAATTACAGCAGGGAGCCACCTTAAAACCAGCTTTAAAAGTGTAGTAAAAATATTGGAAAGAAGAGAAGCAAGTCTGCCAAAATGCATCGTGCTTCTTTTTAATATCCTTTTAAATATCTTCCAACAGTTCTTCTAATGAGAGCTTTCCTCCTAATGTTCTCTGTTCGGTTTTCTGCTATTTTATACGCCCAGTACTGGAATATGCGTGTCCCATATGGCATTCCTCTTTAATAAATAACCTGAGCCAACAAGTTGAAGCCATTCAACAACGTGCACTTGGAATTATCTACCCTAATTTATCTATTAATCTCGCAACACTTTTTGATAGAAGAGAAAACCTCTGCAAGTCTTTCTGCACATGACCGTTTTCAAGGCAGTTTTCTTCCGTTTTGTATTCGTAAGTGGGACGCACTTTTGTAGGTTTTGGTTTTACCCATTAAAGTCATGTTTTACTTATTTAATTCTATAGGTTAGAGACATTTTAAATTTAATTGTACATATATATACTTTAATGTTTTATACATTTAGTTCTTCTATTTCATGTAAACTTGAGTTTTTCAATTTATAATTTTTGTAAATTGCCATTCAAGTATTATTAAAACATTCAATTCAATTCAATTCAATTCAATTCAATTCAAATATTGCCATTCACACCATGATAAATGCGTTTTTCAGAGCTACTTTTTCACTCTGCTTCTACAGCAAGAACTAACAAAATTTACGTACATACCTATCATGAGGATTGACTAAGGAAATCAGAAATCTTAAGAGTTCTCGAACACAAGGCAATCCATAAGGAACCAGTGGACCGTGACCTATAGAAATGAAAATCATTTTAAGATGTACGACGCGGACTTAAAAACGTTAAATAGGAATGCATTTAAATACACGGTAAAATAGCTGCCATATTTCATGTTTAAGCTTGTTTAATGACTTCCAAGACGCTCCAGTTCTTCCTGAAACGGCTGTAGTGACTGAGCTAAAGTCAACGTTAAGAAACAGCTCTCACTTGAGCAAATCCATAAATAAACAAAGGATTACCATTCATTATTTGCTCCACAAAAGGTCAGGACTTTGAAGTTGACACCAGGGATGAGCCGATGATGAAAAATCCAATTTACCGATACGATAAATTCCGATATGATTTGCGGGCTTATCGGCCGATATATCGGTAGTTACCGATATTGGTCGTCAAGAATTTTTAGCACTTGAATTTAGGGTGAAACGTTGGCAAAACATATTAATTAAACAAGAACTGATAGACCAGTAAAAGAAACGTGATTACAATATTTAATGTGCTCTAGTAATCAATTTAATTTGGGAAAGTATATATCAAGTACGGTAAATGACTATAACGACGTAAAGTAGTGTTATTGGTAAACATTCATTTTAAGTATTTTTACAGCAAATTAATTAAATTTGACAGTCTCATTGTGAACAGAATGCGTCTAATGTAAGTTGGTGTTTTTCTTGATAAACGAAGGAAATATCACTAGAAAATAGCCAGAATCAGGGCTGGGCAGCATGTTATTTATCGGAAACGCCGATATATACTGTATTGATGTTATCGGCCGATAACCGTTAAGCTTTAAAGTTGCCGATTATCGGCTTCTACCGATATATATCCGATTATCGGCTCATCCCTAGTTGCCACCCAAAATGGCGGCATTGACGTCACCTGCAAGAGCCTAATGCACGATACAGAATGGAACAAAAGTACTTATTTGTCTCCTGTGAAGTCAGCCATGTGCCAGAGTTGAATTATCAAAGAGTTTAATATTAACAAATGTTAATAATTAACTTCAGTGATGTTCAAGACACAGACATAACAGACCTGCACATGGAGGTAGATTAATCTCACACACCAATGACTCAAGTACTCCCAATGAACAGCAACAAGCTGTTGAATGATGGTATGAAATGATAGAAAATCATAACATAACTATTCATTCTGGAAGCAGATCTAAGGAAGTGTGTATTTCAGTCAACTACAAAGACTATTGTGATTGGATTTTGAAACTTTGTAATATTAACTGTACATCTATATAGATAACGTATTTTATTTCATCGTACCTTCCTTGTGTGTCTCTGGTGGTGTGAACCTTACTCCCTTTGTGCTGATGTATTCTTCTTGGTTAACTGAGGACTCTGATGAGGCGATATCCGAGTGGCTTGCTTCCAAAGACTCGTCATTGTCAATAGTCTCAGTAGATATACCATGCTCTAGTTCACTACGACTGTCTTCTTCTGTTCCGCCACTCGTTCTACTTTCCTAAACAATGAAAGCAAGTTTTCATCTAATCTTTCTTTCTTTCTTTCTTTCTTTCTTTCTTTCTTTCTTTCTTTCTTTCTTTCTTTCTTTCTTTCTTTCTTTCTTTCTTCCTTCCTTCCTTCCTTCCTTCCTTCCTTCCTTCCTTCCTTCCTTTCTTTCTTTCTTTCTTTCTTTCTTTCTTTCTTTCTTTCTTTCTTTCTTTCTTTCTTTCTTTCTTTCTTTCTTTCTTTCTTTCTTTCTTTCTGCCAGTTTGTTTGTTTGTTTGTTTGTTTGTTTGTTTGTTTGTTTGTTTGTTTGTTTGTTTGTTTGTTTGTTTGTTTGTTTGTTTGTTTGTTTGTTTGTTTGTTTGTTTGTTTGTTTGTTTGTTTGTTTGTTTGTTTGTTTGTTTGTTTGTTTGTTTGTTTGTTTGTCTGTCTGTCAACAATACCTTGTCAGCGACATCATCCTCGGTCCCAGGCTCTCCTTCAAGTGGATCAGTCATGATGTGAGCTGCTACGGAATCACAAGTTGGACTGGTAGGTTCCTTGGCCACATCAGAACTACGACCATCCGGACTATTAGACAAGAAAAAAGAATGTCCCAAATTTATCTTATACTAATGGCACTTTCTAAGCCCTGGGCAAGTTTACCAATAACACCAGGTAGTAAACTTTTGTTTGTTTTTGCTGTACAACTTATCGTAAGTTGTTAAATTCAGAAAACGCTGAGCTCCAAACCAGTGGCGGCGGAACGTGTTTGAAAGTAGAGGGGCTAGGTAACGAAGTCACTGATTTAAAGGGGCGTGGTCGTAGCCTCTGACAGGTCAAGAGCATAGCCCAAGCTTTCTAGGCAAGGGTGATTCTAAGGCAGGCTTCTCTCAAAATGTTTGAATTTTGAACACGAGCTAACAAATGTTGAACCAAATGTACCATAACCTTATATATCAGTGTTTACAACAGATAAGTTTATTTTTTTGCGTAGATAATATATTGTGGAAGAATCTCTATATGAAGATGTAGGTGCTTAGTCCCCCTGGATGTACCCGCTAGAAGGGATAACCAATCTGGTACTAAAACGTTTCGGATTCGTCACGAATCCGAAACCTTTTGCTCTAGTGTAAACGGGGTCTTAATCAGCAATTACCTTGGAAGATCTCCCTCAGGATCACGCAATTCAAGAGACAAACTATCTCGAGACAATTGTTCTTCTTGTGGCTCTGATGACTGCTGACCCTCTTCATCCTGTATATTACCCTCCTCAGACTGCTGGTGTTGTATCTTTTCATTATCTGCATGAGCTGTTTCAGTGTTTGCTGCTTCTAACTCACTAGCGGGAACGGTATCCGAGGCTGTAGATGGAATGTCCACTGGGGCAGTCGTGGCAAAGCTCGCTCGTTTAGGCTTGGGAGATTTCTTGTTCCGTTTCGAAATACCACCTGACCGTTTAAAGACCTTGAAAAAGCAGGGGGAATTATGCTTTATGTAATGCCATGCACTTTCACAAAGTTGTAACCTCACGAAACAACACACATGCAAAATAAAAGATTGTTTGGCCAAATTGTCAAAAAATGTTTCTGAGCCCAGACTTCATTATAATTTCAAAAACTTGATCTGACATTACTGTCCGACCAACTTTTTTTGGTCGGACATAATCGGACACTAATTTCAAAGTTCATACTACAAGCAATATTTTGCGCTTAATAAGTAATAACGACTCAGAACAGAGCAAGGTAGAAAAGTTATATTGGGCATTTCACTCGATTACATAGCATGTTCTCAGGATTTTGGGTGAAGGAAAATTCGAGTGTAGAATATATACATTTAAGACCAGACCGGGACCAGTTGCGAAAAACGCAACTACACAGGCCTTCCGGCAGGAATTGAACCCGACCTTGCGATTCTAGTGCAATGCTCTGACCACTGAGCCATGGAGGGCGTTGCCAAGAGCTTGATCGCGAGTTTTGTATATATATTAAGGTGGTAATGCCAGGAGAGAATTGGGTATATTATAAGTTATATTGGTCAATTCACTCGATTACATGGCATGTTCTCAGGATTTGGGATGAAGCCCGTGAAGGAAAATTCGAGTGTAGAATATATACATTTAAGACCAGACCGGGACCAGTTGCGAAAAATGCAACTACACAGGCCTTCCGGCAGGAATTGAACCCATGGAAATGCCCAATATAACTTATAATATATATATATATATATATATATATATATATATATATATATATATATATATATATATAATTTTATAAACATGTATTACACACGTTCCATCATATATTACATACATGCCATCCTGCATGATTACAGTAATTACATACACCTGTAGTTAAATTGTCTCCTGCGAAGTCAGCCATGTGCCACCAGAGTTGAATCATCAAAGAGTTTAATATTAACAAATGTTAATAATTAACTTCAGTGATGTTCAAGACACAGACATAACAGACCTGCACATGGAGGTAGATTAATCTTACACACCAATGACTCAAGTACTCCCAATGAACAGCAACAAGCTGTTGAATGATGGGATGAAATGATAGAAAATCATAACATAACTATTCATTCTGGAAGCAGATCTAAGGAAGTGTGTTGTAATCCTAATTCCTAACACAACACATGACGCACCGCGCCACGCCACGTCATACAACACAACACAACACAACACAACACAACACAACACAACACAACACAACACAACACAACACAACACAACACAACACAACACAACACAACACAACACAACACAGCACAGCACAGCACAACACAGCACAACACAACACAACATACTACATAGTACATACAACATAATTACTGTGATATGCTGTATCATACATATAGTGTAATACAATACAATACAATACAACACAACACAACACAACACAACACAACACAACACAACACAACACAACACAACACAACACAACACAACACAACACAACACAACACAATGCAAGTACAACACAACACCACACAGCATCACACAACTCGACTCTACTCTACACCACCCCACCCTACCCTACCTTACCCTACCCTACACTACCCTACCCTACCCTACCCTACCCCACCCTACCCTACCCTACCCTACCCTACCCTACCCTACCCTACCCTACCCTACCCTACCCTACCCTACCCTACCCTACCCTACCCCTTACCCTAGTCTACTGGTCATACAAGAATGTACAGTATTGTTTTTCTTCCTGTAGATAAAAATAAACCAATCAACATACCCTTCTAATATTAGGAAGAACATTTCCAGATTTTGCCTCTTCTTTTAGTTGTGGCAATCTGTAAATTAAAAACAAAAAATACTCGGGCGTAAATATCTTTTAAAATACAACTTGACATGTACCTGTATATTATCACTCAATTATTACTAACTTTATTTATAATGGATAACCCTACCAGTTATCAAAGTGTTCAGGGGCGGACTGGCAGCAGAAAAGTCACCAGGAAATTATATGAAAGGGGCACCTGGTTGACTGTAAAGCCTGAATGTTCTAAGGGTCCTGGCAGGTGGGTGCGCGCCCGGGGCGTTCCGGCCTCTAGGAAATTTTTGAGCCTCTGAAATTGTGTTTCCTCGATATGCCCATATATTTTTGTGACTACAACATTTAATAGACTACCATGAGTAATATTTAAGTCACAAGTGGATTCAACTACTCGTAGTCTTAGAGTTACAAAATGTATTATACAGTATACATCTTATGAAAAGTGAATTACAAAGAAAAGATAACACAATTACATGCAGAGTAAGAGTTTAGAAAATACATATTGTATATCATTGTGTTTGTAGTTTACGATTAGTAGTCTTGCAATGTAACTAGTAACAACTGTATTTCATGTTCACGTTATGAGCTGTATTTTGTTAATTGTCTTTGTGGGGGCGTCTGAAACGAAAAACAAGGGGGCGCACTGGGAAATTTCCCTGTATCCCGGTGGGCCGGTCCGCCTCTGAAAGTGTTTCGCCTCCCTAGAGGTGCAGCAAGTTAGGGCCATCCCTTACTGGTCCAGTATTAGTGCAGGAAGAGAAACAAGTGCCCAAAGAGAATTACCTATTATGTTTGGTAGAGTCGAACTGGAAGCATCAATCTTCTCAAAAGTGACCATAATGAAATTTTTAAAGGCAAAAATGTACATTTAAGCGAGAATCAAACTCGGCGGTGACTGCCAAGTGTACAAAAATCTGAAAATTTTGCACGCTCGGCGGTGATGCCAAAAATTTTGTACACCCCAAGGTTCGTACATGTTAGAAAGAAAGAAAATCAAGGACTTTTCAAGGACTTTCAAGGCCATGTTTCAAGAAATCCAAGGACCAAATGGCCGAAAAGGAGTTTAGAAAGCAGCAAAAACCGAATTCGCGCACATGCTGACAAAATTCTCTCTTTCAAGAAATGCCATAAAAATTAAAATAAGACGGATTTAAGGATTTCAAGCACTTTTTCATCAATTCAAATTCTTTTATTTCCTTGAATTCTTGTACTTTCAAGGACATTCAAGTTTTGTACGAACCCTGACACCCCCTCCCACAGTGCCTCCCCTACAACTCTTGGTTTATAATTCAAAGTACACTGTGAGTTACCTTGAGGAAAGTAATTGAACCATGTCCATTAACGTTTGCTCTGCCGTTCGACGTAAGAGCTCTATGAAGTACAACAAAAATGAAGGATGTGACATGTATACAAACCTAGTACTGTACACAAGGTCTTTTCTCCACTAAAGATTCTTAATAGCTATACTGTAAAGGCTTGTTTATACAGGCAGTTTTTGTTGCAATTGTACTCATTCTGACCCTTATGACCGAATGGATTGACTTACAAATGTATTAAACTATTTTTGTAAAGGTGGGTGTTTTTTTTTTAAATTTAATTGTGAGTGTGTTTCTCTCACAACACCAAACATGTAAAATTTTCAAGTGATTATGTTTGATAATAGCAAAGATACTGTATTTAACCTTCCCCAGTAACTCATTATGCACATGTGACGTCACAATGTTTAATTCGCATATCAAACAAACTGAAATATCTCAAGAACGAAGCGAGGAAACGAAAAGCTGCAAAAGATGTTACTTTGTCATTTTAAGTGTTCTTTCAAATAAGACAAACTTAATTTTCGTTTCATAGCACTTTAAGACTTGTTAACACATGCAATTTTTGAAATGACAAATATGATATCACTGGTCAACTTCTCATTTAGGTGCATGTTAAGTAATATGTATTTTCTAGCGTTACGGAATGTACACAGAGAGTGTATTGTGTGACTAGTCTCTAGGTAATAACACTAGGTTGTATACAAGGAAGTAAAATAGAAGGTGTGCCATTCGAGGCATTCTCTCCCTGTACGCTTGTACAAAACGTTTATCAAACTTGAAAATTGGTTATAGAAGAATTATGGTTACTGTGTATGTATGTCCGACAACATGGCGAATAAAGAGATGCCCGCCTCCTATCACTGTTGTACTGGTTATTTTATACACGTCACAAGGTGTGTAGAGTATAATATCATAAACAGCAATCATAAAAATATCATAACATCTTAAAAATAGAGGATATTACACGGTGGTGCAAAGATATGGATTTTATCTTCGAGTGGTGAAAACAATACTTTACGAATGAGCGTAGCGAATGAGTAAAATATCGTTTTTACTACGAGAAGATAAAATTCATATCTTCAAGCCAGCGTGTAATTTTATGCACGATTGAATATAGATTCAATGCAAAAAGAGGTAAAATTCTTAATGACGTCATCGATATCTTCACTAGTGAGGATATGGAAAATACGACACTGCATATTTTCTAATAAAACACTCGCATCTATATAATAAATGATATTCTTTTCAAATTTCCACTGCGCTCACCTTAGTTTACTTAATATTTTTTTAGTTTAAGATTACTTTTTTAACTAAATTATTTGTCTCCTGCGAAGTCAGCCATGTGCCACCAGAGTTGAATCACCAAAGAGTTTAATATTAACAAATGTTAATAATTAACTTCAGTGATGTTCAAAACACAGACATAACAGACCTACACATGGAGGTAGATTAATCTCACACACCAATGACTCAAGTACTCCCAATGAACAGCAACAAGCTGTTGAATGATGAGATGAAATTATAGAAAAATCATAACATAACTATTCATTCTGAGAGCAGATCTAAGGAAGTGTGTTATTCTAGTCAACTACAATAGACTATTCTGATTGGATTTTGAAACTTTGTGATGTTAACTGTACATCTACAGTATACTCTAGTACAGATAACACATTTACGTGGCTCCCTACAGTAATTTTAAGTTTAATTTTTAATTTTAAGAACAACTTTCCCTAATATTTTGCTGTAGTGTTCTATGTAGAAAAAACTAACCAGATGACAATTTATGCATGTGACAAAATTTATGCATGTAGCCCGCTAAAATGATGCGCGCGCAACATCGTACAACTGGCCTATACGCGCTCGCGTTTCATTGAAACGCGATTAAAACGCAATCGCGTTTGGAGGTAACGCGAGGCGCGATTGCTCTCGCGTTAGTGCGCTTTACAAATCGCGGCGCGATCGCGCTTGTCTAACACAATCAAACAGGAAACGCGATCGCCTTTGCCGAGCTCGTTTATTACGTCGCAGGGAGGGGCAAAGAGAAAACCCTCAGACATCCTAGGCAGCAATGAGTTAACAAGTAATTAGGCCCGCTCAAGCAAGAATGGGTTAGCCCCTAGGAAAATATAAATATAACTTTTGACTTAACAAATAAAACATAAAGCTCCGTGCATATGTACTCTTATAAAGGGTACGTTTGACGTCGTTTGAACTTTGAACACGAAAGAAGTTGAGCAGGGGCATGAGGCGATAGCCTTTAAAACAAATCAAATCAAACTTTATTTAATCAGGGTAGTCACGTCAGTTCAGAAGAACTGTTGTCAATGTGAGCCATTTTACGCCATTCCACGCCATGTTGCGTCATTTATGATCTTCATACTCTTATAAATGCACGGACCACAGGGTAAAGGACACTTTATTTTATAATAATACCAGTGAGATGGATCTGACAACTTACCACTTAGCCTGAGCTCAAAACATATTCGAAAACAAGACTGCATGATCTCACAGACAGATTCATTGGTTAGGTGAGCTCCAACTGGAGTGAGAAGTAAGGTACGGAGAACTTGAAGTATTTTCATAAGCACTACTTCATCACTGCTCGGGTCAGTTCCCACAAACCGTGCATGTGTGACAGCATCAGCCAGACTTTCAATGCCAGATGGAGTACTGCTTGAAGATGGATCTAAGAATAGGAACATGACAAACTTAAACGTACTGATTTGAGGATGACTAGATGAATGTGTAATGCAACAATAAGAGAAAGGAAGAGGTCGGAAGAGCTAAGAGGTCGTTTGGGACTAGTTGACATCAGGGATGTTATTTGTAGGAGTAGGCTCAGTTGGTTTATTCATGTGCAGAGGATGGATCAAGATAATTGGGTTCAAAAGATCACTGACTTAAATGTGCCTGGAAGAAGGGGGAAGGAAAGACCTAGGAAGACATGGGAGCAGGCTGTGAAAACGGATTTAGTGAAGAGGGGTTTGCAAAAGGAACTAGCATTAGATCGAAATATGGTATAGTAGGTTAATACTGCCGAAACAGAGAACGTAAGTGGTCTAATGTTTCGAGCGAAGGCCCTTCGTCAGAGAGAAACGTAAAGGGTAAAACAAACAACGAGCTTATATACGCGATAATCACGTGATAAAAATTAGCCAATCAGATAAAGGTAACCAAGACAAACTAATAATGAGATTCAAAAGAATAAGCCAATCAGAGCAAAGTAACAATAACAAATAAATAATGAGATGCGAAAGCCATTTGCTATTCTCACCATCGATAAGTAAAAAAAGGAGAGTAAACTCTTTACATTTCTCTCTGACGAAGGGCCTTCGCTCGAAACGTTAGACCACTCACGTTCTCTGTTTCGGCAGTATTAACCTACTGTACCATATTTCGATTGTTGTTTCAACACTGCCTACACAGCACACTACTTTTATAGCATTAGATCATGCAGCATGGAAAGTTGCCATCATGCAAAAAACTGGCTAACCCATGCAAGCATGGAAAATAGCCAACTGACAAAAATGACAACTGACTGACTGACAAAAAAAACTAGAAGTTTAACCAGAGTCACTTTTGCAGGTGCCTTGCAAAATACTAATTTTACTCTTGACTGGATATTGGGAGAGATATTGTATTGGTCTTTCAACTACACAAGGACAGTATGCAAGGACAGTATGCAAGGACAGATCATAGCAAACTACAAAACTGGTGCAAATTGTTCAATGAGACACTTTGTCGTTTTTGATGGTTTTGGTACCCCAAGGACGTCTGGCCCAAATTGTTGGAAAATGGCAAATTCAATTTGTACAATGGCCATACTGTTGGTACTACAATAATTGAATAATTAAATTGACAAAGAAACTTGTACATTTTTATCATTCACATTTTGTGTATTACTAACACATTAAATGCCATTTTGGAGGCACTAAGTAACCTTAGTTCATGATCATCTTGGTTTTATTTGATGTACTGTGGTTGTTTATTTATAATAATTACTCCCAACCATACATAAATCAAGTTAATGCCCCGAGCTAATATATATTAGCCCGGGGCAATTAACTTGATTTATGCGTGGTTGGGAAAATAAGGGTTAATCAATGGTCACGAATGTGATAAAGGATTTATCGTTGCGACTGAAGTGTTTTTTAGACAACCTCTGTGATAAGAACTCAGTATCTCTCGGGTTCAGTATCTAACCTGGATCAAATTTAGGTTGGCATTTTTCCTACCAACTCTACCGACTTTTTTCAAGGGCTCGTAGTCAGCTGACCCCCCCTTCAATAGACCATTTTGCATAGCAGCATTTGATTACTAAAGTCTAAAACTACCAAAGTCCTTTGTCAGTATCCTCTGATTATTAGCACTAGGATACTAGGAAACCATTCTCAGACTGGCAGTTGTACGGTAGTCACCAAATGCCATCAAACACCATCATTGAAATACTAGTGTATTAAACAAGCTCTAGGTTTGTTAAAGAAAATGAGATCAAAATTGTTCACTTTATAGATACATAAAAATATTTTTTATGGCTAAATTACCAATAAGTCCATAGCACAAGAATTTATTAACTGCTGACAATGCATAACCAGTGATTGGACCAGTTGTATCTTCTGATCTGATAACATCAAGAAATGGACCCAAAATGGCTATGACATCAACTTCTTGGAGATCTACATGGTATCAAAAACAAAACAACAGAAATGTCAACCTTCAAAAATCAATTTTAGGGATTTTTGGCCATTTCCCATAGAATAGAACCACAGTGCCATTATATACATGTGCAGTACTAGAAATTCAAGCTGTTCATTAGTTTATAGCACTTAGCATCATAACTTCCAATGTTGAAAATATCATGAGCTATCCCACAGCAGTAAACAAGATTTACAGTACAACCCAGGCAACTACGACATCTACAGTATAACCCACACAATTCTACATCTAGGACATTCTTCATGAAAAATAATTTGCCTAACTCCTACTCCACTCAAAGTTTACTGCACATACATATATATAATATTATTGTTACTGAGCTTTCAAACTGTCAACTCAGGCCTTCATCAGAGTAAATGCTAACATTGTATATACAGTACTGGCAAAAGCTTTCAACATTAAGAAATACAGTGTTACTATTAACTATAAATACTTTAACAATTACAATTTGTCACCAGGCAAACATTCAAAAAATTGATCTTTTAATGATTGTATAATTTATTGTTCCACATCTGTTTATTTTTGGTGGCCCAAAAATAATAAGACCTGGAAGAGAGCCTTAAGAGAAGTTGTTACAATTATTACTAACATCAAGTTGCAATTTCTGAAACTAACTATAAATACTTGCTCTAACTATTACAATTTGTCACCATGCAAACATTAAAAAAATTGATCTTTTAATGATTGTATAATTTATTGTTTCACATTTGTTTATTTTTGGTGGCCCAAAAATAATAAGACCTGGAAGAGAGCCTTAAGAGAAGTTGTTACACTTACCAGAGATACCTCCAAGGACTTCTTTCAATTGGGAAAAGTTATGAAGAAGGGGATCTTGTTCTTCTTCCTGTTTTAGACACAAGAATTACATTACATAGTAAGTACATGACTTTTACCATTAACCCTTTCCATATTAGGCCATCCCAAAACGATCCACTTTGTTATTTTACTCTGTCTACCACCAGACGATTTTACTCATTAAGTGAGAACCCCTGGGTATAGGAGGGAAAGGGTTAACGTCCTTTGTCTGGCAGAGGATGTCTGAGCCAACTTCTCCCTTTGGTGAGTAAAATCATCTGGTGTGAGACAGAACAAAACAATAAAGGAGCTGGTTTTGGACGGCTCAGGTAGGAACAGGTTTATTAATTTTACAGTTAACATTCAATTTTGGTAGAGATGAGCCGATTAATCGGTTAAGCCGATTAATCGGCCGATAATTGGCCGTTTTTCAATAATCGGCCGATTATTAATCCATAATCAGCCGATTGCCGATTATTACCGAGTTTTCATATTTCTGATAAAAATACGTGAAAATATGCGTCGTTTTCTTGTTCTCGAAGTTTGGGTGCGCCTAACGCAATCAGTGAAATCTCAATCTCACCTTTCTCGCTGTCGGAACTCAAAATTCGAGTGATTCGACAATAACAACTGACAAAAATAGATGCCAAGATGGCAATAAGGCGTTCAGTGACAAGTGCAGTTTGCAAGCGGAAGAAGAAAAGACTGCTTGAAATTGAAAAACATACGAACGGTGTGTAAAATATGCGGCGATAGCTGGCAGATTCTCGAGTTCCTTTCAATTTGGGACTAAGTTTCCTATTTCTTTTATAAAATAAAATTGAAAAATTAACGCAAATAAACATTTCTCATGCAGTCAATATTTTCGTTTGCGTAAACGTTCACTTTAAAAAACAAAACTAAAGGCGATCACTGGTAAGCACAGTAAATCGAGACAAAGTATAATAGTTTATATTCTCGGGTAAAATTGGCAGAGTCAAGCGACAGACAAGTACTTTGAATGTGAGAGAATTCGTCAGCAATTAAAGTGATTTTTGACGCAAAAATAATCGGCTTTGGCTGATTAATCGGCCAATTATGTGTCATGATCGGCCACCGATTAATCGAATCAGCCGATTGGTATTTTTTGGTGATTGGCTCATCTCTAAATTTTGGTACTTCTTACTGTATATATACAGTCTGTACTGTATATCCATGCACATTCATGATACACAAGCTGAGAGAAAGATTGGTGATTGAGTTGCATACCATACTTGCATTCATATATAAAAATTTTCATCCCACTTTACTGAGATCTCACCTACAGTGTAGCTCAAAGTAGGATCTTGCCTAAAACCAGCCTGGCTTGTCTCCCGTATAAATACAAAATAATTTGTCATATAAAATAACAAGGATGCACAGATCAGTTGTCACTTGTTACTGCCTTGGCAATAGAAGTGTTCCTAAAATATTTTGCAATTCTGTTGCTCTGTCTGACCAATTAATTTGAGTCATTTGACCAAATTTATTGGACACTTCCTGTGTTAAATTTGATTGGTTTCTAGTTTATAAACACCAATAGGAAATATGATTACAGTATTAGCCAATCAAAAACCAGTCAAATTGAAAGCAAAAAGTTTTTTAACGAACTTCATCAAATGAATTGGGCAGACAAAGCAAATAAATTGCAACAATATTTTAGGAACACTTCTATTGCCACGACAGTAAAAGGGATGACTCAAAGGGACCAATGAAAATATGTTTTTGTTGTGGTTAGGTTATCCAGAAGATTGCTAACAGGGGTGGAAAAAATAATTTTCTTCCTGGGAGCATGTTCTAAAGTTCAAAAATTTTCTGCAGACTTGCAGGGTATATTTGTGTTAAATTGAATCAGTGGCTGTATTGAATGTAATTTAAAATTAAGACTGAAAATTGTTAACATTCAAGTATTACGTCAGTAATGTTAAGCTATAATTAGTGTTACATGAAGTATTTAAGATGTTCTTTCAGAAGAGAAAAACATGGCTATGTATTGACATTTGTTACTGGATTATATTATGTAAATTATCTATTGTTATTTGAAGCTGTTATTAAAAGAAACACAAAACTCAACAGGTTATGGGCCCAGGACATTTCATAATGTGCCTGAAGCGATTGAAATGTTGTGATGTACTTTTTTGAAGACGGATTAGCTACGGACTCTTGACCGCATGCGAAATGGCAAAAATGGCGTTGACGACGGATTTTAAGATTCAGAAATTAAATGGAGCAAACTATCGCGACTGGACATTTAATATGCGCCTGTATCTCGAAAGTTTAGATTTATTTGAGCATGTTGACGGTTCAGCTGAAGTTCCTGCTGAAGATGCGTCTGAAAAGGTAAAGCAAGAATTTAAGTCTGCTTCGAAAAAGGCCTGGACGTACATTTGTTTGGGGGTAGAACCCGATCAACAAATCCATGTAAGGAACACAACTACGGCTAAAGAGGCCTGGGATGCCCTGAAGAACCAGTTTGCTAGAATCTCAATATCTCAGACTGTAAGATTACGCCAAAAGTACTATTCAAGTAAATTTCAAAGTGGTGGAAATATGCTGGAGCATATGAACCATCTGAAGTCCCTTCATGACCAGCTAAAAGAAATGGGTGTGAACATTGATGATGGAGAACTAGCTATGACCTTGCTTGGAAGTCTCCCGGATGAATTCAAGCCACTCATTACTGCATTAGATGCTGTTGGAGAGGAAAAGGTCACTTTTGAGAAAGTGAAAGCTATGTTGTTAAATGATGCCGATAGAATTTCTGATTCGAAGAAAGTTGAAGATGCATATTCTGCTCAACGACCATACAACAGAAGAAGATATGAGCCGAAAGAGCCAACTAACAAAGGTAATGAAGTAAAGTTTAGTCGGAAATTCAATGGAACTTGTCATAACTGTAAAGAGAAAGGACACTTTGCACGTGACTGTCCTAAACGAAGTAATAATTCACAACGTGATGGTAATCAAAGCAAAGGAAGAAGATCTGCTTCCTTAGCACAGGGGAGAAATGAGCAAGATAATCATAATGATGAAGCAGCATTATATATATCTGAGAATGAAGATAAATGCGGATGGATTATCGACTCAGGGGCCACCCAACATATGACATTTGAAAGAAATTGTCTGTCCAACTATGTGGAATTTAAGAAACCATGCACAGTGAATCTCGGTGATAATAGATCAATCCTTGCATATGGAAAAGGAACTTATCATGTGAAAGCTGCTGTGGATGACCATACTCAAAAGATAGCATTGCAAGAAGTTTTGTACCTACCAGAGTTAGAGAACAACTTGCTGTCAGTTAATGCAATGGTAAAGCGTGGTGCAACAGTTACCTTTAAAGAAAACAGGTGTGAAATTTCTCGGAATTCAAAGATTTTAGCTGAAGGAGAGGTCCAAGGAAAGTTATATGTCTTGAAGATTATGAAAGAGCATGTGAACGTCGCCAAGCAACAACCTAATGCAGATCGGTATATATGGCACTGTAGATTTGGTCACCTCGGAATGAACAATGTGAACAAACTCATTGACGAAGGTATGGTAAGTGGAATGGACAGTGTAAGCAAGACAAATGAGGATCGATTCTGTGAAGCGTGCACCAAAGGGAAGCAACATCGCTGTCCTTATCCGAAGACCGCTGATTATCGTGCTAGTGAGCCATTTGAACTTATCCATAGTGATGTCTGTGGTCCAATGTCCGTATCGTCTCTTGGTGGATCACGATATTATGTAACCTTCATCGACGATTACTCACGGTACACGTTTGTTTATTTCATGAAGAATAAGAGCGAAGTCTTGGAAAAATTCAAAGAGTTCCATGCCTATGCTATGAACGTTGGAGAAAATCCAATCAAGATTCTGCGTTCGGATAATGGAGGAGAATATTCCTCGAAAGAATTCGAGTCTTTCCTGAAGAGTAATGGTATCGTTCATCAACTAAGCGTACCATACAACCCAGCACAGAATGGCGTAGCGGAACGAATGAACCGCACCATCGTAGAGTCAACACGATCCATGTTATCCCATGCACAGATGCCAAATGAATTTTGGGCCGAAGCAGCCAGTACCTCGGTTTACGTCCGAAACCGCAGCCCAACGACAGCCTTAACTGGTATCACTCCGTATGAATGCTTGTTCAAGAAGAAACCTGATGTGTCGAATCTACGTGTATTCGGATGTGTTACATACGTGCATATTCCTGACAATCAGAGAAAGAAGCTAGACTCCAAATCCAGAAAGTCGTTTTTCGTGGGATACCCCGAGGATGTGAAAGGATATAAGTTATACGATCCTATTTCTCGCAAATTTACTCGCAGTCGTGATGTCATATTTCTAGAGAAGAAATTTCATGACTTTGATGTCCAAAGTTCAACCAACTTTGATGATCGCACAGATTCTGACATTCCATTAGTGATTGAAGAAATTCTTACTGACGGAAGTCAAGAACCAAACAAAATTCCTAATCAAAGAGTCGCAGAGAATGTCGAACCAAACCAACGAGCTGATGACCAGCAAGTGGGAGCAACCTTCGAGGAGACGTTCATGAATGAAGTTCGAAACGTCGATGAACGAAGAATACGAAGACCACCCAATAGATTCGATGAGGAATGTTATCTAGTGAACGATATAACTGCTGATATAAATGAACCAATTAATCTTAAAGAAGCCTTCTCTGGAGAATATTCAACAGAATGGAAGAAAGCTACCGATTCAGAATTCAATTCCTTAATTGAAAACGACACCTGGGAACTTGTTCCGTTGCCCGAAGGCAAGCATGTTGTAGGCAGCAAATGGGTTTTCAAAGTCAAGAGAGATGAAAACGGCTGTGTACAAAGATATAAAGCTCGACTAGTGGCCCAAGGTTACACTCAAGCCGAAGGAATCGACTACTCGGAAGTATTTTCACCTGTAGTGCGAAGTACAACGATTCGATCATTACTAGCTCTGTCAAGTGCTAAGAATTGGGAAGTCCACCAAATGGACGTCAAATCAGCATTCTTGCAAGGAAACCTAGAAGAAGAAGTATATATGCGACAACCAGATGGTTATGTTAGCAAGGAATGTCCAAACCACGTCTGTAAGCTAAAGAAAAGTATTTATGGATTAAAACAATCCGCGAGATGCTGGAACAACGCCATCGACACCTTTCTAAAGTCAAGTGGATACAAACAAATGAACTCTGATCCATGTTTGTATATGAAATCTATCAAAGATCAGAATGGAATTATCAAGTTTGTTATTCTATCAATCCACGTCGATGATATACTGCTGTTTTCCAATGATTTATCCATGCTAAATGAAGAGAAGAAGTTAATCGGTTCGAAGTTCAAGATTGAGGATATGGGAGAAGTGAAGCATATTCTCGGAATGCTCATTAAAAGAGATAGAGAAAGAGGACAGATGACGATCAGTCAAACCAAATATTTAGAAGGTATTCTAAAGCGATTCGGTATGGAGCAATGCAAACCTGTGTCAACTCCTCTAGAGCCTGGGAAACATTTTCAAGAATTGCCAGAAGATGAAAATCCCACAAATACTAACGAATACCAGAAGCTCATAGGATGTCTAACCTATGTGACCACCGCAACTAGACCAGATCTAGCCTCCGCAGTTGGCATACTATCAAAGTTCATGGCGAAACCAAGCAAAGAACATTGGGTTGGTGCAAAAAGAGTCCTAAGATATATCAAAGGTACTATGAACTATGGTCTAGTGTTCGATGGCAGAAGTGCAACATGTTCTATAGTCGGGTATTCAGACGCAGATTGGGCAAACGACTTGGATACAAGAAGATCAACATCTGGATATGCCTTCCAGATAAATGGATCAACTATAAGCTGGTGCAGCAAAAGACAACCATGCGTTACCAGATCAACAACCGAAGCCGAGTATGTGGCGCTCAGTCATGCAACACAAGAGCTTGTGTGGTTAAGAAGATTACTAAACGACATCGGAGAAAAACAAGATCAACCATCGGTTATGAATGAAGATAATCAGGGAGCCATAGAATTATCTAAAAATCCACGATTCCATAACCGTACTAAGCACATTGATGTGGCATATCACTTTATTCGAGAGAAAGTCAATGACAGATCTATCAACGTGAAATACTGCAGCACAGATCAGATGTTAGCTGATATTATGACGAAGAGTCTACCAAGACAAACTTTTCAAAAATTCAGAGACATGTTAAACGTTAAAGAAATCTAGTTTAAGGGTAGACGAAAGAGAAACGTTTTCGTATTTAAAGAGGATTATTCAGTTATAATCATAGCTCACATTAAGTGGGAGTGTTAACATTCAAGTATTACGTCAGTAATGTTAAGCTATAATTAGTGTTACATGAAGTATTTAAGATGTTCTTTCAGAAGAGAAAAACATGGCTATGTATTGACATTTGTTACTGGATTATATTATGTAAATTATCTATTGTTATTTGAAGCTGTTATTAAAAGAAACACAAAACTCAACAAAAATTTCCTGTGAATGGCACTTGCTTGCTTAACTATTTTCCCCACCCCTGATTGCTAAAATCTGGAGTCACTAAACCTTGAAGACAAATTTGAAGAAAAAAAATTTGATAATATATTTTGGGAAAGTTGGAAAAGAATGGGTCCTTTTAAGTCATCTCATTTAGTGACCACAGATTTCACTGATGGAGGTGACTGTTCTGACTACCCGACTAGCCACGGTCTTATAAACAGGCCCAATAAACAAGCTGGTCTGGCAAATGTCACTCAACACAGAGCAAAAAGAAAAGGTGCTAAATTGCTGAGATTTATTTTAAATAACGAAATACAGTACTGATGTTTCAATAGGAGCCCTCCACATTTCACTCTAATGAAGGGCTCCACTTGAAACATCAGTACATGTATTTCATTATTATAGACACTTTTATTTATTCTAGTCACAGTAATCCTTTCAGCAATTAAAACAAATGCTGTTGTTATATACCAAAGACTTTCGTTTGCCAATAATGAAATCCTATTGGTCAAATCACGGTCACGTGTTGTTCAACAAACTCAGTGTTTCTTTCTGCCGAGGGAAACACTGCACTTTTTCCCTCTGGTGATGTCAACAATGAAGAGGGAAACAGTGCAATGATTCCCTCTGATGTCGCTTTAATCATGCGTTGTTCATGTGAATACATGATTATTGCATCAGATCAAGAACTTTGGACTCTTTGGGCATTTTGAAAATAAGAGCTTGTTTCGAGTTTGTTTGGTACGAAATAGTCCATTTTCCGAAAGAAAGAATTTCTATACATATCTTCAAAGAAGGTCTGGAAAACACTTGGAGAAGTTTAAAGCTGTGCTTAGTGTTGAGTCTGGTGTACAGTATTTGTTTAGTTGAATGACTTAAATTGAGATTACGAAGGTGAAGTCAAAGTGTTTTGGTAAGTGTTTTCACCGTTTACAAGTTTCAAGGCAGTTTTGTATTTTGTATTTTAAAAGTCTTTGGTATATAACAAAATGCTTGTTGTCTTTTGCCTCGAGAAACATCAAATTTTATGGTCCCTCAGGCTTCAATGTCACCCTCGGGCTAAAGCCCTAGGGTGACAATGATTGAAGCCTTCAGGTCCATAAAACTCAGTGTTTCCCTCGCTGCCAGTCAACAAGTGTATATTACTAACCCTTTCACACCCAACTTTCTGGGAGCTCTCCCATTGCCGAGTAAAATCATCTGGCATTAGACAGAGTAAAATAATAAAAGTATGGAAAATTCTATATTCGGAAGTGAAAGGGATAATAGGTACCCTAATCTCAGCAGTTTATCAACTTTCACCTTGCCCTATCCAAAACACTGTCTACACAGCACTCTTTTTTTCACTCAACAAAACTTTGAGCTTTCACGGTTGAAAACAATACTTTTTTAAAAAAATCTGACAAAATTTCTGCATCAAACAGCTGTTATTAAAAATAAAATTAAAAATTTACAGACAGAAGATTGCAAGATAGCAAAAGCTGGCTCACATGTCTTAATTATAAAAAAAAATTGTCAAAAAAATTAGAAAATTTTTCCAAGTCATCAACCTTTTGACCTCAGCAACTCAGCAAGTCTTGAAATATGTATATATCACAAATATCCTGGTTTCATTTCAGATAACTGTATTTTAAAAGATCATTTTGAGTTATTTCAGTCGAAGATAAATTATTTAACGGTTAGATATTGCATCAGCTGAATCTAACGGCCAAGATTATTTTATTAAGCTTACGAGAAGACCCTATTATAAGTATATATTGATTGCTAATACGTCTCAAAGATTTATAGTTGGATAGGTCTAGAGAATAAATCAATGGTTTTAGCAATGAAACGAGTACAGAATAGCAGTGAATACACAGCAATATTAAGACTAAGACTGCAGTAAAAACAAACAAACAACTACACTAAGCTTACTTGGTGGCTGTGTGAGGCCCAGCGAACATTTCTTCGCATGGCTGAAACAACAAGGGACATTTCGCCTTGGACGATATTAACGCCATTTCGAGGGACTTCCTGGCTCATAATTTTCAATGCACACCGCTCAGGGTTTGAGATAGAAACGAGGGAAAACCATAGAACACAGGTCTTGTCTAAGGTTATCCTTTTTCATGCCACATTTCGACATTTTTCATTTTTCTCCAGTGTTTATATGTTAATACATTATAAATCAGCCAACAAACTTTCGCCAACTCTTCGCTGTTTACGTCATGCAACTCAAGTGAGCATGCGCTGCCACGCGCGCAAGCCCACGAATTCTGCGTGGGACAACTTGGAATGTTCCCGGCGAGAACACTAAAGAACTATATTTCAATTTGTGTTTGTTTGTTTGTTTGTTTGTTTGTTTGTTTGTTTGTTTGTTTGTTTGTTTGTTTGTTTGTTTGTTTGTTTGTTTGTTTGTTTGTTTGTTTGTTTGTTTGTTTGTTTGTTTGTTTGTTTGTTTGTTTGTTTGTTTGTTTGTTTGTTGTTTGTTTGGTTGTTTGTTTGTTTGTTTGTTTGTTTGTTTGTTTGTTTGTTTGTTTGTTTGTTTGTTTGTTTGTTTGTTTGTTTGTTTGTTTGTTTGTTTGTTTGTTTGTTTGTTTGTTTGTTTGTTTGTTTGTTTGTTTGTTTGTTTGTTTGTTTGTTTGTTTGTTTGTTTGTTTGTTTGTTTGTTTGTTTGTTTGTTTGTTTGTTTGTTTGTTTGTTTGTTTGTTTGTTTGTTTGTTTGTTTGTTTGTTTGTTTGTTTGTTTGTTTGTTTGTTTGTTTGTTTGTTTGTTTGTTTGTTTGTTTGTTTGTTTGTTTGTTTGTTTGTTTGTTTGTTTGTTTGTTTGTTTGTTTGTTTGTTTGTTTGTTTGTTTGTTTGTTTGTTTGTTTGTTTGTTTGTTTGTTTGTTTGTTTGTTTGTTTGTTTGTTTGTTTGTTTGTTTGTTTGTTTGTTTGTTTGTTTGTTTGTTTGTTTGTTTGTTTGTTTGTTTGTTTGTTTGTTTGTTTGTTTGTTTGTTTGTTTGTTTGTTTGTTTGTTTGTTTGTTTGTTTGTTTGTTTGTTTGTTTGTTTGTTTGTTTGTTTGTTTGTTTGTTTGTTTGTTTGTTTGTTTGTTTGTTTGTTTGTTTGTTTGTTTGTTTGTTTGTTTGTTTGTTTGTTTGTTTGTTTGTTTGTTTGTTTGTTTGTTTGTTTGTTTGTTTGTTTGTTTGTTTGTTTGTTTGTTTGTTTGTTTGTTTGTTTGTTTGTTTGTTTGTTTGTTTGTTTGTTTGTTTGTTTGTTTGTTTGTTTGTTTGTTTGTTTGTTTGTTTGTTTGTTTGTTTGTTTGTTTGTTTGTTTGTTTGTTTGTTTGTTTGTTTGTTTGTTTGTTTGTTTGTTTGTTTGTTTGTTTGTTTGTTTGTTTGTTTGTTTGTTTGTTTGTTTGTTTGTTTGTTTGTTTGTTTGTTTGTTTGTTTGTTTGTTTGTTTGTTTGTTTGTTTGTTTGTTTGTTTGTGTTGAGAACTGGATCCTAGTTTATTATTGACATCACGTGATTAAATTCCTGGAAGAGGTCTTCCTCGAACTGAACTCTGTTATTGAGAACTTGAATGTAGTTTGATGTAGTCTGATGTAGTCTGATGTTATAGTCTGATGTGGTCTGATGATGATGTAATTCTCGAAGTTGTCTGATTAAAGTTTAAACGAAGATTGTCTAGTAGTGTACGTTTTACACATTTGGTGCCGACTCCCGGGATTGGAAACTGGGATTATTTTGGAAGACGTTCGGTCTATTCTGAACTGAAATCTGAAGGAAAGGCGTGGCAAAATCATGTCGGAAAAGAAGAAGAAATTGAAGAAATTGCTTAAATATCGCGATGGTCATCGCAGTTTTGTCCGGAAAACAATCGATAACGCTAAAGAATTGATCGCTGGAGAAAATCTTGTCGAGTTAAAGAAGTTAAAGCTCCTTCGTACCACACTTCAAAGCAAGAGTTCGGAGCTTCAAGTGTTGGATCGTGATGTAGTCGAACTGTTGGAAGATGACTCAAAGATTGACGAAGAAGTGTCAGAGAGTTGTGACTTTACCAGTGCCATTCAGGAGTGTATTGTCGAATTGGAAGCTTTATTGGTAGCAGAAGAAACACGAGCGAAAGGTCAGCAATTGAATGTACAAGCCATGGGAACATCTTCAAGTCAACTGCCAAAAGGTCAAGCTCACGCAAGGCTACCGAAGCTAGAACTGAAGAAATTCCATGGAAATCCCATCGAATGGTACCCATTTTGGGAGTCTTTCGAGTCAGCAGTTCACAAGAATCCAAATCTATCAGCTGTGGATAAATTTAATTATTTAAAATCACTTCTTATGGGAACGGCTCAAAGTGTCATCACTGGTTTAGCGCTGACGAGTGCAAATTACGACAAGGCAGTTGAATTGCTCAAGAAAAGATTTGGAAATCGTCAAATTGTGATCTCCAGCCATATGGAAGCACTCACCAAAATTCCTAAGATAACAGAGATTGGTGATGTGAAGCGACTACGAAACTTGTACGACCTAGTGGAATCCCATGTACGTGGTCTGGAAAGTGTGGAAATTTCCCCAGAGATGTATGGTTGCTTCTTGACACCCATCATTCTTCAGAAATTACCTGAGGAGTTCCGAATCGCAATTACACGCAATCTGGGATCTGATACGTGGGAACTGAAGGATATTCTGAGTGAGTTTCACAAGGAACTACAATTGAGAGAACAGTGTTTGCTTAACACCAAAGAATCGAAGGATTTGAAGCTACCTGGCTCAGGTCGTCAGAGAGGTGAGTCATCCTATTCTACAGCAGCCTTATACTCGGATAACTCTAAAAATCCTCAAGGTTCCTGTGTATGGTGTTCATTCTGTAATGGAGACCATCGAAGCACTAAGTGCAATGTTGTAACAACTCCTGAGTCGAGAAAGCAAATTCTCAAGAAAAAGGGAAGGTGTTTTCTCTGCTTGAGAAGTGGACATTTATCACGTGACTGTCAAAGTCCTGTAAAATGCTTCAGATGTCATAAGGCTCACCATGTATCAATTTGTAACAACTCGGAACAACCCAGGGACACTCAGGAACCAGGTGAGGAACAATCTGCCCAAACTACAACCAGTGCGTACTGTGGTGAAGAATTGAGAGGATCAGTTTTGCTTCAGACTGCAACTGCTGATGTGATACGTCCAGATGATGAAAGCTATTCAAGAAGTGTTCGTCTAGTCTTTGATTCGTGCAGTCAAAGATCTTACATCACAGAAAACCTCAAGAACAAATTGGCGTTACGAGTGATTGGTAAAGATTCACTTCTGATAAAAACGTTTGGAGAGTCTGATGCTAGGCTACGTTCATGTGAGATTGTTCAAGTTGGTATCAAGACAGCATTTGGAGAAACTGTGTATGTTCAGGTGTATGTAGTACCGGTGATATGTGGTCCACCTACTCAACCTCCTGCAGAACTTACTCAGTGTACCTATGAGCACTTACGCGGTCTTCCATTGGCAGAATGGGCAGGTGTAAGAGAGATCGGACAGTTAGTATCCTCATTGGTGCTGACTACTACTGGTCCTTGGTTGAAGGTACCGTGATCAGAGGTGCCCCAAGTGAACCAGTTGCCCTAGCGACTAAATTGGGATATGTCTTATCTGGACCCACCATGGTCAGACCAGAGGATAAGGATGGCTACTCTGTGAACCTCACTGCAACTCACGTTCTCAAAGTGGAATCAAGCATCGTTAAAGAAGATGCATTAACCTCCGAAGTAAAGAAATTTTGGGACTATGAATCTCTTGGAATCCAGGACCAGAACTCCTCTCTGTATGACAAGTTTATTGATGAAGTTGAATTTGTGGAAGGAAGATATCAAGTACGGTTACCCTTCAAAGAGGACCATGAACTGCTTCCAGATAATTTTGCCCTGTGTAAATCAAGACTTGCATCACTCCTGAAGCGTCTGGGGTCAAACCCTGAAGTAGCAAGGCAATACAATGATGTCATTCAAGAACAACGTGAACAAGGAATTATTGAGCCAGTGGAGCAAAGTATCAACAATGGTGTGGGCAAGGTCCACTATATCCCTCACCACGAAGTGATCCGTGTTGACAAAGAAACCACAAAGCTGCGTGTTGTTTATGATGCTAGCGCTCAGTCAGGAAGAAACACACCAAGTCTCAATGACTGTCTCTATGCAGGTCCACCTCTGTCTCCACTCATTTATGATATCCTCCTGAGGTTTCGCATCCATAGAACTGCCATCATAGGAGACATTGAGAAAGCCTTTTTGAATGTTTCAGTTGATCCAAGAGACCGTGACTATCTACGCTTTCTGTGGGTTGATGATGCCTCAAGAGAACACCCAAATCTTCAAGTATACAGATTTGCAAGAGTTGCCTTTGGTATCTCGTCCAGCCCATTCCTATTAAACGCCACGATTCGTCATCACCTTACCTCTACTGATACCCCCAGAGAGTTTGCTGAGAAAGTGTTGAAAAGTCTGTATGTGGATGATTTTGTAAGTGGAGATGATTCCAACGAGTCCGTCTTCGAGATGTACAAGAATCTGAAATCCTCATTCAACAACGGAGGTTTCAATATGCGAAAATGGTCTTCCAACTCAGCAGTTCTACAAGAAAGAATCGAAGAAGTCGAACGTCAGCAGAAAGTCAGCGAAAGTCAGTCCGAAGATACTGAATATTCAAGTACGTCTGTGGAAGTCCAAGGAATTCAGGAAGAAGATCAAACCTTCTCAAGCTCACTATTCGAATCAGCAAGGAAGCCTGACACAGCAAAGTTGAAGGTCCTTGGAGTAGGATGGGATAATCAGAAAGACTTATTGTTTTTCGACCTAGCTTCGCCATTGGGAAACATCAGTGATGTTCCAGTCACAAAGAGAGTTATTCTTGGTACAACAAGCAAGCTGTACGATCCTCTGGGATTTCTGAGCCCTGTTATCGTTCTTCTGAAGATTATCTTCCAATCTATTTGCAAATCGAAAGTGGACTGGGATGGCCCTGTTGATTCATTCCTTCATGAAAGGTGGTTGAAGCTCGTCCAAGACATGAAGAACGTCGGAGTCTTGGAGCTGAAGAGACATTACTTCTGCAATTCATCACTAGCAGAGTTACGAAGTGTTCAACTCCACGGATTCGCTGATGCATCGGAAAAGGCATATGGAGCGGTTGTCTACCTACGTGTTGAACTGAAATCTGGAGCTGTCTTCACTCAAATTGTGTCTTCAAAGACTCGTGTTGCACCAGTGAATGGGGACACCATACCTCGCCTTGAGCTATTGAGCGCCCTCATTCTAGCCCGACTGATGAGCAGTGTCTTAACAGCATTTGACAGAACGTTAAAGATTGATTCTATTTTCTGCTGGTTAGACTCACAAATTGCCTTGTGGTGGATATGGGGGATGAAGAAAGAATTCAAGCAGTTTGTACAGAATAGAGTCGTGGAGATTCGTCGGCTTGTAAAGCCAGCACAATGGAACTATTGTCCCTCGGAATTGAATCCAGCTGATATCTGTTCTCGTGGATCGATGGCTTCGAAGCTAATTACCAACCACGTGTGGTGGAATGGTCCAGAGTTTCTTCTAAAAAGCAACGAATTCTGGCCAAGTATTCAAGGAAATTCGATGGAAGTCGCAAATGATGATTCAGATCCCCGTCTCGAGTTGAAGAAGGAAAAGTCAAGCAGCTTGAAGAAGCAGCAGAACAGTACAGTTCTGAACATTGTCTCTGAAAAAACGTCAAGAAGGAAGTTAAATCTCGAATGTCTCATTTCCTTGGAAAGATTTGGTAGTCTACGGCGACTGATACGAGTCACTTCATACGTCTTGCGATTTGTATCTAACCTCAAGCTAAGTAAAGCAAGAAAGGAGTTGATCCTTGGAGAAGTTAATCAATCAGAACTCGACCAAGCAAGAGAACTTTGGTACAGGGAAGTACAAAGAACTGTGCTTGAAGATAAGAAGTTTGGTCAGGTGAAAGTCTCATTGCAACTGTACGCAGATGAGAAAGGTATCCTGAGATGTGGAGGACGCCTTGAAAACGCGCCAATCCCGTATGCTGGTCGTTTTCCGATATTTCTTCCAAGATGTTCTCGCTTTACACACTTGGTCATCGAGGATTGTCACAAGAAAGTCATGCACAACGGCGTGAGAGATACACTTACTGAGCTTAGGTCAAGATTTTGGGTGCCCAAAGGAAGACTAGCTGTAAGGACGGTGATAAAAATATGTTCAGTTTGTAAGAAGATCGAAGGAAGAAGCTATGCTGTTCCTCCTCCTTCGCCACTTCCTGATTTTCGGTTAAGCGACGAGTTTGCGTTCACTCGAGTAGGCGTAGATTTCGCTGGTCCTCTCTATGTCAAGGACGTATTCTCAAAGAAAGGAGAAGCGAAGAAAGCTTATATAGCTTTGTTTACATGTGCTACAACCCGTGCCGTCCATCTGGAACTAGTACCTAATCTGAGTGGAGAAAGTTTTATAAGAGCTCTGATGCGCTTTAAAGGAAGACGAGGGACACCTACCTTGATTGTCAGCGACAACGGGAAAACTTTTAAGGACGAAAAGGTGCAGACCTTTTGTCAACGTGATGGTACAGAGTGGAAGTTCAATGTCGAAGCAGCCCCATGGTGGGGTGGTTTTTTCGAGCGACTTGTCAAGTCAGTGAAGTTATGTCTGAAGAAGTGTCTACGAAATGCTCGATTGGACTACGATGAAATGTCTACCAGTTTGGTCGAAGTTGAAGCTGTATTGAATTCGCGACCCTTAACGTATGTTTATGACGAAATGGAAGAACCGTTGACGCCTTCCCATTTGATCGTTGGCCGCAGAATTCTATCCGTTCCAGCAAAGAGCTCTTTCAACGAAGATGTAAATGAAGGAACAATCACAAGGAGAGTAAAGTTCTTGCAACGAACCCTTGATCACTTCTGGAATCGTTGGCGAGCCGAGTATCTAACAGAACTTCGTGAACATCATCGGTATTCCAAGAGAGCAAATTCACTCCGTAAGGTGAGAGTGGGAGATATAGTATGTCTACACGATCATAAGATCCCAAGACAAAGGTGGCGCCTGGGAAAGGTCGAACGCTTACTCCCCGGACGTGATGGTCATGTCCGAAGTGCTGTAGTAAGAGTGAAAGCGGGTAACTCCCCTACAGCTGAATTTAGACGTCCTTTGCAAAGGTTGTACCCCTTGGAAGTGGAGCAACATACCAAACCTGACATTCCTGTGGCACAAGGAGTGAACATTCCTATTAAAATAGTAAAGGACGAAGATATACCGCATGTAGTCGAGAACATTAGATGAGTACTGACGTTTTGATTAAGTTTTTGCATGTTATGATTAGGATGATTCTAGTTTGTCAATAGTTTTGTTACGATTTTTGAACACCAAACTAGATTGATAATATCAATCAAGGCCGGGGAGTGTGTTGAGAACTGGATCCTAGTTTATTATTGACATCACGTGATTAAATTCCTGGAAGAGGTCTTCCTCGAACTGAACTCTGTTATTGAGAACTTGAATGTAGTTTGATGTAGTCTGATGTAGTCTGATGTTATAGTCTGATGTGGTCTGATGATGATGTAATTCTCGAAGTTGTCTGATTAAAGTTTAAACGAAGATTGTCTAGTAGTGTACGTTTTACACAGTTTGTTTGTTTGTTTGTTTGTTTGTTTGTTTGTTTGTTTGTTTGTTTGTTTGTTTGTTTGTTTGTTTGTTTGTTTGTTTGTTTGTTTGTTTGTTTGTTTGTTTGTTTGTTTGTTTGTTTGTTTGTTTGTTTGTTTGTTTGTTTGTTTGTTTGTTTGTTTGTTTGTTTGTTTGTTTGTTTGTTTGTTTGTTTGTTTGTTTGTTTGTTTGTTTGTTTGTTTGTTTGTTTGTTTGTTTGTTTGTTTGTTTGTTTGTTTGTTTGTTTGTTTGTTTGTTTGTTTGTTTGTTTGTTTGTTTGTTTGTTTGTTTGTTTGTTTGTTTGTTTGTTTGTTTGTTTGTTTGTTTGTTTGTTTGTTTGTTTGTTTGTTTGTTTGTTTGTTTGTTTGTTTGTTTGTTTGTTTGTTTGTTTGTTTGTTTGTTTGTTTGTTTGTTTGTTTGTTTGTTTGTTTGTTTGTTTGTTTGTTTGTTTGTTTGTTTGTTTGTTTGTTATTGTTTATTTTTTGTGTATTTAATTCTATATATTTTTCTTTCTTTCTTTCTTTCTTTCTTTCTTTCTTTCTTTCTTTCTTTCTTTCTTTCTTTCTTTCTTTCTTTCTTTCTTTCTTTCTTTCTTTCTTTCTTTCTTTCTTTCTTTCTTTCTTTCTTTCTTTCTTTCTTTCTTTCTTTCTTTCTTTCTTTCTTTCTTTCTTTCTTTCTTTCTTTCTTTCTTTCTTTCTTTCTTTCTTTCTTTCTTTCTTTCTTTCTTTCTTTCTTTCTTTCTTTCTTTCTTTCTTTCTTTCTTTCTTTCTTTCTTTCTTTCTTTCTTTCTTTCTTTCTTTCTTTCTTTCTTTCTTTCTTTCTTTCTTTCTTTCTTTCTTTCTTTCTTTCTTTCTTTCTTTCTTTCTTTCTTTCTTTCTTTCTTTCTTTCTTTCTTTCTTTCTTTCTTTCTTTCTTTCTTTCTTTCTTTCTTTCTTTCTTTCTTTCTTTCTTTCTTTCTTTCTTTCTTTCTTTCTTTCTTTCTTTCTTTCTTTCTATTTACATATACAGCTTATTTATTCGTTCATTCATTCATTCACTCATTCATTCGTTCGTTCGTTCGTTCGTTCGTTCGTTCGTTCGTTCGTTCGTTCGTTCGTTCGTTCGTTCGTTCGTTCGTTCGTTCGTTCGTTCGTTCGTTCGTTCGTTCGTTCGTTCGTTCTATCTTTCTTTTCTTTCTTCCTTCTTTTTCTTTTTCTTTCTTTCTTTCTTTCTTTCTTTCTTTGCAGACAAAAGCAGACAATTTGCAGGGCAGTCCACCTCCCCCCCTCCCCACCCATCAAAATTTAACGTCTTTTTCGTGTATATCGCGTATAAAATTGTCGTCTATTTTTCGCGTAATTTTAGGCGGTTGCATGTTAATATTTCCCATACGTGATCGTGATCACAGGATCGAAGTCAAAAGATGCAAAGTTTTTGTCAGAATAGTTTTACTTTTAAAAAATGCTTTCCAATGATGAACATATGGCCCAGGAATATGTTATTTATCCTCACCAAGTCGCAGGACACCGATTTGAAGATGGAGGGCAAGGTATTAACGCTTTAAAACTACGATATTTATAGCCTAAATTTAAGTAAACAAACTTAAAATATAACTATATTATTAGTCTTATATACGGTAAATACCAAGGTCTGTTTCAGAACAATATGCCGTATTGTAAAATCTCTTTTGTGTTGTAGTAATGTAGTATAATGTTTTTACAAGCTGTTGCTAATTTGACATTGATAATATGCATTTGGCTGTGTAATATATTTGTGCTCAATGCCTTCTCAATTGTTTTATACAAAGACAGTGTTCCGTATAATAATAATAATAATTTAATACTTATAGCGCGCAAATTTACATTCAAATATGATCAAATGCGCGTTACAAAATAAATAACCTATATTACAGGAATAAATTACTACGGATTTAGTATACTAAAATATAAATATACAGTATATAAAAATCAATGTTACTAGACAAAATTAGGCATAAGCGATCCTAAACAAGAATGTCTTAAGTAACGCCCTAAATTTATTAAAATTCGTCTCATGTCTAATTTCTCGTGGAAGGTCGTTAAAAAGTTTAGGCGCTGCCACAGCAAAGGCCCTATCACCAAAGGTCTTTTTGGTTTTCGTATGGGAAACCGTAAGCAGGATATCCTTATTTCTGCGTAAAGAATACGAACTTGGCTTCATTACTTGAATTTGCTTGCATATATAAGTAGGCGCAAGACCATACATAGCTTTAAAAGTCAGAATTAGTAGCTTGAAATGTACTCGTTGTTTAACCGGCAACCAGTGGAGAGAATACAGCACAGGAGTGATATGAGAAAACTTAGGTGTGTTTGTTATTAACCTTGCCGATGCATTCTGGACCCGCTGTAACTTACTCAGCGACTTAGCAGATAACCCATAAAGGAGACTATTACAATAGTCAATCCTACTTGTAACAAAAGCGTGAACTAAAGCCTTGGTTGCATCTAACGAGAGGTATTTGCGAATTCTCCTTATGTTATGAAGTTGATAAAATGCAGCTTTAGCTATTTGATTAATATGTGGAGTTAAACTCATGTTACTATCAATGATTGTTCCTAAGTTCTTGGCATTTGAAACAGGAAGAATGTCAATGTTTCCGACAGACAGCATATCAACGCGAACCTTCTCGAGTTGTTGTCTAGATCCTATGATTAAGAATTCCGTCTTATCATCATTCAACTTCATTTTATCTTCAATCATCCAGGCTCGGATGGCCGTTATACACGTTTCCATTGCAGATACACATCCAGTCTCACATTCTTTACTGTCCGGCTTGAATGACATATAAAGTTGACTATCGTCTGCGTACACATGCGCAGATGGCAAGTGCTCTTTAATAACCTGAAACAACTTGCTTGCATACATGGTGAAAAGTAAGGGTCCAAGACAGGAACCTTGAGGTACACCACATGGGAGATGCAATCTATCTGAAAGACCATCACCAAATGCTACCCTCTGTGATCGGTTGGATAAATACGACGAGAACCATTCAAGGGCCTTTCCTTCAATTCCAAATGATGTTTCTAATCGGCGGAGAAGGGTTGCGTGGTCGATTGTATCAAATGCCGCACTAAGGTCTAACAATACAAGTAGAGTCACCTGTTGGCGGTCCATGCTAAGGAGAATATCACTATGCACTTTCAAAAGTGCTGTCTCTGTACTATGTCCCTTCCTGTAAGCCGACTGAAATTCTGGAAATAAATCATTCAAAATTAAGTGATCGTATGTCTGCTCATATACAGCTCGTTCTGCTAGTTTTGAAATGAACTGTAGATTGCTAATTGGACGTAAGTTATTAAATACAGTTTCAAGTCCTGCTCTCTTAAGAAGTGGCCTCACCAATGCTTCTTTCCAATTCTCAGGGAAGTAACCATTAGCCAAAGAGGAGTTAATAAGATAGGTAATTACTGGTAGTAACGTATCCAGGCAATCCATCACCAGTGGCGTTGGCATTGGGTCAAGAGAACAGTACTTCTTAGCTGATTTCATAACTAATTTTTGCACTTCTTCCTGACTAAGCTTCCGAAAGCAAGTCAAAGCACCACCTCTCTGTGATACAAACTTGATGTCATCAGGCACTAGATTATTTGACCGTGAGTCAAGAACCATAGCATCAACTTCAGCTCTGATTCTCACAATCTTGCTGACGAAAAATGTGCCAATATCATTCGAGAGCACAGTGTTGTCGGGTGGGTTCGGAAAACAAATCTCACTATTTGTGTTAAGCAAACTTTTCGCAGCACGAAAAAGCTTGGACTTATTGTCACCGTTATCGTTAATAAAATCAGTATAATATTCTCTTCGTGCTTTATTAATCAAGTATGTCACATAGTTTTTCTTAATCTTGAATAATTTAAAATCAGTCAACGACTTAAACAAGTTTGCTCACTGATAGTGCGGTATAAAGTGTAATCCCGTAGGATTTGCGTGCTAAAGTTGATTTTTTTTTAGTTGACTAGATATCAAACTATCGGAAAATTATGGGGGGGGGGGGGGGGGGGGGGGGGGTTTGAGGGATTGGAGCAGGAATGGAGATATGGCTAAGGCGTGGGTCATACGTCGCATTTAATTCAGACGAATTTAATTCATAGTTAACTTTGTTGACTACACACGTAAAAATTTCACAGCTTGTCAACAGGATGTGTTTGCAACAGGCTTGTAGCAAGGCTGGGAACAAGTTGTAACATAGGCTTGTAGCAAGGCTGGGAACAAGTTGTAACAATTTCAAAAGAAATATGGGCCAGGTAACCACTAATCTCATGTTCGTGTCATCAGGGCTAAATCCACTTATGACGATTGCAGTTTTACTCATAGCCACTAAAAACACGTGAAATTTCAACCAATAGGAAAGCAGAAGTCTTATGGGTCAGGGTACCAGGCTAGTTATAACATAGCCTGGTACCCTGGCCCAATCAAAGAATATGGGCCAGGTGACCACTAAAGACTTCTGCTTTCCTATTGGTTGAAATTTCGCATGTTTTTAGTGGCGCGAGAATGAGATTAGTGGTTACCTGGCCCATATTTCTTTTGAAATTGGGCCAGGGTATCAGGCTAGTTGTAACAATGCTCATGTTCATTCAAGAAGCTGCTCATCAATCTGTTGACAACTTGTTGAGTGCAAATGGTAACAGGTTGTTGGAACAACTTGTCATCAGTCTGTTGGAGTCATCAGCCTTGTTACAAGTTGTCAACAACCTGTTACAGACATGTTAACAGACTGGGACAGCCAGTGCAAACACATGACGGTGACAGCCTGTTGAACAGCCTTGTAACAACTTGCTTGCAGGTATGTAACAGCTTGTGCATTTTTACATGTGTAGACATTTTTGTTACATTTTGTGTTAGATTTTTACATCGAATTTGTTTCATGCGACGAATTTAATTCTTACCCAGCAAATATATATAATATTATAATTATATATATATATATATATATATATATATATATTTAACAATTATTCACCGAAGTGGAGGTGAATAGTGCTGGATATTCACCGAGCCGCTTCGGCGAGGTGAATATCCACACTATTCACCGACACTGAGGTGAATAATTGTTTTAGCATATACCTCATAAATGAAATAACAAGTTTAACATTCTTAACTTATATTTTTCGGTATTTTATACAAGACACGGCCGCTAGCAACTTGGACACTTGGCGTACTCGATATTTGTCGACAAAACAGTTTTCAATACAACTTTTGAATATATTAATGGCTAGAAAATTGTAAAGAAACATACCTGTGGACACTCTTCTACTTAATTTTGTTGACTTTTCCCGTCAACGGCCTTGTTTATCAACAAAATCTCCTGCTTCGGTAAACAAAGCAAAACTGTCCGCCATTTTGTTTTGCCCGCAGGTGAATAGTGCAGGATATCCCGAGCTAGAGGAACCAATCAGATTGCTTGAAAAGCACTATTCACCTGCGAGGTATATGCTAAATATATATATATATATATATATATATAAAAAAATATGTTATCATAATTTATTCATTTAATTTGATGCAACGATATAGCAATGTCTGAAACCAACACGCATTTTAGACGTATCCATCTCACAGTGACGGATACAACGTCTCAGATGAATTAACTCTTCAGTCGAATTTAATTCATTTCATACGTTGCACTACAGTTGCATTTAATTGATTGAGTTAAATTCGTCTCAATTAAATGCAATGTATGAACCAGGCCTAATAACAGTGACTTGAAGACATTTCCTGATGCTGATCCTAGAGAATTTGAAAATAGAAAATTTGAACCCCATAATTTTCTGATAGTTTGACATCTAGTCAACTCAATAAATAAAGAAAGAAAATTAAATTTAGCACTCAAATCCTGTAGGAGCTGTTTTCATGGCATACTACACTATGATCTCTATACAGTGTATAATGTTCTACTGTCTGTATGTTTGCCTCACAAATTGCAAATATTGTAAGGGACCATTCATCATTTATCAGGAGGGGTGGGTGGGTGAGAAATTGCTATAAAACTTTCTTTTATGGGGTACCCCCTTAGCAAAGTTGAAACATAGACACAGAGGTTTCATTAATTTTGAAAGTAGCAGACTCACTTGAAGAAGTAGACGGCTGAATTCATCAAGTGAACATACAAATTCATATATGAAATTCTAAAAGTAGGTAGCCATGATCTTGAAAGTAGCTGCTGGGGTTCACCGGTTGCCGGCTTCTAATGAAATGCCTGTAGATGAAATTGGAGTTTCAACTGCGCATACAATCTGAGTCAGGATAAAATGTAGTTCATTTATAACATGAGGCTGAAGCAGCCATAGTAAACATAACATTTCTGATTTCATAAACTTTTTAATGTTTAGGTATTCTATAAGGAGAAACAGTTTGCTTATCGATTATCCTTGACAATAATCGTAAACGTAGTGTCTAAAAATAATGAAATCTCAGAACATGAAAAAACAGTCCCAGCCCATGTTATCTTTCCGTTATGCTTTAATAATAGACACAATGTAATTTGCATAGGGACCCAAATTGAATTGGAAACTAATTTGCATGTGGGCCGAAATGAAACTACGATTTGGTGTATTAGATCAATTGGATCATTGAAACAATTGACTATTGACATACACAAAGGTCAAAGACATAAACTTCAAAAGTAGTAGACCTTTCTCCATGAAGTGATTATGGATTACGTGATATTTTTATTAAATTTTTTTATTAAATTCGAGTGTAGAATATATA
Organism: Corallium rubrum; assembly: GCA_964035015.1. NCBI lineage: Eukaryota > Metazoa > Cnidaria > Anthozoa > Scleralcyonacea > Coralliidae > Corallium > Corallium rubrum. Next base: position 3,511,618 of record OZ036005.1, on the reverse strand, counting down.
CATTTTAAGACCAAACCGGGACCAGTTGCAAAAAATGCAAGTACACAGGCCTTCTGGCAGGAATTGAACCCACGACCTTGCAATTCTAGTGCAATGCTCTGACCACTGAGCCATGGAGGGCATTGCCGAGAGCTTGATCGCGAGTTCTGTATATATTAATAAGGTGGTAATGTCAGGAGAGAATTGGGTATATTATAAGTAATATTGGGCATTTCACTCGATTACATAGCATGTTCTCTCTCGGTTTTGAAATTTGCTTTGAGAAAATGGTGGGGGGAAATTGACACGCTTTACAACTTCACACACACCCCCCCCCCCCCCACCCCACCCCCAAGGGGCAAATCACCTTCAGAAAAAATCATGAAAAAATCATGAAAAAAATCAGATGATTTTTTTTACCACGTACACTTTTTCAGGAGTGATTCGCCCCTCAAACCCCCCCCCCAATATTTTGTGAAGTGTCTGCCACTGTAACCTGGCCGTATTATTGGTTAAACTATTTGATAAGATATATTACATATATTTGATTTTACAGGAATGTTAATAGACAATGATGGAAAGTTACTCAAACCTATCCAGGAACCACCAAGAGGAGAAAGGGAAGTTAATATATATCAACATATCTTTGACGATGATGTGTCAGACTCTGTAACGCTAAAGCTTAGATCATTTCTTCCAACATTTTATGGAAGCAAAATTGTTTCTTTATCTGGTTCAATATTCAAAAATATCCTTTTGTTCACTATTCTTCATTCCAATCGTGAAGATAATTCCCAATTGACAGTTGTATTTTACGCACGCTATACATCACGCATCCTTTCTCTTGTCTTTTTGCTCACTAATCTTGATGAGGTCTGGGCCGAGTTTATATGCGTTCACAAACTCGATTCTTAGGATTTCGTGGGCGACGATCTTCGGTATACGCAATGTCTACCGATCAGCGGCAAGCATTATTAAAGATGGCAACATTAAAGATGGCAACAGCCGTTATTGCTGCAAATCAACAACCTAAAACTGCATAGATTGGCGTTCTTCACTTCAAGCAAGAGTGCTGACGCCATCACTCTTTAAAGGCTCGATTTTATACGCGTGACGTCCATGTTGAGGAAAATGTCGCATGCTTAAGCTCTTTAATTGAAAATGCTTCGGACGATAACAAGTATTTTACTATACTAAATAGTAAATGGTAGCAACTCGCAGCACTTCACTTTTGATAAAAACTTCTAGTTCATAATTTAATACATTTCCCACATCAATTAGCATTGCATTGCATTGCATTGCATTGCATTGCATTGCATTGCCGGCCGCCGCATGCAACCATATGGATGCACAGACTTTTAGAAGCATGTAAAAATGGGCGTTTTGACCTATATTAGGGCCAACTACCGTAACTTTACGAAATTACGCTCGTTACGCTCTTATCCCATGTTGGTTAAACCATGTGGTTGTACAGACTTTTACAAAAATGGAAAAATGCGCGTTTTGGCCTGATTTGGGACCAAATACTGTGATATTACGTTCATCTACTAAATAGTAACTCCTAAGTGAAGGTCTAATTACTGTTTTAATGAAAAGAGGAGCGTGTGAAGAAAAGATTGTCATGAGATGTGAGAGGGAGAAGAAGGCTGAGGATGGCCATTTGAACATTAAATGTTATTGTTGTATATACAGTATACCTTATTCCTTTACAATACTAACTAGATAACTATATTAGACTTGAAGACATTACGAGGCATTTTAACAAGCCTTGTATTTTAGACATCAAAGTTGGTCAGTTTGTCTCGGATCATTTGGCCACGAAGGAAAAGAGGGAAAGAGGAAAAAGAAAATATCCAGAACAGGAGATATTTGGTTTTAGGATTCTTGGTATGAAAGTGTACAAAAAAGATTCGAAAGATTTCAAATTTTATGACAAATTATTTGGTAGAAAACTAAAGACACGCCAAGAAATCTTGGAAGGTATTACTGTATTTCCTTCATTAAACTAGTTCTCTCATGAAAATATTGTTGAACGTTTTCATGGCGATAAAGTAATATAAATAAGTTTTTGTGGAAACACCACGTAAAATATTCCTTTGCTAAGCTTTCGGCCTGTTGACTCAGGCCTTCATCAGAGCAATAATAACAAGTTGTTGGCTCACGTCATTTATAAACTAAGCAACTGATCAATTAAATTACGTAAGAATACAATGGCGTATCACGTTAATTTTATTAATTAGAAAACAAAATCAAGAATGTTCTCCGAATAGGGCACGCCACGTGCTATTTAATGGCTGTCCCTCCTGAGAAATAGTGTGATGTTTGGCGATCTCAATGGATTCCCTTGTTCTTCGCGTGAAGTATTGCTTGTCGCTGGCTAAGAGTGATGATTCTTCCCACTTAACACGATGGTCATACTTCCAAGCGTGTTTGGCAACAGCAGACTTTTCTTGTTGTGCTTTTATGCAACATGTCTTGTGTTCCTTCAGGCGAGTTGAGAGATTCCTTCCCGTTTCCCCGATGTATACCAAGCCACACTCACAAGGAATGCGATACACTCCAGGCTTAGATAAGCTATCCACTTCATCTTTATGTGTGAAAAGTACCTTGAACAATTTGTGTTGACTACTGTGAAATACTGTACCTTCATACCAGCACGATTTAGAATCCTCTCAATCTTGTGAGATGCTGGTCCGACATACGGAAGAGAAACTGAAGGTGGTTCTTGCTGGGGCTGTATATTCGGCTCTGGATGTACCGAAGGTGTTGAATACTTTATTGAATTGAATACTTAATAATGTGCAAATTAATTAATATGCAAATTAAACATCTTGACGTCACGTGTGCATAATAATGACTTATCAGAGAAGATTATATATCTTTGCTATTATTAAAGCAAATGAATTGGAAGGGAGCATACACTCACATGTGAGTGTACTTCTCCCACAACACCAAAAGGTTTTCAAGTGATTATGACATATGTTTCATAATAGCGAAGATATATAACCTTCGATAACTCATTATGCACTCGTGACGTTAAAATGTTTAATTTGCATATCAAACAAACTGAAATATCTCAATAACGAAGCAAGGAAACAAAAACTGCAAAAGATATTACTCTGTCATGTTAAATATTTAGACAAACTTAATTTTCGTTTCATAGGTACTTTAACCCCTACATCATATTTAAGCTGATAAAATTTTCGACAAGAATATGCTAATATTTTTTTTATTTTAATGAATCAACGATTTTTCGTCGACTCTTCTAGACGGATGTCGTGATCGCTTTCCACAAACTTTAACCCAAGGTGGTTTGTGTTATTTTTTAATTCGACTCTTTCGCGAAATACAAAGCGCTAAAAAAAACTGGTCGGTTTTTTTATATTCGATTCTAGTGAAACCTTATAAACATTTTCTAAATGACGAAAAAAGCCCAAAGTAAACGCATGGGAATGGCCGTTAACGTAAAAGCTTTCGGGATCATCGAATTCACCGATATAGTTTTGTTAGTGATATATTTATCTACCATCTCTGAGAATTTGAGGGAAATCGAACAAAATCCCTTTAAGCTGTAACTCTTTAAAATCTCTTGTTGTAGCGAAGAATGCATTTCGAGTAAACGGCACGTGAAAGAAAATTTTATTTCCGGACAAAAACATTACATCGTCATTCCTCCGTTACTATTTACTCGTTTTTCATAATTTTTTCTATAAGAGTTTGGCAGGAGACCTTAACGAAGTCCAAAAATGTCTTTTTTTAAAAAAAATTCATCTCTGAAGTTAAGCTATAACTTCAATAATCCCCACCCCCAGAGTAAAATACTCGGGGATAATCGCAAAAGGCCCTGGGGACGAGGTTTGGGGATAATAAAAGGGAGATAAATAGGACTCCTATTTCAGGCATACCGTATTTCCTCGAGTAAGCGCCCGGGTGCAAAAGGATGTGCAAAGGGGTGGGCGCTTATATATTCGAGGGATGGCACTTATTAATCGAGGGGGTGCTTATTAAATATTTTCTTTTAACCAATTTAATTAAACATTTATTTTTAACAAAAACCATTACAACACAACACAACACAACACAACACAACACAACACAACACAACACAACACAACACAACACAACACAACACAACACAACACAACACAACACAACACAACACAACACAACACAACACAACACAACACAACACAACACAAAAACAACACAACACCACTCAACACAACACAACACAACACAACACAACACAACACAACACAACACAACACAACACAACACAACACAACACAACACAACACAACACAACACAACACAACAAACAACACAACACAACACAACACAACACAACACAACACAACACAACACAACACAACACAACACAACACAACACAACACAAAAACAACACAACACAACACAACACAACACAACACAACACAACACAACACAACACAACACAACACAAAAAAAACACAACACAACACAACACAACACAACACAACACAACACAACACAACACAACACAACACAACACAACACAACACAACACAACACAACACAACAGATCTAGAGCTCTGCAAGCACGTGGATATCATAGATTACAAAATGTGATTTAAAGGAGAAGAAAGTGGTTTCCTATTTTGATATACTGTAGTTTAGTTTTGTAACTCTAACGATAACGCCTCCTTGGACAGCTCTTAAAAAATTACACTATTATTTACATCTGTTCAATAATAGAATAGTTTTAAAAATTGAAAAGTTTACAAATTGTCTAAAAGTAATAAACAAAGCATGAAAGCATCTCATTTGTCTATCACAACCTCCTAATTTTTTTTATATATCTCTAAGGGCCTGTTTATATGATCCCGCGGTGTACCGGGATGTCCCGGTTGCCCGGGATGAATTTCATCCCGGGTTTATATGGAGTAAACAAAGTGCTCGTCCCGGTTGACCGGGATGAATTTTATCCCGATGAATTTCATCCCGGGTCAAAAAGCGCGGGAATTTAAGGAAATGGACAAAAAGGCAAAAACTCACCCTAATTCTACAATGTTAGAAGTTATTTCACTTTTATTCCGTGTTTTGTCTTTAGACCTGACCGTTTGGACGAAATTCTGACCGTAATATTCAAAGTTACAAGCATTGTAGTTCAGTAAACTTCATCCCGGTGTACCGGGATGTCGCGTTTATATGGGAAAAAATCTGTCCCGGTGTACCGAGATCTCGGTTGATTCAACCGGGATCCCGGTACACCGGGACGTCCCGGTCTCCATATAAACGCAACCGCGAAAATAACAGTAAATTATCTACAAGCCGAGATCCCAGTGTACCGGGACGTCCCGGTCTCCATATAAACGCAACCGCGAAAATAACAGTAAATTATCTACAAGCCGAGATCCCAGTGTACCGGGACGTCCCGGTCTCCATATAAACGCAACCGCGAAAATAACAGTAAATTATCTACAAGCCGAGATCCTGGTACACCGGGACCTCCCGGTCTCCATATAAACGCAACCGCGAAAATAACAGTAAATTATCTACAAGGCGAGATCCCGGTACACCGGGACGTCCCGTTCTCCATATAAACGCAACCGCGAAAATAACAGTAAATTATCTACAAGCCGAGATCCTGGTACACCGGGACGTCCCGGTCTCCATATAAACGCAACCGCGAAAATAACAGTAAATTATCTACAAGCCGAGATCCCGGTACACCGGGACGTCCCGGTCTCCATATAAACGCAACCGCGAAAATAACAGTAAATTATCTACAAGCCAAGATCCCGGTACACCTGGACGTCCCGGTCTCCATATAAACGTAACCGCGAAAATAACAGTAAATTATCTACAAGCCGAGATCCCGGTACACCGGGACGTCCCGGTCTCCATATAAACGCAACCGCGAAAATAACAGTAAATTATCTACAAGCCGAGATCCCGGTACACCTGGACGTCCCGGTCTCCATATAAACGCAACCGCGAAAATAACAGTAAATTATCTACAAGCCGAGATCCCGGTACACCGGGACGTCCCGGTCTCCATATAAACGCAACCGCGAAAATAACAGTAAATTATCTACAAGCCGAGATCCCGGTGCACCTGGACGTCCCGGTACACCGGGATCATATAAACAGGTCCTAACTTAAGCTTAAAGTCATTTTCGGAATTTGCTTCCTTGACAAACGTTATCACTCTACGTTGAAAAATGTCGTTGCCTTTATTAATGTAAGAGTGACGACACAAACATTGCTATCCTATACCGTTGTACTCTCTCTAGTCTTTACTGTATTAAATCTTTATTACTCAGCCTGGAATGGTGAGGGAGCAGGAGGGGGGGGAGGCGCTTATTTCATTTTTTTTCCTGAAAGGGTGGGCGCTTATTCGAGGAAATACAGAACGGTATCGTATGCAAGATTTCCCTTCAATTGTCAATCTTGGAAGTGAAATAAATTATCCATTACAATCTCTTTACAGGTCTTCGAGAATTCTTTTGTCCAGAAGATCATGGCAAGAAGCATATTTTAGGAATACTAGAACAGTGTAAAGCGATTAGAACTTGGTTTTCACAACAGACGAAATTTAGATTTTTTTCAAGTTCCATTTTGATTGTGTATGAAGGAGATTCTGGACGTACGATTGATGAACATTTAGTGCAATGCAAAGATCTTAGGAAAATTCCTGCATCAAAGTACTTAAGTTGTTGTGGAGAATCACCAATCACAAGCGAACACTGCGAGAACGAGACATTTTTAGACCACTTTGAGAATAGGAACCATACCCAGTACGAACATAGTCATGCTAAAGACCAGGAGTTAATTCCTCGAGTCACTGTGCGTTTGGTCGACTTTGCTCATACTTACATTGGAAGCTACTCTGACGTTGATGAAAATTATCTCTATGGTCTACAGAGTCTGATACAGTGTTTTGAAGAACTGGTCACCTAGTTATGACTTGAGATCATTCAGATTACTTGTTGGTGTCTATTAGCGGGTGTTTACATGACGCCGGCCGAACTCAGGCCGGACTGACTTCGGGTTGCGGTTGTAGTGTTTTTACTGTAGATTAGTGGTGTGCGTCGGATCGGATTGACCCTTTATAATCCGAGGGTTTGCCAAAACTGTCAATCCAAATCCGATCCGATCCGAAGCCAAAAAATCGTAGTCCGATCCGAAAACAACTGCTCAAATCCGATCCGATCCGGAAAAATTAAAACACCAGATATATGTTGCAATAGTTGCGCACACTTTCCGAAAAGAAAACCAATGAACAAATAAATTTAAGAAAACTACTATACAATAATAATCTTATGTAATAGTAACCTTCATATGTTGTGCAACGTACATACAACTAGTGAATTTGTTAATTTTGTGACAAAAACAATGACAAAAGTGAATCTGATGCGGGTATAAAAAAGTGCAAAATCCGTTTCGATCCGATCTCAGAAAAAAAGAAACAAAATCCGATCCGATCCGATAAAAAAAGAACAAAATCCGATCCGATCCGAACGATAAAAGTTTAGTCCGAATCGGATCGGATTTGGATCGGATTCGCACACCTCTACTATAGATCGTTTTCATGAGTCCGGCGTGAGATTCAGTTCACCTCGGCCTAATTTCGGTCGCCTGCTAGACTTGCTGCAAGTCCCTTGTTTATCGGTGCACGCGCATGTGCCGTGGTCGCCTGCTAGACCGAAACTCCCGGTCGGCTTTTCATGTGAACAGAATCCACAAGTTTAATTCGAACCGACGTGAACTAGGAACCAAGGCCATATCATTTCTAGACCTGCCTCGTGTAAAGAAAACCCAGAATTCCAAATTCAGTCCGGCCTCAGTTCGGGCTGGTCTCGTGTAAACACCCCGTCAGCACAAATCGAAAAAATTTCTAGAAAATCAAATATTTTGGAAATTGTAGTGGCTATATTTTCTAAATATCAACGTGTAATATAGTACTCAAATAGTGAACCTGCACAATCCAACGAGAATGGACAAATATCCAGTTATGCTTCATCACTGACTGTTGCCGGAATGTAATCAATAGTCGTCAACATTCAGTATATATATATATATATATATATATATATATATATATATATATATATATATATATATATACTAAAGCAAGTTTGTAACATGGATGTTACAAAGCTGGCGGATGGTTCAAGAGTGCTCGATACCATGAAAGGTAGAGCGTAATAAAATAAAATAGTTAAAATGGTTTCGTCACTACTCCGAGTTTCACGCGTATTGCGATCTTCAGGTAACTGACAGTTCGGCTTCAATTTTTTTATTCGTTTATATAGTCGGTGGGTTATTAATAGTTCTGACGTTCTCGTGCGGTGTTCGTCTGTGGTCGTTATTTAGTCGGTACTTGCTCGTGTGTCGGCACTTGGCGAATATTTCTGAACGTTTATTCAAAAGTGTTCTCTTGTCGGCTTTCATAATCAGCAATTTCTCTTCCAGGCAAAGGTTGCATCGTCTAGACCCATTTCGGTAGGCTGTAGCGTGTTTGATGATTGACCATTTTATTCTGAAATCTTGTTGTTTTCTCTTAAGTTCCCAAACGTATTTTGAGAGCTCCGTCTCGTTCGCGTGCTTTTCGTTTCGAAAAGATTTCGTGTGGTTGCGATAGCGCTGTTTGAAATCATTGGCAGTCATGCCGATGTATTTCCTGGATTCTCCGTCATTGCTCGTAACTATTTCAGCTTGGTAGATGACGCTTTTTGCTAAACAATTTCCAGGGATAGGGCACTGATGGATGTTGCGTTCTCGGCAGTTACATTTTTCTTCATTTGTACGTGTGGTTCTTCGTTTCGTGAGAATGCGGCTGTTATGTCTTTGGATAACATTCTGAATATTCTCCATACAGCAGTAGCTGACCTTCACTGTGTTTCTGTTGAAAATGTTGTGTAGTTTGTTTGATTGTGGGAAGTGTTTGTCGATAAGGTTAAGAAAATTTCGTCCTATGTTTGTCTTCACGTTCTTACTGTAGGGGGGGGTTGTACCAAGTTACATTTCTGTTTCGTCTGCGTCGGTTAGTTGTCGTAGTGTTGTTTTTGTTTGGAAATGTTGTTTTTGTTTTGGAAATCCCACTTCTTCTTACACGGCAACACCTGCGACAGAGACAAGAACACTTTCGGGTTGAAATCTAGAGAAAGCCCACCATCTGTGACAGAACTGAAACCATTTGAAGATGATCTCGTCAGAATGATCGAAAACATTGAATTCCGATATGTCAATGAGCCATTCATGAAAACTTTAGAGAAGGACAAACGAAGAATACAATCGTCACCAAATGTATTTATTTCTGCCGACAAGACGAGGAACATCTACGAGATGAATCCAGCCACATATGAAAAACTTTTGACAGAGAACATAACAAAGACTTACAAGCTAGGAACAACCGATATGATCGACAACATCAACCACGATCTGAAAGACATCGCCGACGGATTAAAAATCGCCAATCGACTACAACCCATGGCGCAGTCCGAAGCATTCATCTCACTGAAGGACCACAAGGAAGATTTTGAAAACCATACAAAATGCAGACTAATCAATCCAGCGAAAAGCGAACTGGGAAAAGTAAGCAAAATAATTCTCGACGACATCAACACCAAAATCGCACTGAAAACCGGCGCAAACCAATGGCGCAACACAGAGTCAACCATAGCTTGGTTTAAGAGCATCGAAAATAAAGATAGACATTCATTCCTTGCCTTCGACATCGTGGAATTCTATCCATCAATCACGGAAGAACTATTGGACAAAGCAATTGCTTGGGCCCGAGAGATCACTCCCATCACAGATGAAAATATCAAGGTGATAAAACACTGTCGTAAATCTCTTTTGTTCAGCAACGGCCAACCTTGGGTAAAGAAAGAAAGTGACAGCAATTTCGACGTTACCATGGGAAGCTACGATGGAGCGGAGATATGCGAACTCGTAGGTCTCTTCATACTAAATTTGTTAGAAAAACGCTTCGGGAAGAATATCGGTCTCTACAGGGATGATGGCCTCGCTCTCCTAAACACATGCTCTGGAAGATTAGCTGACAGAGCCAGAAAAGATCTCATCTCCATCCTGAAAGACGATTTCGGACTAAATATTACAGCACAAACTAACTTGAAAACAGTAAACTTCCTTGACATAACTTTCGACTTGACAAACGGCACATTCAAACCATATCGCAAACCGAACGACGAACCATTATACATCCACCGCCAGTCTAATCACCCACCCTCAATCATACGACAACTACCTAACTCAATAGCTAACAGAATATCTAAACTTTCTTCCGACCGAGAAACGTTTAACGCAGCAGTGCCAATCTACGAAAACGCTCTCAAACACAGCAACTTTGACGTGACGCTCACTTACACCAGCAACGAAGACACAAACAAAAACAACACTACGACATAGTCAATCGAGATATGGTCTGGAAACTCAGCTAAAGTCTTTGGTCTATCTTTTTGTTCGCCTTTATGCATTTTTGTGCACGGTGTACGGTCACTGAACACATTGTATTTTAGGATAATGAACGAATTGTCCAATGGCAACGTTTCAGTTCAATCACTCAACCGTGCTATTTAAATATTAATAAACCTAAAACAAAGGATGTGCACGGTGTAAGGTACGGTTCAACATAAAATCCCAGCTCATTATAGGCGCTTTGAAGTTTGCCGAGTTTCCAGACCATATCTCGATTGACTATGACTACGACAACTAACCGACGCAGACGAAACAGAAATGTAACTTGGTACAACCCCCCCTACAGTAAGAACGTGAAGACAAACATAGGACGAAATTTTCTTAACCTTATCGACAAACACTTCCCACAATCAAACAAACTACACAACATTTTCAACAGAAACACAGTGAAGGTCAGCTACTGCTGTATGGAGAATATTCAGAATGTTATCCAAAGACATAACAGCCGCATTCTCACGAAACGAAGAACCACACGTACAAATGAAGAAAAATGTAACTGCCGAGAACGCAACATCCATCAGTGCCCTATCCCTGGAAATTGTTTAGCAAAAAGCGTCATCTACCAAGCTGAAATAGTTACGAGCAATGACGGAGAATCCAGGAAATACATCGGCATGACTGCCAATGATTTCAAACAGCGCTATCGCAACCACGCGAAATCTTTTCGAAACGAAAAGCACGCGAACGAGACGGAGCTCTCAAAATACGTTTGGGAACTTAAGAGAAAACAACAAGATTTCAGAATAAAATGGTCAATCATCAAACACGCTACAGCCTACCGAAATGGGTCTAGACGATGCAACCTTTGCCTGGAAGAGAAATTGCTGATTATGAAAGCCGACAAGAGAACACTTTTGAATAAACGTTCAGAAATATTCGCCAAGTGCCGACACACGAGCAAGTACCGACTAAATAACGACCACAGACGAACACCGCACGAGAACGTCAGAACTATTAATAACCCACCGACTATATAAACGAATAATTGAAGCCGAACTGTCAGTTACCTGAAGATCGCAATACGCGTGAAACTCGGAGTAGTGACGAAACCATTTTAACTATTTTATTTTATATATATATATATATATATATATATATGTAATTATATATATATAATTTATATATAATGTAATTTATATATAATGTAATTTATATATAATTTATATATAATGTAATTATATATATATAATTTATATATATGTAATTTATGTATAGAAGAGAAGTTTTATATTTTATGCAAACCGGAGAGCGCAACTTTGAACAAACGAAACGAACTAGTTAGTAAGTGTAGACATAAAGCGAAATTTCTGCTAAGAAACGCCTTTACGAGTTAAACACGCAAAGTTTCTAATTACAGACGTGAATGTTATAAGATAGGCCCAACTCCATAGTAACCGAAGATGTAATACGTTTGTGGTGCTGTAGGTGTTTTTATAAGTCACATGTAGTCTAGCACTGATGAGTGCAGGTTCGCCTGTACGAAACAGAACTGTATGCAATAAACTAATGTCAAAAGTGTAACCGTGTCCAGTTATTTCATATATTTGCTCTACCGATGGTATCGAGCACTCTCGAAACACAAACACAAGATCTTATCTATATATATATATATATATATATATATATATATATATATATATATATATATATATATATATATATATATATATATATATATATATATATATAAGAACGACCAAAACGCGTATAGCCGTACTATACCTTCACGCTGGAACCCGATCGAGAAACCGTACATATCATACTATTCGTAAGACCATTTGAATCATACCGGCACAGAAATCACCTGAAGTGTAGTGTTATGAAAATGTTCTTACTTGCCACAGCTTCGCAGTTTATGTCAACTCCAAATTGTCATTAACCCATTGGTAGCTCTCCCCTTGACCACCTTGACAAGTATATAACTAAATACTAAATAAGTAATAACCAATAGGAAAGCGAATCCGTACGTACGAGTCTGGACGACTGAGTCGTTCAGTTAATAAGGTTATTCGTTCGTTCTCGTTAGATTGTGCAGGTTCACTAATAAGACCTAATGGATTTTACGCACGCTATACATTACGCATTTTCTTTTTCATAATTTAATACACATCCCATATTGATTAGCACTGCACTGCCGGCCGCAGCAACCATTACCCGTGATATGGATGTACAAACTTCTACGAACATGTAATGGGCGTTTTGACACATGCCGAAGCCAATCACCGTACGTATACTTTACGAAATTACGTTCAATAAGTAAGGCCTGCGCTAAACGTCGCACAATAGACGAATTTAATTCTAACTTCCTCGGTAATGCGACGTCGAATTTCAGTCGAATGTAATGGACTAATGGTTTTTACATATACTGTTGAAGATAAACAAACTATAGGCAGTTTCTGAATGTTTAACACTGTTATTCTGCTGTTGTTGGCTCGCTAGCCATGTTTGCCATTGCTTACTTTGTGGGGAGCCCGCCAATTCCTTTGCAAGACGATGCGCGCGCAACACCCTGAAACTCGCCGAATTGTCACAGACATGAGGAGACAGAACATCTAAATTCGACGTCGACGGGACGATAATTCGTCGTGTAACTCGAACACGCACTATCGTCGCGTTATCCGAGAAGAATTTAATTCGTTTATCGAATTCAATCGAGTTACACGTCGCAGTTTCGTCGAATAAAATTCAAACAATTAAATTCGTCTATTGTGCGAGAACTGGAATAGTCCCCAGAAATAAATTGTCTGGAAACGCGGCCAAAGCAGGTTTTTTTTTAACGTGCAGTTCTACACAAAATGTGCAGTTCTAAGTCAATTTGTGCAACTCTAAAAAAAATTTTGTGCAGTTGAAAAAAATACGAACTTTCAGGATATGGATATTTATTGTAGAAAACTAAAGTAATCGAAGGTATAAATGGAATACATATAGCTTCACTAACAAAAGCAGTACCAGCATATTTATTTTCTCATAGCAAACTTAACAAATATAGTTTTTGTTGACATTTCCTTGCCTTTTCGCACAAGCGGTGTTTAATATGAATATCTGCGAATTCTGTCTTCTTGTAACAGCTTTCTATTTAAAGCACCTGGCATTACTAGACAAACTGAAATACTAAAGTCAGCATCGTTCATATTTGTACCGATGAGAATGAGTTAATGAAAGTTTATTAATAAGAAAAAAATTGTGCCATTTGCGCGAGTTGAATTTCATGCTATGACATGTTGTGTCAGTATGACAAAATGTGCAGTTCTAAATTTTTCTTTAAAAAAAACCTGGGCCAAAGTCTCTGTTCTAGGTTTTTATTCACATTTGTGCACCTTATTTCACCTTAACGCTTGCTGAACACATTGTATTTTTGGTATAATGAAGCAATCAACCAATCGCATCGTTGCTTCATAAATATTACAGGATTTCACGTAACTTTTGCGTATTGTGTTCCGAAGTTCGTTCGTTATTTCCGAAGTTGGCGACGAACTTCGCAAGGTCATTACGTAATAGCCAATCAAGTTGCGAACTTCCGAAGTTCGTTGTTCACGGCAGTAAATATTCGAATAACAACGGATCTTAATACTTTCGGTAGACAAAACCTATAGTGCTGGATTCGGCAGATTCAAGCGATCATTTCGATATAAAATTTATTTAAATCGGGCGAACAGAAAATATTTATGTGAAATCCTCTGTAATAATGTAAAACAAAAGATTGTGCACCTTATTTGCCACCCTCAACCTAAATTGTACTTCATTGTTAACCGCTTTGATGTTCGCCGCGTCTCCAGACAATACAATTCTAGGGACTATGGCCAAATACAGCCCGAGGGGCCTCAGACCTCGAGGGGTGAGTCATTTAATAGTTGAAGTTTTCTAAAAAACAATCAATGGACCATTTGCACGATGACGTTGGGTGACTACAACTAACCAGAATGCTTTGCCAGTATTCTAGGTTTCCGCTAAGGGTTAACTCAAAAGGACCCGTCCAGTCCTTTCGCAACTTTTCCAAAATATGTCGTCAAATTTGTTTTTTTCCAAATATGTCGTCAAGTTTCAGTGAGTCTCAAGATTTTAGCAATCTTTTCGATACCCTAACCCTTCGCAGGCGTCCTTTGGGTCGGACTCTCCCTCCCCACTAGCTAGTGGGGAGTCCGACCCAAAGAACGCCTGCGAAGGTGACTGGTTTACTCCTGGCATAGTCCCTAGAAATAAATTGTCTGGAAACGCGGCCGAAGCCTTTGTTCTAGGTTTTTGTTCACGTGTGCACCTTATTTCACCTTAACGCTTGCTGAACACATTGTATTTTTGGTATAATGAAGCAATCAACCAATAGCAGCGTTGCTTTATAAATATTAATGAACGTAAAACAAAAGATTGTGCAGCTCATTGTTAACCGCTTTGATGTTCGCCGCGTCTCCAGACAATATAATTCTAGGGACTATGCTCCTGGTTTTCTAGGAAAACATATTTGACCACAGGGAGCCCATCTTGGCAGAGCGTGGGTACCCTGTGGCACACTCGATTTTTAAATCCCCTGCCACAGTCCCCCGCGCGTCTTTCGAGTCCGCCACAGTGCCCAAGTGCTGGCAAGATGGGCTCCCTGTGATTTGACGGCATATTTTGGAAAGCCCAACCTCGTTCCCAGAGCCCACGTTCCCCTTACCCAGCGGGCGAGAAACGAGAGGCTCTGGGATAATCCGTTCACGCCCATCACAGGATTCTTGTTATCCGGAAGAAGAGTTATATAGAGTTCACTGTGTTCATCAGCCAATGAAATATCGATGTGAAACGGATTATCCCAGTCTCTCGTTTCCCGGGTTGGGAATGTGGGCTCGGAGAACAGCATGTCCTCTCATTTCGAAATGATGATTATCGTCATTTGTGAGATGTCGTTGAATTAACAATAATCATTTTAAAAAAAGAATTCCCTACCCCCAACTCAACCCCCACCTCTAAACCTGACCCTAACCACAAGCCCCCGTTGGACCTAACCCTAACCGCAACCCTCCGGAAAAAAAGTCCTGCCTCTCAGACCCCGACCACGACACCCCTAATGGTTCTTTTGTTATATGCAATTTAGTTTAACATCCCGCATGTGGGACAAAATCCACTTGAGTATCATGATAATCGTCATATTCGACTGTGTGAAGAAATGATTATCGTGAGAGGACTGGACGGAGTCCTTCCATGGGTCCTTCTGAGTCATCCCTTTTAGCCGAAACCCAAGAATACTGGCCAAGTTGTAGTCACCCTGTTGACCAGGCAATATCTATATACAACCCTTGATTTTTTAATGTAACGAGATGCATCTCGATCTAGAAAGAGCAAAGAAAATTAAACCGACTTAACTATTATTAAATAACCAAAATTGTTACCTCATGCTGGTTCGACTACCTACCGCATATATTACAATACGTTCATCTACTAAATAGTAACCCCAGTGAAGGTGAAGCCTGAAGGTTAATTACCTACAACACACCCAAAAATCAATCAAGTTATTACGGGAATCACTAGACACGAGATGGGATCGGAGTGATCCCATGACACGACTACCATGATGTAGGTGTTGATTTTACGGAGGGGACAGATCAACTAACGGGGTCATTCCCAAGCGGTCACCCATCCATGTACTAGCCCCGTCTAATCGGGCTTAACTTTAGGTGAGAGGCAGCGTGCTAACAGCACTGCCCCCCCCCCCCCCCCAAGCCGAGGGAATATACAGCACCATGTAAAAAAATGTCCAACAATTGGAAAGTTTATTTCATTTTATTACTAGCAGAAAAACAAAAAAATTACACTTAATGAAAATAAAACAAAGTTGTTTTGTTACGAGAAAAGAGGCCTACGAGAGCTGTCCACAATTGGCAATAACAATTTTTTTGGATGTCTTCCCTGAACTAGAACCATACGCTTCAATCTTTTTCACAACCTCCATTCCTTCCACAATTGAACCAAAGACCACATGTTTGTTATCCAACCATGTTGTCTTCACTGTACAGATAAAGAACTGAGATCCATTGGTGTTTGGACCTGCATTGGCCATGGACAAAATACCTATGGAAAAAGAAACATTTAAAACAAATAAAACATAAAGCTCCGTCCATATGTACTCTTATGAAGGCGCGTTTGACGTCATTTGAACACGACAGGCATTCGCCGATATGAATTTTGCGTACGCTTCCGTACACATAAACACCCAAAAAGTTACAACTTCAGTAGCAGGCGCTCTTTCAAGTCCTCCCCGTCAGCGCACCGCCCCCAGAGCGCAGGGTACCTTGAAGTATGTTGACAATTTCGGATTGTATTTGCTTGTATTTTCCTTCTGTTTTTCAACGGTAATGTGCAGCTAACTCATCAGGGTACCCCCCAGTTGAAGGAAGTGATGTTGGTCCAACCAAAGGTATACATTTATCAACATTGTATATAAGTTAGGATGGGCTATATGAAACATTTTCAATAAACTGTAATGGGCCACAAAATTTTGTTAAAGGGTAAGAGCAACAAAAATTACAAGTGCATATTTTTTAATTTCTGATTAACAAACTGTCTTGTGATAGTAATCCAACAAAACAACTCTTGTGCCAAACAACATCACTAATTCCGACAAAAGACAATCTTGCCGTTCGCAATCTTGTTGTAAGACCTTGCCTAATTAACGACGTCACAATCATGGTAAACATGATGAAACTTATTCTTCCGGCAGCTGAATTTCTGTGGTATGTTTTTAAAGTGTTGTGGTTTAATCAAGAATGAAAATGAGTTTCATATGTGAAAGTATGGCTAACTAAAGTTTTCGCTTTACCCAGCTTGTGACGTCACATGCATATCAAAAATGTATCCAAGATGGCAGATAGTGATTCAGATTAGCAACTTTAAAAGTGCAATTAAGCTTGAACAGGGGGCCGGGGGAGTTGGAAAACCGAAAAAGACACAAATGTCCCAAGACTTTTGAAAATGATTGTAGCAGTTAGTTCATGACCAGTCCCTATAACAACCACACTTACCTGGCCCAGTGTGCTTCAGTGTGAAGTTCTCATCAGCAAACTTTTCTCCATAGATAGATTTACCTCCAGTTCCATTGCCTCTGGTGAAGTCCCCACCCTAAAACACAGTTCAATCATCCCAATTTTAAAAACACGAATGAACTATGTCTATATAAACTGCACGTGTAAAAACACACAAATTGCTCACGGTTGTTAACAGGCGACAGTCAACAAGTTGTTCACTTATAGTTTGAACAACTTGTTCACAGATAAATCAACAGTCATGAACAAGTTGTTCTAACAGCACATTTTTCTAGTAAACAACGTTGTTCACACATGATACAACATGTTGTAATAGCATGATGAAGTAACAAGGCTGAACAACAATTGTGAACATGACTAGTGTATCAACACATCCTTCGGTTGTTTCATCATACGTGGACAACTGTTGTTGTTTCATGAAGCTGTAACATGATGAAACAATGATGAACAATATTGTTAATTCATCAAGGTTGTTCACACATGATAACGTTGTTACAGCATTGCTCAGGCAACAATGCTGTAACAACTTGTGAGATTTTACGCATGTACATGTGTAGTTCTCTTGACAATTTCAAACTGCATCTTTCTTTCTTTTTTCCAGTGGTATAACAAATAACAATAAAGTGGCATCTGACAATACACCATTTGCACTGCACGATGACCTGAGATGGTGTTGGGTGACTACAACTACCAGAATGCTTTGCCAGTATTCTAGGGTTTCGGCTAAAACAGATGACTCAAAGGGACCCGTCCAGTCCTTTCACGACTTTTCTAAAATATGTCGTCAAATATGTGTTTTTTCCCAAAAAAGCTAGGGGGAAAACCTGATTTCTGATTAGGGTTAATGTTGTGGTTAGGTATGAAAAATATGGTATAATGTATGGTATGAAAAATATTGCTAAAATTATGAGACTCACTGAAACTTGATGACAAATTTGGAAAAAACAAATTTGACATATTTTGGCGGCATTTTGACGATCTCAGTGGAGCGAAGCGTTACACAGGTGAACACAGTATTTCGTTTACATCGCAGTTCGCTGACAAGTTAGTGGCTAGATCGTCAGGCAGCTTTCTATCTACTACAGTGCCCTGACAAGTCATTTACTGACACTGCCCTGACGACTTGTTATGTAGCTTTATGTTCTGGGTGTTTGACGGAATTGTACACTAGGCCGTGGCACCCGTAAGCCACGGACACAGAAACATGGGCTCCGGGAACGAGAATGCAAGCGACATTTTTTACACCAAACAGGGCACTGCTCTTTAGCACTTTGTCTGGTTCTTGTACTTTTCCTTCTCATCCTGACCAAGTTTGGCCATGGCAGTAGGCCATTTGGCATTTGCACGATGACTCGAGATGGCGTTGGGTGACTACAACTACCAGAATGCTTTGCCAGTATTCTAGGGTTTCGGCTAAAACAGATGACTCAAAGGGACCCGTCCAGTCCTACTGCAGCTTTTCCAAAATATGTCATCAAATAGGTTTTCCTGAAAAGCTAGGGGGTAAACCAGATTTCTAATTAGGGTTAGAGTTTGTGTTGTCGTTAGGGTATCGAAAAGATTGCTAAAATCTTGAGACTCGTTGAAACTTGGCAACAAATGTGGAAAAACCAAATTTGACAACATATTTTGAAAAAGCTGCAAAAGGACTGGATGGGTGCTTTTGAGTCATCCCTTTCAGGCGAAGCCCTAGAATACTGGCAAAGCATCCTGGTAGTTGTAGTCACCCAACGCCATCTCACGTGCAAATGGCTTGTTGGCACATCAAGAAATATGGTAACATTTCCCAACCTTTTACAGAAAAATCTCTTTCTGGAGGAGATATATGTAAAGTATCATATAAAATTATGTGTCAGTGTTTATCTGACATAGCCGCAGGCTCTTTGCAACTCACTCTAGTTGGGTTTCAAATACATAATTCCAATCATATAAAGTTTCCAGGGGCATAGGAAGCTTGATAAAGTTAGGGGGGGCCAACTCCCACGAGGCGCCTGGTTGGCGCCGAGCAGAAAATTTTTGAAAATTTGGAGTCTCTAGATCGTCGGAAATGGCATTTTCAGAGTCTCCTCTACCTCTTTCATTAGGCCCTTTCATTAATTCTTTCATTATAATTTGTGAGTCTATGCTATCCGTGAGTCAGGATGGATTATTATTATTAATTGGCCGATCAGCGCAATCGAAGTCGCACTTATAATGCAATTTTTTTAAATTCAATTATTTTTTGGGGGGGCCGAAAGCTATTCCGGCCCCCCTTTATAAAATATTGGGGGGGCCGCGGCCCCCCCGGCCCCCCCGCTTCCTACGCCCCTGAAAGTTTCAACACTACACTCGCAATTTTGGAGCAATTCTAGATCAGAATTCAGATGCATTTTAAATCAGTTGCGGAAGAATCAGTCTTCGGAAGAATCTAGTCTTCCTGAATTCTATTCTCAAACTCAGTAACCCGAGTTAAGACCTGATTGGGCATGTTGTTTAATAAATTATATGTTGTCTACTTACTACTGTAACATTGATATAAGCTAATTAGATAAACCTGAGGTCATATTTCATGAATGCTATCTCAGCGGACTCAGCAATTGATGGTTACCATAGTGCAGGTCAATGAAAACACTTGAAATCAACGTGAGAGCCAATCAGGTTGGAGGCAAATCGGTCAAAAAAGAGGTTGCCATGGTGCAGATCCATCAAATTGATCAAACACAAATCAGATCTCTCTGCACACCAGCCATCTCTGCCCGGTGTTTGCTTACTCGCAAACTATGATAAAATCAGGAGCAGATACAGGGGGAGGGGGTCTGACTGGGGTTACTAGTCACCCCCCTCCCTGTTCCAACCAATACAGGATTAATTTATAGTGATACACTAGCTGTTTTATAAATTATACAAATCACAACAGTGACTTGTATGTAAAACGTGTATAAATTATATTGTATAACAATGCTTAATGATACAGGCCATAGCTATGATAATTATGCTAATACCTTGTAAATTTGAAACCCAAATTTTAAAACAGTAAGAATCAAGATTATATAGACATATTGTATACAATATACTGGTATAGTGTGGTTAGTATATAATATACAATCTCCATCTGAAATCTGAATATACATAGTAATTTTGGAACATAAAACTTATAAAACATATCCCATGAGTCTTGTATTTGTTTCTGTTATGAGTCTTGTATTTGTTTCTGTTGCTGAGCTATAAAACCTTTAAATTTCGTTGTTTTTCTTCAGTGCTAACAACGAAGAAACTACACAATAATATAAACTGAAAAACAGACTATAAAATCTACGAAGAATTAATTCAATTTCAAAGTCTTTTATAGTAATCTTAATGCCTTAACAATATTTCGTGTTGTGTACTTGCCATTGTTTGACTGTATTTGTTGTTAACAGTGAAAACTAAACGAACCGACATCTGTTGTTTGCTTTACAGCTTTTCTGACTCCCCCGGCACAGCACACATAATATTCCTACTCCCGGATAATCTGACTGTGCTGATGTCAAGATTGCTTATGCTAGTCAACTTTAGGATTGGGGACAAGTTCTAAGGCCGCAATGCATCATATGTTCCACTACATAAGATGAAGGCGACTGGCACAAAATGTTTGACTGCTGGCCATAGGGAAGGGCCCATCCAGTTTATTTAGAGATCAGTGATATATATATATATATAGCATGTTCTGAGGATTTAGGGTGAAGGAAAATTCGAGTGTAGAATATATACATTTTAAGACCAAACCGGGAGCAGTTGCGAAAAATGCAACTACACAGGCCCTCCGGCAGGAATTGAACCCACAACCTTGCGATTCTAGTGCAATGCTCTGACCACTGAGCCACGGAGGCCGTTGCCGAGAGCTTGATCGCGAGTTCTGTATATATAATAGGGTGGTAATGCCAGGAGAGAATTGGGTATATTATAATTGATATTGGGCATTTCACTCGATTCATAGCATGTTCTAAGGATTTAGGGTGAAGGAAAACTCGAGTGTAGAATATATACATTTTATCTTATATATCTACATTTTATCTTATATATATATATATATATATATATATATATATATATATATATACACAGTGGAACCTGAGTTTTATGACACCCCGTTTTATGACCACCTGGGTGACCATCTCAACGTAAAACTGCCAAAATATGTTAAAGAAATCCTGTTTTTTCGTAGTAAACAAACACGAATGCGACCACATGTGAAAACAGAAAACTGGAAGTGTTACTAGTGAAAGTATTATTACTCATAGTTAACAATATTAACAAGATATGAGCGTAATACGATGAAAGTTGAAGGTGTATACTTGAATGCTTCAAATACATATGATACATGTCGGTATTGTAGAATTTCCCCCCTATTATTTAATGTTTTGTTGTGCTGTGCAAAAGTGACAAGCGATATCTCTCAGCTGGTATGTAATATTTGCATGTTGTTATCGCACATTCACACGTTTAATAGCAGTCTTAAAAGGTTTCAGATTATGTTTTTGGTAACACTAGTTGACAATCCAATGGTTATGGAGACAACAGAAGAAATGTTGCCTCTTTTGGAAGGACTCACACTCCAAGAGTTTGTCGAACATGACGATGATCTTGCCACAAGTCACGAAGTAATGACAGCTACTGGTTGGGAACAGCAGTTGGTGAATAGAGCACGGAACGGATATGTTTCAGATTCTTGCAAGGAAGAACCATCAACACCAATTGATGAGAGAGATGAAGCTCAGGAGCCACCTGCAATTACTGTGCAAGATGCAGCAAGAATGATTGAAGAGTTGCGCCGTTTCGGGTTAGACAACGATATACCAGGATGGTGCAACAATTTAGATTTGACAAAATTAAGAAATCGAAACAATCAACAATAACACTTCTTTTCTTGTAGCTAATTGGCATTTTTGGCTTGTTTTTCTCCATCAAAATTGAAGTACAGTGAAACCTGAGTTTTGCGACCCCCATGTTTTGCGACCACCTGTCATATCCGACCACTTTTTCTGGCACGGATGATTTGTAGTTGAAATATACCTGCAATGAGCGACCACCTGCCTTATGCGACGACCAGCGACCGTTTTTTTGTGTCCCAAACAAGATATTTACCTGTTATTAGCGACCAATTCAACGGAAAACTGCCGAAATACGTTAAAGAAATACCCATTTTTTCGTAGTAAACAAACGCGAATGCGACCACAATGTGAAAACAAGAAACCGGAAGTGTCGCCCAATTGCCGTGTTACCGCATTTTAGTCTTGTTTTGCTTCTGTTTTGAGCATTATTTGATGAAAATATGTGTGAATTTCTCCTGCCAAAGCCAAATATATTTTAGTTGAAGTTTGAGAGTTAATACAATGACTGAACAATCCAAAACCATGAGTAATATTTCTTAACTTTAGACAAGTTGATTTGACGATCGTTTACCGCGACAAGTTTGTATATTTTACAACGGCTTTTTAACTTGGAAAGGAAAGTGACAAAACAGAGTGTTCACATCTAATAATTAATAAATGACTACTGGAAGATCGTAAATAAAGCCAAGAGCTTTTAACAAGACCAAACCGGCGCAAAAATTGAATCTGAAACGTAACAAAAACACAGCGCAAAAACTGAAGTGAACGACAGTACGAGACCATTTTGATGTGGAGAACATCGCTCTAATAAGGCCATGATATCAAACACACAAATGTCAGATTTCTTTTATTTTAATATCCAAATAACATAGTAACATTAATAAATCAAGACTGCATTTCTTTGAAGTGCTCTTGCTTTTTCCATTTCCCTTGTAAATCTTTATAAATCGCCATTTTCCTAACCTTGAAACAATGTTGATATAAAGAACCGCTGCGGGCCGCGGCGCTGCCAAAATGGCTGCTATGACATCACATCACTACCTGTCTGAACGACCACCTGTCCTTAACAACCACTTTTTCGTGGCACCAGGGGTGGTCGCAAAACTCAGGTTTCACTGTACGCATTGGGTTCTCTTTTACAGCGTGAAACTGCCCTTATTTCAGTGGGAAAAGCTTTCTTTCTTTATTACCAAATATTTCATTGGTTTTAAATTATAACAAAGCGAACTTTTAGGCATTTAGCGAGTACAGAATTTAGCACCCATAACGATAATTATATAAACAACGTTTTCCAGTATGGCTGCCATGATGCCAGGGTGCATTCGGTGTAGTCTAATCGGAAGATCTTCAGCGTAGAGTTACAGTAAGCCTTGGTGCACTGGTGCACAATCATCTTTCCTGGCGTAGTGGCATACGCTGTTTTTAACTTGGCGGTGCATAAATACCAATAAATACATCAAACGGCGTAACAGGTTTAGGCTTAGTACCGACATTACACATGTGTTAAATGAACGTGAATAAATGTTGTACTTTAAGAGTCTGAGTCCGTTATTTTTGCACCCCGGTCACCCTGTATCAGACTATTGTATCTTATTGATATTTAAAAACTAATTACGATTTAAACTTCTCAAAAATGGTCCTAAACGTATGGAATTTTTGCAGAACTGACTCATACACCCTGGTGTGGGTGAGAGTCGGAAGAATGGGCCAGGGTGGGATGTTGGCGTAGCGTTGCGACTGCTTTGGCGTATCTTCAGCGTAGCATTTACTCCGAATGCACCCTGGCCATGATGTCATAGTCGCACATGCCATGTACGACCACCTATCATTTACAACCACTTTTGCCTGGCAACAGGGCTGGTCGTAAAACTCAGGTTCCACTATAAACTATTTCCCAGATTTCGTCTCCTCGCTTTTTCTACACGCGTGTAAAATGGACTCCACGCGTGTCGAGATTAGCACCCTCACGGGGCTGGTTGACTGACTTTACCTGGCACATAAAGTCGGTTATAACACGATGAAACGAAGAACCTTTGTAACCAAATCCTTTTTCGCCAGTGCACAAAGCACGGAAATTTTCTAGAAAAAAGCAAATAGTGTGACATATTTAAAATATTTAAAAACACCATTCCATTGAAGTTTATATACATTTATCTACAGCTAGAACTTAATTGTAGGACTTTTGTCTTTCGGACAATAAAGCATCTTACCAGCAGTTTTGGGTACCACATCGGCTCTTAACTGAAACAAATTGTAAGCGAAAGCAACGTTATTAAAAGCAGAACAAACACGGATGGCTGACAGCCACAGCCAGGCACTTCCGTACGCCAAAGGTTCAAAAATTTGGTTTAATTCGCTTAATTTTTTACTCACTTCCATAGTAATACGACCTAATGGTGCACCATCAGCCGACATATCGAAAAAAACTCGTGGTTTAGCCATTTTGATTTAAGGAGAATGGAGAAATCTAACCAAAGTCACGGAACTCCCAAGCACACAGAAAGAAGAGGGCAAACCTCGTGCGGGCTTGCCTTTTTAATTGGGAGATAAACACGTGGTCAGAAAAACCGCCCTGATATATTTACGGGACTCCCCGTCCTCCTTAGTGGGGGTGGGAGAAGACGCTAGCATTTTTTGTTAACTTTTTTATTTATTTTATTTTGTAATTTTTTAAAACAGGTTTATTTTGACAATAAATAAATGTATATTTACATACATACATTTGTACAGACAAGAAGTAGACAGGCTAATTATACATGTAAAAAATTAAAATTGAAAGATGACTAAAAGAAAGTGACATAGAATAAGTATAAATAAAGTATAAAGTATAAATAGAATAGAATATGTGTTATGTGAGTCCTGTGCAAGGTGCTTGCCATCTAATCTTAAATCTAGGTTTAAAATGGGAGAAACAGAGAAAGTAGACAAATAAATTTATAATATAATGGGAATAGGAAGATCAAAATTTAAAAGAACAAAAAAACAACAAAACAAAACAAATAAATGTACAAAACAATACAACAAAACGAAACACACCAAAAACTAGAAACTAGAAATTACTATCGCAAGTGAAATGCTGCTTCAAATGGGACAAAAACCTTTATCCTACTGGCAACTCTATGTAGTCTGTGGCCAATGTGACACACACACCCCCCCCCCCCCCCTTCACACCCCTTGCCAACTCCACCTGAGTTTGTGCAATCCACCCGCCATTGCCCACTCCACCCGAGAAAAAGGAACAAAAAAACAACTTTATAATATGTCGGGATTAAAGTTAGTAATGGTTAAATTAAAATAGGTTTTATGCAGGTAGGTTTTGTAATTCCGGAGTTTTATAATTCTTACAAAATACGAGCCATGAGAAGTGCTAGTTTTACGCTTTTTGGAAGAGAGGAGAAGCCTGCACGTCAGCACGTGTCCTTCTCCCGTTTACAGTAATTGGGGCATACTTTGAAATGTCTAGATTTGTAAGGTTATGCTTGTATTTATTATAAAAACTAGGAAAAAGTATTAAACTATATTTCAGAATATTTCAAAAATTTAAACAACCTCGTTCCCAGGGCCTTCGGGGATTTGGGACGCGCGGGGAGGTTGAAATTTAAAGCAATTATCATTTGGAATGATTCCCACAACTTTCCCATTTTGGCAGTTTTGTGATCATCAAAACGCTTTTATCTCGCCATTCTGAGACGAAACAATTTTTTTTTCCGAAATAGCCTCCAAATGCCATGCACGCAGACTAACAAGAATTTATAATTTGGTGTGAGCAGTTAATTATGTATACTTGAAGGAATATTTTAGATAGCCCGAAATCAGGCGTGGCCAGTGGCCCGCATGTTTGATCTGAAATCGTTGTTCGACTTTGGGGCTGATTGCGAACTTTGCCGTACGTGAACTATAAATTGTCCTTAGCTTTAATTTTTTCGGTTTGAATGCGGAGTTGGACCGGCCTTCAACGAGTGGGATTCTTCTGCCGTAGTTTTTCGAGCGAAATGGCGAAACCGCGTTGCTTTTTCGACGTTACAGCTAACGGGAAGTCTCTTGGCCGAGTCGTGTTCGAGGTATATTTTGAGATTTGTATTCTATTAAATTCTTTTATAATATTGTGTTTTTCAACATGTCCCATTGAACGTTAAGACCTCATTTTCCTTTCTAATTTCTTTGCAGCTCGACTCTGATATCGTTCCAAAGACGGCAGGTTTATTGTTTTATCAATATATTTGTTTTGTCATTTGTCGATTGTAAATGTTTCAACATCGCATAAACAGATAAACTTTATATATCTAACAAATTTTCTCCTTTCTTTAGAGAATTTTCGCGCCTTGTGTACCGGTGAGAAAGGGTTTGGCTACAAAGGATCAGTTTTTCACCGAATTATTCCAAATTTCATGGTCCAGGTATAAATATTAAAATAGCAGTATATTTGCATATTTTTAGAACCCCTAAGTGATCTGTAAATTATTAAATGAATGCAACAAAAAATGTTGCAAATTACAGTCAAACCGTGTTCTTTACCGCGCAACCTTATAATACTGATAGCATGATGATTCCTTGGCAAGTTGCTAAAAATTCGCAATTTAAATATCGAACTTCACATAACATGAAGTTTACTTCAGTGAACTTCAATATTTAAAATACAATTTTTTAGCAACTTGCTATCAATATTGCAATGTTGCTATCAAGAGGGGGACATTGGGGGATACCCATAACCACAATACCGTGGAAAAAATTATCAAAAACTGCAATACCATGAAAAAATCAATGGAATACCGAAACTGCACTTAGTAAATGCCAGGTAATTATAGGCATTATTGGCCATGCCTTGCACAGAACTTAACCTTGTGTTTGAGCTGTGACTGATGATCAGTGGCGTAGTGAGAGAATTAGTGACACCAGGGCCCATAGGAAGCAGAGATTCCAGGGAGTGTCCAGGGGTATACCCCTGGAAACTTTTTGAATTTTGGCTCTCTGAAATGGCATTTCCTGCATTTTGAGGATACTTTTCTCGTATTTTTGGTTGCATAAATGTTTAATTTGGTCTTGCATTATTTAAAATTTATCATAATTATATTCAGCCTAGCTGATGCCTGGGCCCAGGTGCCATGATATAATACTGCTTGCTTCGCTAAATGACCTAAAAGTCTTAAAATCCTCAGAAATTAGCATGTGTATAATCCCGGCTGTGTTGCTTTTCTCTTGTTTATTTCGTATTTTTTTGTCAAAGCCCCACTATGGATTATATGGGACTTTTGGGAACTTAATAAAAGTCCACAAAGATCCACAATAGTCCTAAATATGTTCAGAAATTATCTTGCATAGCTCACAGTTAATACATAACTTATAAGACTAGTATGGGCTTTATATAGCATGTGTTAACGGTGTATTTTTCATGCACCAAATAAAATGCATACATTAATTTACAATATATGATAATACATTTTCTATCCACAATTCATGTTTGTAACAACTCGAGAACTGTAATTTATTCTAAAACATTTATCTATGTTTGACAGTTTGGTTGCATAGACTCAATGTTTTCAACTCAGGTGGTGAAAATTTTCCAAATATTTTGTCACATGATCTCCAGCCTTTGCCAGGGTGGAGCATATTACTGTAGCTGCGTGAGAATATGACTCTTTGACAAGTCTATTTTTAGCAATGAGGTCAAATCCACATCATCATCTGTGATGCCTTGAAAACCCAGATGTAGCCTGTAGAGATTTCAAGGGGAATAGCCAAAAGTTTTGAAATATACTGAAGTCAAACAAGTGCAGATCTATAGTTTCTTCAGCTCACAGAATTAAAGAAAGGTTAAATTTATTAAAAATGGTTTTTTTTTGTTAGGGTGGTGATTTTACAACTGGAGATGGACGAGGAGGAAAGTCCATCTATGGAGAGCGCTTTTCTGATGAAAATTTCACCCTGAAACACACTGGACCAGGTAAATTCACTCAGGTAGTTTAATACTTGGTGTAGCTACAGTGGTGGAAATTGTGGTGCCATCACCTCCATGTCAAATACCCAATTTATTAGAAATTCTCATCTCAAAAAGGCAAAAAGCATTCAAAACGCAACTAAATACTTGTCAATGATGCAATTGTCAGATCTATATTGTGAAATTTCGTGTTGTGAATCGTTATGCATGTTCCAAGAGGTATTGTTTAATTTTGAAACTTTGCTCTTCCCTCTCAACTGTTAGTTAGTCGTTTTGAGAAATTCCGAGAAGTTACCCTACATTTTGAGAAATTACGCTCTACATTCTTAGAAATAATAACGAATTTATTTAAGGCATTTCTACAAAGTAGCTCTACATCCTTAAATTTAACAAACAAACAAACAAACAAACAAACAAACAAACAAACAAACAAACAAACAAACAAACAAACAAACAAACAAACAAACAAACAAACAAACAAACAAACAAACAAAACAAATACACAAATGTAGTAAATATATGCTAATATATATTGGAAATATAAGTTATGATATTTGGATGTAGATGTATAGGAATATATATTAAAAAAGGTATATCTGGAGTATTAGAAATTTAGATTAAAGTCTTTCACGAGCTTTGCTAACAAGCAAAGTTTTTAACGATTTTAAAAAAGATCTGATATTGTCATCATTTCTAATAAATACTGGCAGTTGATTAAAAATCTTCGCACAGCAGTCTTGGAAAGTTCCTGTTTCTAAAGGTATCTTCAGTCTGAGCGAGTCATCGGAGCGGAGTTGTCGACTATGTGTGTATAATTCTAGCCTCAGGTATTCTGAGAAATTACGCTATACATTCTGAAAAATCACGCTACATTCTGAGAAATTACGCTATACATTCTCAAAAATCACGCCACATTCTGAGAAATTACGCTATACATTCAGAAAAATCACGCTATATTCTGAGAAATTACGCTATACATTCTGAGAAATTACGCTATACATTCTGAGAAATTGCGCTACATTCTGAAAAATTCGCTATACATTCTGAGCAACTACGCCACATTCTGAAAAATTCCGCTACATTCTGAGAATTACGCTACGTTTTGAAAAGTTTTTGAGAAGTTAAGCGAAAATAAATGGAAATAAATATTCAACTATTTACTTGACTTAACAAACTTCCTTTGCTGAAAATAATAAAACTACAGTAAATTAATTCAACTTATTCATCATTTATTCAAGGTGTTCTTTCAATGGCCAATGCAGGTCCACACACCAATGGGTCACAGTTTTTCATTTGCACTGCAAAAACACATTGGTTAGATAACAAACATGTTGTCTTTGGAAAAGTTGTTGAAGGAATGAAAGTTGTGAGGAAAATGGAAGAATCTGGCTCGCAATCAGGAAAAACGTCAGAGAAAATTGAGATTGCCGATTGTGGCGAGTTACAGCTTCCTTCGTGAACTCGTAAACCTTCATGAACCCATATAATATTTATCACAAGTGATGGAGCAATGTATAGAACTTATTATATATACCGGAGAATATTATATTATTTTTGAAATATTAATTTTCATGTAATATACAGGGTGTATCAAAAAAAAGGCTACCCTTAGAAAATATAATTAACATTCTTTTCAAATAACCTATTGTATATTGACAGCCCGGGACACCTCTGAAGTCACGGATGCGTAAAAAACAAATGGTCGTATACACCTGGGAAATTACGATAACTTCTAAACGTATGAAGGAGCATAACTGAAATAAAAATGTTAATTATATTCATATCAGTTCGATTAAAAATGGTTCAACTGACCACAGGGCTGTCAATATACAATAGGTTATTTGAAAAGAATGTTAATTATAATTTTCTAAGGGTAGCCTTTTTTTTGATACACCCTGTATAACAACGAGTTAGTTTTACCGTTTTCGAGTGTTTGAGTTCCCCTGATGAAACACGATAATGGCATCTAATCGAGCGATTTCATTTGGAAAAACCCTCATGAGATTTTCTTCATGAGTGTGTGTAAAATTTATTCATACAGCAACTTGTTTATTTTGCATAGATAATTAAGATCCTAAGAATAAAGGTTCTCTTCCATTCATCGCAAAAACCAGCCGGCGCTGGGGATTGGGACGGACAGTGAAGTCGCCCAGTTATTTTTCGTGTATAGCGTTCGCCGGCGAACGCTCGCAATCAGGACTCGCAATCTATTGGTTGATACGCTAATGACCTATCAATCAAAGAGAGTTTGAATTTCCGCTGCAGTAACTCCGTATTTATATTGATATGCGTGCGAATGTCGCGAGATGTTATGATTATATTTATATTGATCGTCATAGTCGTTACATACACATGTTTTATAACTACGAAAATAATCTGTCTGAGTTTTCTGTAGCCCACTCAACATAAATTGTTTAATTATTTAAAAGATTTTGCAGTGAACACTATTAACCGTATATGTCAGACACAGCGAACATATACCACACAAATTCCTAAATCAAGAAAGCGCTTTGATATATACACATGCTCATTCATAACTGTGCTATTTTAGTTAATTCTAGACACGTGTTTTTTAAATGGAGTAAATATTCGATCAACTTCGAAATTAAATAAAGTATTTAGCTCAGGTTTTTGAAATTGACAACTTCCAAAAACACACTGTTTTAATTAGGGGGCGGCACGAAAAATAACAATAGGCGCCTGCAGGCGCTCCCTCCCCCAATCACCCCAGCGCAGGCTACGCAGGCTAGAACTAGTTTCTGCGATGAGTGGAAAAGAGCCTTAAGATGAACACCGGTTTTCATCTAATATCTTGGGTTTTACGGAGTATCCAACTTCAATCAGGTGATTGAATGAACTATTGTAATTGGCTGATTATCTCATGAATTATTAATGAGTTTGAGATGGTTTCTGAAGCATTTTAATTAACAAAACGGGCGAGTTTACGGGAATTAACAAAATCGTGCAGTTTCATTTCAAGATTCGTTGAAGAAAAGGTGATACCTTACGTGTGAAGTTTGTATTTTGGAACGCCGCCATTAAAGTGGCCGAGCTTGAGAAGAATGAGTCGAGCAAGCTTATGTCAGACTCAATAACAAGGCCATAAGTAGTGATACCCCCCCATCCAGACCACAAAGGGATGCCGCCTCATTAAATATTCAGCTTATTATTTATTCATTCTCATGCTCCTTTGCGACCCTCTAACCCTAATCTCGTTACGTCATTATGTCTCATGCTCCTATAGGACCTCCTAACCCTAACTTCCCCCCTAACCCTAGCTGTCACTCAACCCCCCGGTTTTCACTACGTCATACCGACTTATTATTTATTCATTCTCAGACTCCTTTAGGACCCTTTTAACCCTAACTTTTTCCCCCAACCCCAACTGTCACTCAACCCTCCGGTTTTCACTACGTCATACCGACTTATTATTTATTCATTCTCAGACTCCTTTGGGACGTAGTAACCCTAACTTTTCCCCCTAACCCTAGATGTTACTTAACCACCCGTCATAACCGATAGCTCTCCGCCTGATTTCCGAAGTTACGTAAAAGGTACTCGGCTTATATCCTTATAAGTAATAGTAATCACCTTTTCATTTAAACCCTTAACCCTACTTATAGTCAACAGTTGTGGGACACGTATACGTACAGAGCATGCGTACAGTAAACTTTAACAAAATAGACGTTCTTTACAAGGAACTAAAGAGAAATTGATAGAGGCACTTTATATTTTTTTATCTGAAACCTTGTCTCGATGAGTATAGAGAGTTTTGAGCAGCCGAAGTGTCTGAATTGGCAGAGCTCGTATGGACTTAAATCAATAGCATATGATGAATATTATATTAGGTTTAGAGCCTAAACATTCAATCATCCTAGAATCATTGCTAGCTAAACCCTTCGTTTGTAAGTGAAGAAATCGTAAGAATATAGAATGAGGAGTCAATTCTAAAAGCCATAAGAACGTTTTTAAGTGTCGATATATAAACGAAATATTATTTGGCTGCGGGACGGCTGAGTATCGACTTGAATTAATAGCAACATGAATATTATATTAGTTAGAACTTAAACGGCCAAACAGCTCTTTACCCATTTACTTGGAGATATGTGCCGAATTGTCGCTTATTTGGCTTTAGTTTATAAGTAAACGATGCCTTGAATGAAGAAATCGTTCGGCAAACTGTTCGAAAGACATTGAATCATTTTCTTCAGAGGGGTTTGCCAGAATATAAACCGAGAAACCGTTCGGCAAGCTGTTCCTAACTATGCCTTTGTTTATAAGTGAAGAAATCGTAAGTAGAACTTAAGATCTTAGACGAGGAATCAATTCGAAAAGCCGTAGGAGCCATTTTAAGTGACGGTATATAAACGAAATATTATTTGGCGTCAGGATGGATCAGTGCACACATAGTTGCAGTGATATTTGAATATTTATCCTCAGTGCACGTGCAGGAGACAAAAGAAAAACTCATTAGGGACAATTAAGAGGATTAGGCAGGTCTAGGCGAGAAAGTCATTAGCGTGTATTTTGCATAAGACAGAATTCACAACAATCAGTTTAAAATATTTATTTCGGCATTGGCTTAAACTTACAGATATCAAAACAAATTACGGTTACATATAAAAAAGTTTTAGTAAGGTCTGCTTCTTAGATTATATTTAGGTGTTTTTATTTTAAAAGTAGCATGATAATCTTTCTTGTCCTCTGATGATAATTGGGACACATCTTCTTTTGTCATGGGTAAATATTTTGATCTAGTCATCATTAGATGATGTTCATACTCTTCTCTATCATCTGGGGTCATCTTTGCCAAGTCGCTTTCTTTCCAATCCGAAGAGCTTTCCCAATTATGAAAGAAATTATGTTTAAGCGTCGGTTGTTCAACGGTAGGAGGCGGTGTTACAAAATAGGTTTTAGGTGTAGCATGGAAACCCCACGGAAGATCGTCAGTTTCTTGCTTTATCTCCGGTGTCAAATTTGGTGTATTTTGTTGAGTTTGAAGACTAGCCAGAGGTTGAGACTGATTTTGCAGTTGGTTTTGAAACGTCAGAAAACGTCCTAGCTGATTGGAGTAAAGTATGCTCTTTTCGTCAGGTGTTAACTGTGGCGCTTGTACAATATCTTGCATTTTTTGTTCTGTATTGTACATGGCATTAACGATTGGAGGTAATTGATAGGATTGCTTTTGTATGAAACTACCCAGCTGTTGCTGCAGGCTGGAGCTATTTTCTCCAGGTAGAACATTGGTCTTGAGGCGGTGATCGTCGTCCGTAGTCGGTTTCAGATCAAGCATTAAATAACCATGAGGACGAGTTGTGGCTTCCTCGTAACTCTTCATAAATTCATGGACATGACCTGGGTTCACCTGCCGTGCCAAGACAGAAATTTGTTGCTTATCCCTCGGAGACTTGAATAGTACGATATAGTGTGCGTTGAGGCTGATGTTTCTTGTTTCTTTGCCTTGGTGGAAAATGTTCTGAACAATATAGATGATAGATAAATTCCGGTGATGACTACCTTTAGTAAATAGAATAGCAACTCGTTTATCTCCCCCTGATTGAGCCATAAGATCATCAAGGACGATCAGGTTACGTTGAGAGACTTCAAGAAAATTATCAGAGTCAATGTTGGAAGGTATACCCTCATAGAATTCGATGCCTGGTATTGTTTTGATCATTTCTAAATACATGGGCTGCCACTGTCCATAGCACCAAATGATACGTTCGGGAGGAGGATTAATCGTAGTTTTGGCGTTTTCAAGAAGTGTTTTCACCCATACTGTTTTACCACTTTGGGTGCACCCTGCTACAATACACGTGAACGGGTGCTGCATGACTGTAGATACGTTGGCTAGAGGATTAGGTTGCGAGGCGTCGCTCTCGGGGTGGACATTCTTAATATGACGAAGAAGGTGCTCTTTTCTCGATAGTCTTTTTCCACATTTGTTGCAAACGTGTGACATGTTTACACGATGAGTACTAAACACCAAATGAGTTTATTATTTGGAAGCGCAATGCTTAAATTATTTAACTAAATTTCTGCAGAGGATCTAAACCCCAAACACCCCCGGGGTACCCCAATCACCCCCGGGGTAACCCCCAAACACCCCCGGGGTACCCCCAAACACCCCATGGGTAACCCCAAAAGCCCCCGGGGTAACCCCCAAACACCCCCGGGGTACCCCCAAACACCCCATGGGTAACCCCCAAACGCCCCAGGGGTAACCCCAAACACCCCTGGGGTAACCCCAAATGCCCCCGGGGTAACCCCCAAACACCCCCGGGGTACCCCAAACACCCCCGGGGTACCCCAAACACCCCCGGGGTAACCCCCAAACACCCCCGGGGTAATCCCCAAACACCCCCGGGGTACCCCAATCACCCCCGGGGTGTGTTTGGGGTACCCGGGGGTGTTTGGGGGTTACCCCGGGGGTGATTGGGGTACCCCGGGGGTGGTTGGGGATTACCCCGGGGGTGTTTGGGGGTTACCCCGGGGGTGTTTGGGGTACCCCGGGGGTGTTTGGGGGTTACCCCGGGGGCATTTGGGGTTACCCCAGGGGTGTTTGGGGTTACCCCTGGGGCGTTTGGGGGTTACCCATGGGGTGTTTGGGGGTACCCCGGTGGTGTTTGGGGGTTACCCCGGGGGCATTTGGGGTTACCCATGGGGTGTTTGGGGGTACCCCGGGGGTGTTTGGGGGTTACCCCGGGGGTAATTGGGGTACCCCGGGGGTGTTTGGGGATTACCCCGGGGGTGTTTGGGGGTTACCCCGGGGGTGTTTGGGGTACCCCGGGGGTGTTTGGGGGTTACCCCGGGGGCATTTGGGGCTACCCCAGGGGTGTTTGGGGTTACCCCTGGGGCGTTTGGGGGTTACCCATGGGGTGTTTGGGGGTACCCCGGGGGTGTTTGGGGGTTACCCCGGGGGCATTTGGGGTTACCCATGGGGTGTTTGGGGGTACCCCGGGGGTGTTTGGGGGTTACCCCGGGGGTGATTGGGGTACCCCGGGGGTGTTTGGGGGTTACCCCGGGGGCATTTGGGGTTACCCATGGGGTGTTTGGGGGTACCCCGGGGGTGTTTGGGGGTTACCCCGGGGGTGTTTGGGGATTACCCCGGGGGTGTTTGGGGGTTACCCCGGGGGTGTTTGGGGTACCCCGGGGGTGTTTGGGGTACCCCGGGGGTGTTTGGGGGTTACCCCGGGGGCATTTGGGGTTACCCCAGGGGTGTTTGGGGTTACCCCTGGGGCGTTTGGGGGTTACCCATGGGGTGTTTGGGGGTACCCCGGGGGTGTTTGGGGGTTACCCCGGGGGCATTTGGGGTTACCCATGGGGTGTTTGGGGGTACCCCGGGGGTGTTTGGGGGTTACCCCGGGGGTGATTGGGGTACCCCGGGGGTGTTTGGGGTTTAGATCCTCTGCAGAAATTTAGTTAAATAATTTAAGCATTGCGCTTCCAAATAATAAACTCATTTGGTGTTTAGTACTCATCGTGTAAACATGTCACACGTTTGCAACAAATGTGGAAAAAGACTATCGAGAAAAGAGCACCTTCTTCGTCATATTAAGAATGTCCACCCCGAGAGCGACGCCTCGCAACCTAATCCTCTAGCCAACGTATCTACAGTCATGCAGCACCCGTTCACGTGTATTGTAGCAGGGTGCACCCAAAGTGGTAAAACAGTATGGGTGAAAACACTTCTTGAAAACGCCAAAACTACGATTAATCCTCCTCCCGAACGTATCATTTGGTGCTATGGACAGTGGCAGCCCATGTATTTAGAAATGATCAAAACAATACCAGGCATCGAATTCTATGAGGGTATACCTTCCAACATTGACTCTGATAATTTTCTTGAAGTCTCTCAACGTAACCTGATCGTCCTTGATGATCTTATGGCTCAATCAGGGGGAGATAAACGAGTTGCTATTCTATTTACTAAAGGTAGTCATCACCGGAATTTATCTATCATCTATATTGTTCAGAACATTTTCCACCAAGGCAAAGAAACAAGAAACATCAGCCTCAACGCACACTATATCGTACTATTCAAGTCTCCGAGGGATAAGCAACAAATTTCTGTCTTGGCACGGCAGGTGAACCCAGGTCATGTCCATGAATTTATGAAGAGTTACGAGGAAGCCACAACTCGTCCTCATGGTTATTTAATGCTTGATCTGAAACCGACTACGGACGACGATCACCGCCTCAAGACCAATGTTCTACCTGGAGAAAATAGCTCCAGCCTGCAGCAACAGCTGGGTAGTTTCATACAAAAGCAATCCTATCAATTACCTCCAATCGTTAATGCCATGTACAATACAGAACAAAAAATGCAAGATATTGTACAAGCGCCACAGTTAACACCTGACGAAAAGAGCATACTTTACTCCAATCAGCTAGGACGTTTTCTGACGTTTCAAAACCAACTGCAAAATCAGTCTCAACCTCTGGCTAGTCTTCAAACTCAACAAAATACACCAAATTTGACACCGGAGATAAAGCAAGAAACTGACGATCTTCCGTGGGGTTTCCATGCTACACCTAAAACCTATTTTGTAACACCGCCTCCTACCGTTGAACAACCGACGCTTAAACATAATTTCTTTCATAATTGGGAAAGCTCTTCGGATTGGAAAGAAAGCGACTTGGCAAAGATGACCCCAGATGATAGAGAAGAGTATGAACATCATCTAATGATGACTAGATCAAAATATTTACCCATGACAAAAGAAGATGTGTCCCAATTATCATCAGAGGACAAGAAAGATTATCATGCTACTTTTAAAATAAAAACACCTAAATATAATCTAAGAAGCAGACCTTACTAAAACTTTTTTATATGTAACCGTAATTTGTTTTGATATCTGTAAGTTTAAGCCAATGCCGAAATAAATATTTTAAACTGATTGTTGTGAATTCTGTCTTATGCAAAATACACGCTAATGACTTTCTCGCCTAGACCTGCCTAATCCTCTTAATTGTCCCTAATGAGTTTTTCTTTTGTCTCCTGCACGTGCACTGAGGATAAATATTCAAATATCACTGCAACTATGTGTGCACTGATCCATCCTGACGCCAAATAATATTTCGTTTATATACCGTCACTTAAAATGGCTCCTACGGCTTTTCGAATTGATTCCTCGTCTAAGATCTTAAGTTCTACTTACGATTTCTTCACTTATAAACAAAGGCATAGTTAGGAACAGCTTGCCGAACGGTTTCTCGGTTTATATTCTGGCAAACCCCTCTGAAGAAAATGATTCAATGTCTTTCGAACAGTTTGCCGAACGATTTCTTCATTCAAGGCATCGTTTACTTATAAACTAAAGCCAAATAAGCGACAATTCGGCACATATCTCCAAGTAAATGGGTAAAGAGCTGTTTGGCCGTTTAAGTTCTAACTAATATAATATTCATGTTGCTATTAATTCAAGTCGATACTCAGCCGTCCCGCAGCCAAATAATATTTCGTTTATATATCGACACTTAAAAACGTTCTTATGGCTTTTAGAATTGACTCCTCATTCTATATTCTTACGATTTCTTCACTTACAAACGAAGGGTTTAGCTAGCAATGATTCTAGGATGATTGAATGTTTAGGCTCTAAACCTAATATAATATTCATCATATGCTATTGATTTAAGTCCATACGAGCTCTGCCAATTCAGACACTTCGGCTGCTCAAAACTCTCTATACTCATCGAGACAAGGTTTCAGATAAAAAAATATAAAGTGCCTCTATCAATTTCTCTTTAGTTCCTTGTAAAGAACGTCTATTTTGTTAAAGTTTACTGTACGCATGCTCTGTACGTATACGTGTCCCACAACTGTTGACTATAAGTAGGGTTAAGGGTTTAAATGAAAAGGTGATTACTATTACTTATAAGGATATAAGCCGAGTACCTTTTACGTAACTTCGGAAATCAGGCGGAGAGCTATCGGTTATGACGGGTGGTTAAGTAACATCTAGGGTTAGGGGGAAAAGTTAGGGTTACTACGTCCCAAAGGAGTCTGAGAATGAATAAATAATAAGTCGGTATGACGTAGTGAAAACCGGAGGGTTGAGTGACAGTTGGGGTTGGGGGAAAAAGTTAGGGTTAAAAGGGTCCTAAAGGAGTCTGAGAATGAATAAATAATAAGTCGGTATGACGTAGTGAAAACCGGGGGGTTGAGTGACAGCTAGGGTTAGGGGGGAAGTTAGGGTTAGGAGGTCCTATAGGAGCATGAGACATAATGACGTAACGAGATTAGGGTTAGAGGGTCGCAAAGGAGCATGAGAATGAATAAATAATAAGCTGAATATTTAATGAGGCGGCATCCCTTTGTGGTCTGGATGGGGGGGTATCACTACTGCCATATTCCGCGCAAAACGCGGATATGGCCGTCCACTGATTGCTCTGCACGGACATTTTGGCCGACCACGCTACTTTTATAGTCCCATGGCCGTAGGAAGCAGGGAGCGCTGGTACTCTATTCGCCGGAAGCAGGGGGACTGGCCCCCCTAAAAATTCGACGTTCAAAGCAGGAGTTTTCTGCTGCCATTTAGCAGACATGGCGCAGAGGAATATCCGACCTCAAAATGCAGCAAATCGCGTCTCAGAGTGAGAAAATGAAAAATTTTCCGGTGGGGCATGCCCCTGGACCCCTCCAGAGGGTTCTCGCACCTTCGGCGCTCGACAAGCCCCCTAACCTGAAACATCCTACGGCCCTGTTAATAGTCCCAATTTATGGTATATAACTTCCTACTCTAAGGGTCTGTTTATATGATCCCAGTGTACCGGGGATCTCGGCTTGTAGATAATTTACTGTTGTTTTCGCGGTTGCGTTTATATGGAGACCGGGACGTCCCGTCGGTTGAAGCAACCGGGATCTCGGTACACCGGGACAGATTTTTTCCCATATAAACGCGACATCCCGATACACCGGGATGAAGTTTATTGAACTACAATGCTTGTAACCCTTTGAATATTACAGTCAGAATTTCGTCCAAATAGTCAGGTCTAAAGACAAAACACTGAATAAAAGTGAAAAAAACTTCCAACATAGTAGAATTAGGCTAGGGTGAGTTTTTGCTTTTTTGTCCATTTCCTTAAATTCCCGCGCTTTTTGACCCGGGATGAATTCATCCCATATAAACCTGGGATGAAATTCATCCCGGGCAACCGGGACATCCCGGTACACCATGATCATATAAACAGGCCCTAAGCTTCCTACCATTAGTGGGTCAGATTGGAGGCGTATTAACTGCATGAGCGACGAAGGAACGATATCGAAGGCAAATACTTTCCAGTACAGACCAAGCAAACGAGGTAAAAATAAGCCATTTATTATATGGCTATTGGTTCTTTTATTTATTTGTTTTAAACTCATCGTTCGCGTCTTTGAAGACTGTTTACCTTACTTTTGAGCTTGTTCGTTTCAGTTTCATTTTTACACCTGTTAAGCATTCATTTTCCGCGCTTTTAATTAAATTAGTTTATATAAAAAGAACCATTAATGAGGGTCTAGATGGGGTTTAATGTTAAGTGTTGACGGCCCGTATTCTATAGTGTTTAATGTTGAAACGCTAAAAATTTTGTTGTTACTGTCATAGAAGACTTAGCAGTTAAGTGTTGTAATTACTATAAAAGACATAAAAAGTCTAACGCATTCCAAAAAATACCATGACTAAAGGCCTTAAGACTACTAAATTTCAGACAAAAGACATACGAAACTATAAAAAGCGCTGTCAGAGATGTGTTTATAGGTCTTACAGATCTTTATAGCTTTTACTTTCTCTGTGCCTTCATGCAGGCCAACGTATGCGCACAAAATATGCAAATATGGCGACCACTGACACCACTGCAGTATTTTCTGCTGTTATATTGAAAGTGATTGTCAGTATTTATAGGACTTATAGAGGGAAAACAAACGAGCAACCTTGTGAAAGGTATAGGAGTCGTATATGCCTTACGATGCTGAAAAGCATAAGAATTTGATAAATTTCAAGAAAGATCTCGAACAATTCTTAGGATTAAAAAAATCAAGCTCAAGGGCTTGGTATTCCCAACATTGACATCAAGCTTTATCGTTTGGCACATAAGACTCATAATAATTAACAGTGGAGTAGAAGTAGACATTAGTCACGTTGGGAACGGTTTATTATTTTACAAGAAAGATAATTTTTCCATGTACTCTATAAAAGATATGTATACATGTATATTTAGACAGGGGCGCCGGAGCCACAGGGGCAGCGGGGGCAGCGGGGGCAGCTGCCCCCCCCCCCCCCCCTGCCCTCACAGCGCGGGCAACCAATTGCCCTTTCTCGTAAGAGGAATGTTTTCTACAGGAATTGCCATTTGTATTATATATTGTATTAAATGACTTTTGTATATCAATACCTCAAATGACTCACTTGCTAACTTATTACTGCAGACCATGCGGAGGCAGCAAACTAATTTTGCCTTGGGTTAGCTGTGTCCAATCTTGTTCTCAGTTTTTTTTTGAAATTTGGAGGGTGGGAAAAAGCCCTGGAATCGGCCAGTCACAGCACCCAAAAATACTGGGTGTAATAAAATAGCAATTTAGTTTAGTATGCAAAATCACTCTGAGTAATGGTAGCCCCGTGGGAGAAGTTCATTGTAATGGCGGTCCTATTTGTCCCGTTGGCGGTCCCGTTGAAGCTATTTGGTCATTTGCCATGTTTTCTTAAATGTAAATAGGAATGTAGCATCAATATGAACAATTCAGTCGTTGAATTTTCTCTCTCAATACATTGTCATTCATTATATTATACCGTTATGCTTTTTGGTTATTTTATGCTATAGAGAAAGATTGGCAAACATTTACCACGTGCAAAAATTAATGCTGAGAAAAAGTGCCCTTTTTACATGGCTGCCCCCGCCGCCTTAAGTAGCTTCCGGCGCCCCTGTATTTAGATGTCTTTGATGGTCTTAGACGACTGTCCATTTGCTTTCCTAATACAAACTTCATTTATTTTTCGTGATCCATATATAATTACAGTATACATTATATTCTGGCCATCAATTACGTGCTTTTTTACGTTTTCGTGAAATTTGCAAAATTTTACTGTTATGTGAAATTTTTTACTGTTACTGTTAAATTACCAAAAAATCTAATGTTTACTGTTTTGGGCAACCCAACCCACCCCCCCCATCTTGACCCTCATTAATGTTTCAGGACGTATTGTTCAAAATTTTCCAAATCAACTCATAAATTTTCCTGCCAAAACTTGCAGGTCATTATTAAAAGGAGCAATGCTTTCCCAGTTTCCGGGAGGGGGGCCACCGAGATCGCACCTAATTTATAGTACGGATCGAGACCAAAGGGCCTTTTATACGGGGTAAAATAAATAGGCCGTGGCTTAAAGTGCCTATGAAGCGAAAATTATTGTCTTAAGGTGGCGCCATACAGTTTCTTGAAAAACGGAAAATACAAGTTTGAGAGTCCAAAACACGTGATTAAACAATTCGGAAAAAGAATAAAACTAAATGTTATGCATAGTTAAACAGTCTGACAATAAAAACTGCTACCAAATTTATACCAACAGTTGTTGCTATGGCAATAATGACGTTCCAAAATGGCTGCCAATTACCCTTCAAACTAATTTAATTCGGAAAAAACTTTGGTGACCCCCAATTTTTTTTTCATTAAAACTTTCCTTGAAGTATGAGTAACCAATAGGCCGATTTTAAAAAAATTCTGTAGAACGATATTTTTTAAAAATTAACAAACATGATTTTTCCGAAAGAAAAGTTATTCGTTCTACAGAATTCTTTTAAAATCGGCCTATTGATTACTCATACGAAAAAGAAAAGTTTTAATGGAAAAAAAATGGGGGGTCACCAAAGTTTTTTTCGAATTAAATTAGTTTGAAGGGTACTTGGCAGCCATTTTGAAACGTCATTGCTGCCATAGCAACAACTGTTGGTATAAATTTGGTAACAGTTTTTGATTGTCAGACTGTTTAATTATGCATAACATTTAGTTTTATTCTTTTTCCGAATTGTTTATGTACGTGTTTTGGACTCTCAAACTTGTATTTTCCATTTTTCAAGAAACTGTATGGAGCCACCTTAAATGAAAGAACTCTTAAAACTACAACGTAACATCTTTTGCAGATCTTCGTTTCCGTGCTTCGTTGTTGAGATATTTCAGTTTCTTTGATATGCAAATTAAACACTTTGACATCACACGTGTATAATGAGTTATCGGAGAAAGTTCTATATCTTTGCTATTATCAAACGAAATCAATTCGAAGCCGATCCTGTGCGTCTATTTCGCATACAGCATTAGACATACAGATTTTTAATTGATTTCGTTTGATAATAGCAAAGATACCGAACCTTCTCTGATAACTCATTATACACGTGTGATGTCAAAGTGTTTAATTTGCATATCAAAAAAATTGAAATATCTCAACGAGGCACGGAAACGAAGATCTGCAAAAGATGTTACTTTGTCGTTTTGAGAGTTCTTTCATTTAAGACAATAATAATTTTCGCTTCATAGGCACTTTAAATAAGTCGCAAACAGCTCGTATAAACGGTCAATTCTTGAATAAGCCTCGACTTATTTTGGACTAGCTTCAAGCTGTTCGCGACTTATTTAAATTGTATATGAAATGAAAATTAAGTTTGTCTAATTTGAAAGAAGTCTTGATATGGTAAAGTAACATCTTCTACAGTTTTTCCATATCTTACTTCATTCTTGAGATATTACTATTTGTTTGATATGTAAATGAGCACACTGCATACGTCACATTGTATAATGAGTATCGAACAAAGTCACACGAAACTGGGCATGTAGGTGTATTTGTCTCATGACTTTAAACAAACACAGGTTCAACGATTTAACAGATTTCTCACTAACTCATTATACAATGTGATGTATGCAGTGTGATCATTTACATATCAAACAAGTAGTAAGATCTCAAGAACGAAGTAAGATATGGAAAAATTGTAGGAGATGTTACTTTACAATATCAAGAGTTGTTCCAAAGTAAACAAACTTAATTTTCATTTCATATACACTTTAAGCCGCGGCTGATTTTGCCCGTATAAAAGGCCCTAATATTTCAACTAATAAAATACCTTTATTTAAATAAACTCAATTTCTACTTCCTTTTAGCTCAAAAATTCTGTTAGGATACAAAACAACATTTATAGGCTAGAAAAAAAACCAGGTCCACAATACGTTCGTAACAGAATTTGACGCCACGAGCTATAGTTCTGTGGTGAAAGCAGATGTTGGTCCGACGATTTATAAACAGATGTTATGTGTAAAGCCCTAATCAAACGAGAGCGCAAGTCATCGCAAGTTGGCAGTCACGTTATCTCAGCCAGCCCCTCTGAATA
Organism: Corallium rubrum; assembly: GCA_964035015.1. Lineage (NCBI taxonomy): Eukaryota > Metazoa > Cnidaria > Anthozoa > Scleralcyonacea > Coralliidae > Corallium > Corallium rubrum. The sequence goes on along the minus strand of OZ036005.1, from coordinate 3,468,004 downwards.
ATTTCCGGAAAATATGTACCCGTGACAAAGTTAAAACTTGTTTAAAACACTCATGAAACCTTTATTTTGTTAATTTGGGTGTTCGAATGACCGCCACAGAATTTGTGACTGCCAACTTGCAATGACTCGCGTTCTCGTTTGATTACGGCTTCTGAACATGGTATTTGTAAACGGATTTTAGTTTTTGAATTAATAAAAATCTCTCATCTAGTGTATCTCATCTCTTTAAAGGGATATGGCAATAAAAATTATTTTGGTCTAATTTGTAAGAACATCAAGAATAGTTATGAAGTGCGTTTACAAATTTTCATTAGATTTTTTATTTTTTAAGAAATTCGGCATTATTTGCGTACGAATACGCTCGCCATCCACCATTTTGGATATGCATGTCTATCGTCAGATATGCATGACGTCAAAAGCAGGGTAAAATTTGTCTAAACATTTCTTAATTTCCTAGGTATTTTAATGCAAAATCTTAAGTATTTTGATCTGATATATTTCAAATTGAAACTCTAACAATGTAAAAGAATTTTAGCTGACATTTCGCTACTGACTGCAATTTTTACAATGTTTACCCTGCTTGTGACGTCACTTAATTAGATCTAATTGTGAAACAAGATTGCGGACGGCTTGTGTTTTTGTTCGCAAATATCTGAAAAAGTAAGCCAGCTAATGAAAATCTGTAAACGTACTTTCTAACTTTTCTACATATTCTTACAAATTGGACAAAAATAATTTTTATTGCCATATCCCTTTAAAGTGCCTTTGACATAAAAATTAAGTTGGCCTGATGGTCTTATTTGAAAAAAAAACAACACTTAAAATGACAGAGAAACATCTTAATTTTGCAGTTCTTGGTTTCCTTGCTGTGTTGAGATATTTCATTCCAGTGTGTTTGATAAGTAATGTTTCATAATCGAGGGGGAGTGTTTTACCTGCAATAGTTCTGCTATAGTAAGGTCTACTTAGTATTTATCTAACAAATTTTTAAACTTGTGAATAACATTAGATAACGAGCGTATGAAATAGCGCGCATTTATTGAAACTATAGGGAGCCACCTTAAGAAATGTGGTAATAAACGGTCTTTGTTTGTGCCGTTTATTATCTGATTTCTTAATTATATGATTTCAGTTAGCGCGACCTTTACCGGGTTTCAAAACTCATGGACATGATCAAATATTTTTCTTTGATTGACTAATTAGCTCATGAATTATTAATGAGTTTGAGAAGTAAATGTACATGTTATGACGTACATCTGCATAACGACGTATAACCTTCTCCAAGGTCGTTGCTTTTTATCAAAGCAAACTTGATGTGCGCGTGTGCTTTACACAACACCAAACATGTAGAATTTCAAGTGATTTCGTTTGCCAGCAAAGATATATAACTTTCTCCGATAACTGATTATGCACGTGTGCGTCACAACATCTGACATTTATATCAAACAAACTGAAATATCTCAATAACGAAGCAAGAAAACCAAAAACTGCAAAGGGTTTGTGTTGCTGTAAAGACTATATAAAGTACCTGGGTTACCTATGCCTTAAGCGTGAATTTATAACCAAGTGCTTCAGTTGATCTGAAATAGTCTTCACCCCTATAGTCGCACCATTTCCGAGCTTACTCCACCGTCGGCCCTCGTCGTCTATTCGGACTCCTACCACGGCCGACTGCACTCCGACTGTCTCGAAACATCACCGAGTCTTTTTTGAAAACAACGTCGAAATCGTGTCTTCTATCCGGCTGGTAAATTAGATCTTGATTCTGAAAGAGTAAGGTGATAGATATCAATTTTTACATGGTTTTGATGGAGATAAATTTGCTGAGCTTTCGGCCTGTTGACCCTGTGAACTCTATACTGGTTAGAGTAGAGTGGAGTAGAGTGGAGTAGAGTAGAGTAGAGTAGAGTAGAGTAGAGTAGAGTAGAGTAGAGTGGAGTGGAGTGGAGTGGAGTGGAGTGGAGTGGAGTGGAGTGGAGTGGAGTGGAGTGGAGTGGAGTGGAGTGGAGTGGAGTGGAGTGGAGTGGAGTGGAGTGGAGTGGAGTGGAGTGGAGTGGAGTGGAGTGGAGTGGAGTGGAGTGGAGTGGAGTGGAGTGGAGTGGAGTGGAGTGGAGTGGAGTGGAGTGGAGTGGAGTGGAGTGGAGTGGAGTGGAGTGCGGTGGAGTGGAGTAGAGTAGAGTAGAGTAGAGTAGAGTAGAGTAGAGTAGAGTAGAGTAGAGTAGAGTAGAGTAGAGTAGAGTAGAGTAGAGTAGAGTAGAGTAGAGTAGAGTAGAGTAGAGTAGAGTAGAGTAGAGTAGAATAGAGTATGATACGGAAATTAAGTTTGTCTTATTTCAAAGAATACTAAAAATGACAAAGTTACATCTTTTGCAGTTTTTCGTTTTCTTGCTTTGTTGTGGAGATATTTCATGTTGTCGGATATGCAAATTAAACATTTTGACGTCACACGTGCATAATGACGTATCTGAAAAGGTTATATTTCGTTGCTATTATCAAACTTAAGCCCGTTCTCCACTAGGCGAATTTGTTCGCGCGAAGCGAATTCTCCGGCAATATGATTGGCAAGTAAGAAAATTGGCGCGAAAACTAGCAGTACCAACTAATTACATTGCATGAACGGCTATTTCGATTCGATTCGCGCGAACAATTTCGCCTAATGGAGAACGGGCTTAAACTAATTCGAAGGAAGCATGTGGGTGTGTTTCTTCCACAACGCCAAACCTATGCATTTTTAAGTGATTATGTTTGATAATAGCAAAGATATATAACCTCCGTCAACTCGTTACGCACATGTAACGTCAAGATGTTTAATTTACATATCAAACAAACTGAAATATCTCAATAACGAAGCAAGGAAACGAAAAACTGCAAAAGATGTTACTCTTTGGTATTTTTTCAAATAAGTTTTGTTTCATATGCATTTTAAGGGGGTGATTAGATGGAGACTTTCAGGGCTGAGATTTTATTGCGATTACACGAGCGATTTCAACCTGGGCTGAAACCAAAATTTTAATCAATAACTCGTACGAATTCGAATAATCTTTGTTTTGTGGCAGTGTAATGAACGATCGACACCAATCACACGCTTAGTTTCAGCCTGGGCTGAAAATTTTGAGCGATTACATGGGTGATTTCAGCCCAGTTGACCAGGCTGAAAATTCCATCCCGGGCTAAACTCCCAGCCCGGGTTGAAATTTTTCCATATAATCGCTATTAAAGACTTATTAACCGAGTACGAGGTCTGTACGGGAAAGTATTTGCCTGAGGTTTTCGCACAGACCGAGCGACGAAGGAGCGAGGTTTGTGCGATAAAACCGAGGGCAAATACTTTCCAGTACAGACCGAGCAAACGAGGTTAATAAGGAATTTATTATATGGCTATTGGTTCTTCATTATTTTTAAGCTTCGAGCGTTGTTTTCGTCTTCAGAGTATGCTGTTTACCTTACCTGTTGACTTTTTCGTGTTGCTTCTTGGCCTTCTTATTTACACCAGTTCGGCTTTTATTTGTCGTGTTTTTAGATAAACAGCTTTAAAGAAAACCAGCAGTGATGTTCCAACACATTTTATTGTTCAGAATATTTGAATGAAGATACCTATTTCTCTTTTATTTGTATTCAAATCAGCTCAGAAATGTTCCCGCCAAAACTTACAGGGCCGAGAAAAAAGCGTATTGACCGGTCGGTCAATATCGTAAAATCCCGACCTCTCAGGAACCAATCAGCGTGCGTCGTTTTGCGTACGGACCGGAAATCAAACCCAGCCATATAATAAACGTTCGTATTACAAAGATTTAATAAGAAGATCGGGTTGAAACTTCAGCCAGGTTAACCGGGCTAAAATTTCAGCCCGGGCTGAAAATCTCCATGTAATCGGCACCAAAGCAATTCATATCAAAATAGCCAGAGTAACAAAAGCGAGTTGGATAATTCTCACAATCACACCACGGACACACATTTGCCAAAACAAAAAACACCCGATGGCTAGAGTATAGAGACGATCAGACGATTGTAAGAAAAACCGGCGGGTGACAATTACCTGGGAATCATTCCAACTAGCCAATTCCTGCGCTTGTTTATCTCGTCTTTTATCCTGAAAACAAAAGAAATTTTAGTCTAGGATTTTCACTGCTTCATGTTTTAATAAAGTTTTCCCAATTTTTTCTGTACAAGCTGTCTAGTAAATTAACACTCTGACCTCTGGGCTCTAGACGGGACTTTTCCTAATTGATTGAACCACTAGCCGCGCTTGGTGTAATGACACTAATAATTTGGAGTTATTACTCGGGCTACTGTGGTAGGCTGAGTCTAGGTTTAGTTTCGACTCGGATTTTCCTTTTTTTGGGTGTCACGGTTTTGCATATTTACTTCCGTTACTATACTTCCGGTGAGTTGTTAGCCGTGTAAAGGTGGATTTCCATTCAGTGCATTTTGTCGCGCGATCGACTTTTCGCGATCGCTTTCTTTTGAAATGTGTGTATTCAACCAAAGCTAATGAAATGCGTTCCGCTTGACAACCCACAATTCAAAAGAAAGCGATCGCAAAAAGTCGATCGCGCGATAAAATGCACTGAATGGAAATCCACCTTAATGGAGTGAGGCCGTGAGGCATGTTGTAAGTTCTTTGGTCCTTTTGCTATTGGAGTTAAGTTGGACAAAAAGTTGAACAGCTTTGCCTTTTGATCAAGGTGTTCTTGCACATTGTCGGTAACTTTTGAATTAGACTGACTTTGTAGTTTAACAGTGATCAGATGTGGCTGACAACTGTCTTGATCGTAAATATGTCCACCAATGTGAAGTATGCACTACATTCAGCCTTCGATCTGATCTTCCTCGGCCCACTTGCACCTTTGCTCGCGCGGTATAGAGCATCTGCGGAGGAGAGAAACCTTCGATTCAGGATTCGATTAAGCACCTCGAGCGAACGCCTGCTCCAGACATCTTGTTTTATAAATGTTGTTGTTGTGACAGACACATGTGGTTCTGACCTAAACGGGATAATCCGGCGACTCTCCCGTGATGATCCCGTTTAGGGTGAAACCTCTGGTAGCGAAGACTTTACGGTAACTATACTTCATGCTTTGTATTTTGCTCTATCTATACGGTATTGAGCACTCTCTAACATTTCGTGAACCCAAACTCATTATATATATATATATATATATATATATATATATATATATATATATATATATATATATATAACTGGACTGTGGGTACTTATTTCAATGTGTCAATGACTGGCAAGGGTGACCAATCCAAGATGGCGGTTTATGAGCCCTTTTTCTCATATAGTAGTAACCGCTGTCCTTTTTCTCAAATGAATTTATAACTGAATTGATCAGTCTGCGGACGCGGCTGAGCACACGGGTAAGTAAATATATTGAAAATATTGGGCAAAATACGGTCAGCGGTCGCTGCCATAAGAGAAGACTCGTATTTCCGCGGTCTTTGTTCGGTCACATTTTTGGGTGGGACCCGCAGTCCAGGTGTAATAGGCCAGTTGCATGATGTTGCGCGCGCATAATTTTGGCGGGCCACATGCATAAAAACGTTATAAAAACGTGGCTAGTACTAAACGAAATTTAACTATTTTTAAAGATAGAAATAATTCTTGATGCTAATATCTTCAGAAATTGTCGAATTTCTTTCATTTACCAGATTTGTTATGCATGTAGCTCACCAAAATTATGCGTGTGGCCCGCCAAAGTTAAGCCTGTGGCCCGCCAAAATTACGCGTGTGGCCCGCCAAAATTATACATGTAGCTCGCCAAAATTCAGTGCCTGTGGCTCGCAAAAATTATGCGTGCGCATGACCGTGTAACTCGCGTATATAAGTCAGTACTTGTGACACAGACACATGCGGATTCAACTTACAATTCTGTTAACAAGAATACTGAGCGGTATCCAAGCGATGAGAGAAAAAAAAGCCACAGTTCCCACAATGTTGTCTTTCAAGAATTCGCCAAATTTACTCGGATCAGCGAGAGTGTCGAAGAAGTCCTGGAGACGAGTGATAAAATCTTGCGCATCTTTCTCGCACTTTTTCTGGAAAAAAGACGCAAATACAATAATTACAGTCAATTGACGCAAATACAATAATTACAGTCAATTGACGCAAATACAATAATTACAGTCAACTGACGCAAATACAATATAAATTACAGTCAACTGACGCAAATACAATAATTACAGTCAACTGACGCAAATACAATAATTACAGTCAATTGACGCAAATACAATAATTACAGTCAACTGACGCAAATACAATAATTACAGTCAACTGACGCAAATACAATAATTACAGTCAATTGACGCAAATACAATAATTACAGTCAACTGACGCAAATACAATAATTACAGTCAACTGACGCAAATACAATAATTACAGTCAATTGACGCAAATACAATAATTACAGTCAACTGACGCAAATGCAATAATTACAGCCAACTGACGCAAATACAATAATTACAGTCAATTGACGCAAATACAATAATTACAGTCAACTGACGCAAATACAATAATTACAGTCAACTGACGCAAATACAATAATTACAGTCAATTGACGCAAATACAATAATTACAGTCAACTGACGCAAATAAAATAATTACAGTCAACTGACGCAAATACAATAATTACAGTCAATTGACGCAAATACAATAATTACAGTCAACTGACGCAAATACAATAATTACAGTCAACTGACGTAAATACAATAATTACAGTCAACTGACGCAAATACAATAATTACAGTCAACTGACACAAATACAATAATTACAGTCAACTGACACAAATACAATAATTACAGTCAATTGACGCAAATACAATAATTACAGTCAACTGACGCAAATACAATAATTACAGTCAACTGACGCAAATACAATAATTACAGTCAACTGACGCAAATACAATAATTACAGTCAACTGACGCAAATACAATAATTACAGTTAATTGACGCAAATACAATAATTACAGTCAACTGACACAAATACAATAATTACAGTCAATTGACGCAAATACAATAATTACAGTCAACTGACGCAAATACAATAATTACAGTCAATTGACGCAAATACAATAATTACAGTCAATTGACGCAAATACAATAATTACAGTCAACTGACGCAAATAAAATAATTACAGTCAACTGACGCAAATACAATAATTACAGTCAACTGACGCAAATACAATAATTACAGTCAATTGACGCAAATACAATAATTACAGTCAACTGACGCAAATACAATAATTACAGTCAACTGACGCAAATACAATAATTACAGTCAATTGACGCAAATACAATAATTACAGTCAACTGACACAAATACAATAATTACAGTCAACTGACGCAAATACAATAATTACAGTCAATTGACGCAAATACAATAATTACAGTCAACTGACGCAAATACAATAATTACAGTCAATTGACGCAAATACAATAATTACAGTCAACTGACGCAAATACAATAATTACAGTCAACTGACGCAAATACAATAATTACAGTCAACTGACACAAATACAATACTTACAGTCAACTGACGCAAATACAATAATTACAGTCAACTGACGCAAATACAATAATTACAGTCAACTGACGCAAATACAATAATTACAGTCAACTGACGCAAATACAATAATTACAGTCAACTGACACAAATACAATAATTACAGTCAATTGACGCAAATACAATAATTACAGTCAATTGACGCAAATACAATAATTACAGTCAACTGACGCAAATACAATAATTACAGTCAACTGACGCAAATACAATAATTACAGTCAATTGACGCAAATACAATAATTACAGTCAACTGACACAAATACAATAATTACAGTCAATTGACGCAAATACAATAATTACAGTCAACTGACGCAAATACAATAATTACAGTCAATTGACGCAAATACAATAATTACAGTCAATTGACGCAAATACAATAATTACAGTCAACTGACACAAATACAATAATTACAGTCAATTGACGCAAATACAATAATTACAGTCAACTGACGCAAATGCAATAATTACAGTCAATTGACGCAAATACAATAATTACAGTCAACTGACGCAAATACAATAATTACAGTCAACTGACACAAATACAATAATTACAGTCAACTGACGCAAATACAATAATTACAGTCAACTGACACAAATACAATAATTACAGTCAACTGACGCAAATACAATAATTACAGTCAACTGACGCAAATACAATAATTACAGTCAACTGACGCAAATACAATAATTACAGTCAACTGACACAAATACAATAATTACAGTCAACTGACGCAAATACAATAATTACAGTCAACGGACGCAAATACAATAATTACAGTCAAACCGGATGTTCTCTTGCATGCGACTTTGCAATATTGCGCCGCAACATTGCAATGTTGATTGTCAATTTGGCTTGAGCAACTTGCAAACGTCTCGTGAAGATTCTTCAGTAGATTCTTTAAAGGTTCGTCTTTCTTTTGAGTAAATATACAAATTTATGTTTAAAATATTACTGTTGGCCGAGTAGATAGTATTTTCAGCCATGCAAATGGTGGTTTAAGTAAAGAAACCAGACACAGTGCTAAAAAGCGGTTGCCCTGTGGCGTTCAAAATATCGCGTTAAAAATGTCGCGTCAAAAATATACTATTGATTCCTAACGAACGAACGAACGAACGACACACACACACACACACACACACACACACACACACACACACAGAATATAAAGCGTTTGAAAGTTAGCTGCGCCCGCAAGCCAACTTTCAGGGCACCGCAATGTTGAATTTCGGAAACATTCCCGAAACGTTTGCAAATTGCTCACGGCAACTTGTCAATCAACATTACAATGTTGCGTGGGAATATTGCAAAGTAGCACGCAAGAGAACACCCCGGTTTGACTGGAACATTTCTGATATATTATTGTTGAGATGTAAAGTTGTACGGTACAACTTGTACCGGATTTTGGTAGACGTTCGTCACAAACACTCAGACACTATTTCTGAGCGCCAGACAAGGATTGAACCTGTCCTTCCACCTACAAGTCTGTCAAAGGCAGTTGGAAGATGTTTTATATCAGAGGGGCTAATTCGTCAATAGAATGATAAAAAGTGTATTTTGCCCCCTGCAAATTTTAGGCCTTTTTTAGCCCCATTCTGGAAGATATGGGGGGGGGGGGGGGCCCCTCTATATATACCTGGAGTGATATCTGTTGTTCATTAGCCGGGCAAAGATTGAAGCCAAACATGGCGGCAATGTAGGCCTAAAGTACGTATAGTCCCAGTCTCCTACACGGTCTTTTGAGTGGAGTTATATATAGAGCTCACTGAGTCCCCCTAGCCCCCCGTCCCGCTTGTGTGTTTCACCTAGAGTGCTCCTATGAAAATTAATGTTTTCCATTAAACTGGTGGGAGATCAATCAGAATTTCTTCTGTACCCTTTTAATCGGATTTCGCAGCACCACTCAATGCCCTCCCCCTTCCCCCCCCCCCCCTCCCCCCAAGGATCAACAGTAATGCCACTGAACACCGGAGGGGTTTTTTATCGGGATTTACATCCATTCATTCATTAACAAAAAAAGAGAAATTAAATACTGCTCGAGACAAAACCGAGTTCCTTGTTAGAGCCTACTTTACACGGGCAATTTTTCTTTCGCAATTTTCAACTTGACAAGTTTTATTTGCCCGTGTGTATGAGGAAACATGGCAAGTTTTTCCTTCACAAGTCTCCCTTTTGAAAAGCTGGCATGCCAGCTTTTCAACAAGGAGACTTGTCAAGGAAAAACTTGTCAAGGAAAAATTGCTCGTGTAAACTAGGCTTTACAAGAAGCGGATTGACAGTCAAATCGGATCGAAAAATGCGAGTAAAGTCAATTCGGGCACATGATTACATGGAGAATCCGATCTGCTTGGAACACTGTTTTCGGTTTTGAAACACTATTTTCCGTGCTTCCCTCAATGTCTGCCAATTAGCACGATACGCACAACTTGACTCATGCGTATCACGTCATTTTCAAGTCAAACCGTGTTTAGATGAATCAGATTGGAAACATTCAAGTCGATTCTTGCCTGAATCTCAAGTGAATCCACTCCACTACGTCGATTGACTTCAGCCATTTGTTTTGCATGGCCAGATCGCAAACTTTCAATCTTCTTCATGTAAACACAACAAGGAGAAACAACATGCGAGATTTGACTTGAACACTCAATCCGCTTCATGTAAACACAACAAGGAGAAACAACATGCGAGATTTGACTTGAACACTCAATCTTCTTCATGTAAACACAACAAGGAGAAACAACATGCGAGATTTGACTTGAACACTCAATCTTCTTCATGTAAACACAACAAGGAGAAAGAACATGCGAGATTTGACTTGAACGCTCAATCCGATTCATGTGAACAGGGCCATAGAGAACGAGTATATTCAATTTGAGTACACTGGATATGAAATTTACGCTTGCAGAATAAGTGACAATCTGAACATTTACAAGGTATCTTTGCTTTAATTTTCTTCCTTAAGAACAAGTCTCCCATAGAAATGTCTATACACTACTACCGTAGAATTCCAAGTAACGGCCCCCCGAAAGTAACGTTGAATTTGTGACACTTCTAAAATTTCCCGAAAGTAGCGCTCCCTCCCCCCCCCCTCCCACCCCCCCACCCCCCCAAAGTAGCAGCCCCTTCGAATGTGGCGCATTTTTTCAATTTTCAAATACATGTTTATCCAACAAAAAAGTAATGTTTGTATTAAAACTTAACAATCAACTTCTAGCTAGTAATATGTTTTTTCGATTATCGACATTTCTGTTCGATGAAAGCACATGTTCGTCTTTAATTTTTCAATATTTACAACATGTTCTCTCTTTATAAGTTGCCACCATCGCCGCCGATGTAAATAAATAGTTACTGATGAACGGAGACTTTTGATATTTCTTCCTAACGTATTTCAACCATCCGAAAATAGCGTCCCCCCAAAAAAAGAACAACCCGGGGGTCTGTTCAACCTTTTGTATTCCTCGGTGTAGCTTCATAATTTAAAAAATTCGGCAACCGTGCTTTATTTTCCATGTGTTATTAAATTTACCGAACAAGGAATAAAGCATGGCTGAGCGTTGCCATGACATAACAGGGTGTTACGTGTTCGAATTATCTAATCCAGAGGCGTAGGAAGATGTTTTGGGTTAGGGGAGCTAAAAGTCGTCACGCCTTTGGCACGACGAACCGCTAGGAAGGTCCGGATTTTAGAGTCTCTGAAATGCATTTCCTACATTTTGAGAGGAAATTTAAGAGATTTCTGAAGATTATAAAATACTTATAAGTAATAACATGACTTGAGGGAAATTAGCGATTAAATTTCCTCGCCGCCGAGGGAAGATTTGTAAAAGTCCTCGGGCCGTTTGTAATATTATGATCGCCGAGGAAAACTTTGAGAATCTTACCGACAGGAAATTTACACGGTTGATCAGAGAAGTTGCATCTAATTTTCCCGTGCATGTTGATGAGGGAAAATATATGCAAGCGGGAAATTTAGAAGGATTTCTTTGTCTTCTAATTTTCTCTCATCAACATGCACGGGAAAATTAGAAGACAAAGGATAAATTTCCCTCTTGCATGAGCGATGAGGGAAATACGAGGTTTACATTCCCTCGGAGAACAAAAGAATCCGAGGCGATCATGTTATTACAATTAATTATACATCTTTGCTCTAAAAAAGGCTCTCGATTGCCAATAACAAACAAAAAATGCGAGGCCTCCAAAACGCACCCCTTGAAACCCAAAAAAGAAAGATTGGATGTTTCTTTGAGCCATCACACGCAGGGGCGTAGCCAAGGGGGGGCGAGAGGGGGCGGTCGCCCCCCCAATGGTCTCCAAGAACGTTCTCGTGAAAAGTTTAAATCCGTGGAGAAACTTGTAGGGGGGGGGGGGGGGTACAGTTGTTTTAAGTCCAAGTGAGTAGATAGTTGATGTGTTATATATATTGCAGGCATGCATATGCTATAAATTACAATAGTAAGGGTCTATACAAAATGCTTCCAACCTGTTTTTACATTTACAACTTGTTTATAAATAAATCTAAAGATATTCTGACGTACGTGTATCATTCTATGTTCTGGTTTGATTTCAACAAAATCATGTAATTTATTGCTTTCAGATTACTCTTAAATACTTGCCTCAAAATGCAGGAAATAGTGTTTCCGAGACCCTAGAAATCCAAAATTTTTCGGGGGGGCATGCCCCCGAACCCCCCTAGGAGACCGAGGTTCTCGCCCCCCCAAACCCAAGACCCTGGCTACGCCCCTGATCACACGTGTAAATTAGGGCGCTGAGTCTCCCACTTCAGAATTTAAGGGGGGCTGCAACCCCCCTGCTTCTTATGCCGGTGCAATCAGAAATCACAAAATATATTAGTGTGCGAAAATAGAATATTAAATTATCGTTATGCTGATTTACCTGACGGCAAACTCCATCGTAGCATAGCCGGCCATTGCTCATCGCTATGCGTTCGGAATCGTTTCGGCTTCTGTGGACTTGGCACACGTTATTCTTCTTGCAACATACGAAACAAGCGTCCTCGTCGTTTGAACACAGACAAGGTTGATAAGACGGATCTATGGTTTCACAAAATGGCTTACATTCTCCATTCTTGTTACATTTTCCACTGCAATGAATAAGATACACAAACAACGAGTAAATTCCAAACACAGCCAGGTGCAGAATCGGAGTACTTTAACGCTACTTCGGCTTAAAGGGCAACTATACGTTTCCAGGTTATTCTATTTTCCTTTAAAGTCGGAAAAGTTCACTATAAAACCGAAGAAATAATTGAAACCAGTCACTTGGTTCCACTTTTATGAACTATCTAAGTTTGAGTTTTTGCTCCTTTTGCTGAATTCGTGTGAACGACGACCGCGTCGAAATAAAGACTGATACTATAGTACCTTGTGATGTCATACCAGCAACAAACAACAAGGTGATTGTAACACCGCTGCCAAACGTTTTGCGCCTGCGCGACGTCCGAGCTCGTATCTCAAAAAAAGAGCGGGAAAACACTGAAATATTTGGACTGGTCCGAGAGTACGAGACAAAAGTTAAAATTACAAGCATGCTGCCAAAAAGATAAGGTAGGTAATTTGTGAGGTTAGATATACTGCCGAAACAGGGAACGTAGGAGTCTAACGTTTCGAGCGAAGACCCTTTCTTTCTCTCTGACGAAGGGCCTTCGCTCGAAACGTTAGACTCCTACGTTCTATGTTTCGGCAGTATATCTAACCTAACTATATTTCGATTGTTGTTTGTTTCTACACTGCCTACGCAGCACGCTACTTTTATTACACTATTAGGTAATTTGTGCATGGCTTCTTTGTCAATATTGTAACATATTCTGAAATGCCCCTTCGTAACGTATAAGGATGTATTTGTCATGAATCTATCCTTATACGTACGAGAATTGTTGGTTTTACCAATATGACAATTATTATATTTAGATACTGTTGCCACGAAAGTATTTATAAAGAAAAAATTACCGCATTGTGTCTCAACACTACGCAATCGCCCTTTTAATGGAGCTTGCTACCCTGGATAGACCATAATGCATTGCGAATTCAAGATGGCACCGCTATTGGTGAAAAGGTCTATTAATAAAAATAGAGAAGGCCCTGGGATTCTGGGAACGATGTTGACAATATAATTCAAAATGGCGGCCAATTCTGCAATGGAAAGTTTTCACAGAGCCTGCTCGCAGGCTAGATTTCCAACGACTTGTGGTACACTATGAACTAAAAATTCCATGTAAATATTTTGAAATGAGTACGGAGAACACCCAGAGTGAAAACGTTTCTTGTCAAGTAATGAAACAAGATGTTTTTAAAGGCGTGAGTGAGTACGAAGCGTACGTGTCGTAATTTTGTCATGCATATAATAAATGAGTAATCATATGATTTTGCTCGTACAATTAATTAAGGATTTACACTACTCAATTTTGGCAAAATTTTCAAACATCACTTGTAGTGTAAATCCTTAATTGTACTCGCTATCATATGATTACCTATACTTAATATTATTATTATTATTATTATTATTATTATTATTATTATTATTATTATTATTATTATTATTATTATTATTATTATTATTATTATTATCATTAATATCATTATCATTAACAAATAAAACATAAAGCTCCGTGCATATGTACTCTTATAAAGGCACGTTTGACGTCATTTGAACACGAAGAAGTTGAATAGAGGCACGAGGCGATAGCCAAGTGTCTTTACACTTCTTTCGTATTCAAATGACGTCAAACGTACCTTTATAAGAGTACATATGCACAGGAGCGGTATATTTTATTTGTTTTATAAAATAAGAAGAGGATAAATCAAGTTAAAAGTGAGGTCGTTTAGGAATTTTGGGCTTTTCCGTCCGGCTGACACCATCTACGTCATTCATGATCTATGTTCTCTTATAAATGCACGGAGCCCAGCCAATCAGAGCGTGCTTAGAGGGCACCTTATTTTATTTGTTATTGTTATTATTATTGTTATTATTGTTATTATTGTTATTATTATTATTATTATTATTATTATTATTATTATTATTATTATTATTATTATTATTATTATTATTATTATTATTATTATCATCATCATTATCATTATCATCACTGACCTTTCAATACAATCCGTGCCTTCGTCAGCAGGCAATGCTTTTGGACAAATGTCAGATTTGCCATCACAGAAGGAAGCTTTTCTGCAAAGCAACGGTTGTGCTGGAGAACACGGGGTGCTCTTATTGGAGAAATGACACTCGGAGCAACATTGCTTCTCAAAGGTACTACTAAAATAATACATTGAGAAGAAAATTTAAGTGAATAAAGAGTAAACATCTGAAAACAACATGCTACTTTGACATTCATGATTTTCTATTCCTTCACGTGTTGAAATCACTGACCTATATCAATGACTGAGAGCGATCACTGACCTATATGTAACTGTTTCTCCACGTTTCTCTCTGACGAAGGGCCTTCGCTCGAAACGTTAGACTCCTACGTTCTCTGTTTCGACAGTATATCTAACCTTACTTATATTTCGATTGTTGTTTCTACACTGCCTACGCAGCACGCTACTTTTATACATAACCGGACTGCAGGTCCTCTATATCAATGACTGAAAGAGAGTGATCACTGACCTATATATAACTGGACTGCGAGTCCTCTATAACAATGACTGAAAGAAAGTGATCACTGACCTATATACTGGACTGTGGGTGTCCTATATCAATGACCGAAAGAGAGTGATCATTGACCTATATACAACTGGACTGCGAGTCCTCTATAACAATGACTGAAAGAAAGTGATCACTGACCTATATACAACTGGACTGTGAGTCCTCTATATCAATGACTGAAAGAGAGTGATCACTGACCTATATACAACTGGACTGCGGGTCCTCTATAACAATGACTGAAAGAGAGTGATCACTGACCTATATATAACTGGACTGTGAGTGTCCTATATCAATGACTGAAAGAGAGTGATCACTGACCTATATATAACTGGACTGCGAGTCCTCTATAACAATGACTGAAAGAAAGTGATCACTGACCTATATATAACTGGACGGCGAGTCCTCTATAACAATGACTGAAAGAGAGTGACCACCGACCTATATATAACTGGACTGTGAGTGTCCTATATATCAATGACTGAAAGAGAATGATCACTGACCTATATATAACTCGACTGTGAGTCCTCTATAACAGTGACTGAAAGGGAGTGATCACTGACCTACATATAACTGGACTGCGAGTGAAAAATGCAAATATCCTTTTATATGGTCAGTAAACATTTTGAAGCCAATGGCGGCCATATTGGTACTCCAGGTCCAGCATACCTTGCGAGTCGGAAAAGCCGCAAAACAATTCTCACATAGCAATTTACTGTTACTACCAAAAAACAGAAAGGAAATACAAGCAAATACAGTCCGAAATTGTCAACTACATACTTCAACGCTTTGTAAAGACTTATGCTTTTATAACAAAGGTATATAGTTTTATAATGAAGTTATTGACTGATTTCGTTGGTTTTTTACGAGTTTTGTGATGTAGGCAAGCTAATCGATTACTGGGCAGAGTAAAAAACTACGAAATAACACATTTTACTGCTAAATAATACCAACAAATGCAAAAACTAAGCTTCTAAACTTTTTACAGTGTTCTTTGTTTGATAACAATGGCAGAAATATTATTAATGTGGCTTCTTTCGTTTCTTTTCGTGCTACGAAATAACGAAAACGGCCATCTTGGTACTCCAAATTCGTGTACTCCAATTCGCTATCTTCGTTCAGTCACTTTTTTGGACAAGACCCGCAGTCCAGTTATATATAAGTCAGTGGTTCATACATGTGCACATTTACCTGCATATTGCGCCCTTGGCTAACTCACACTCATCCGTACAACAGTCGTCTGCATTCGGGCCAGCGTCACATTTCTCGCCTTTCTCAATACGGAAGTTACCACAATATTGGCTCTTATCGGGTTCTGAAAGAAAAAAAGAAAGTCTCAGACATTCAAGTCCAGACGAACACAAATAACCTGAACTTAGAATATGGCTTTGTAATATCCTGAGTTCTGATTGGTGCACGCACGGTTCATAAAAATGCGTATCCGGACCGCTGTCCCGGATGTTGATTTTGCTGGCGTGAATTTCTACACTATACTACACCACACCGCACACCACACCGCACACCGCACACCGCACCGCACCGCACCGCACCGCACCGCACCGCACCGCACCGCACCGCACCGCACCGCACCGCACCGCACCGCACCGCACCGCAACACTACACTACACTACACTACACTACACTACACTACACTACACTACACTACACTACACTACACTACACTACACTACACTACACTACACTACACACTACACTACACACTACACTACACTACACTACACTACACTACACTACACTACACTACACTACACTACACTACACTACACTACACTACACTACACTACACTACACTACACTACACTACACTACACTACACTACACTACACTACACTACACTACACTACACTACACTACACTACACTACACTACACTACACTACACTACACTACACTACACTACACTACACTACACTACACTACACTACACTACACTACACTACACTACACTTCACTACACTACACTACACTACACTACACTACACTACACCATAGTCAATCGAGATATGGTCTGGAAACTCGGCAAACTTCAAAGCGCCTATAATGAGCTGTGATTTTATGTTGAACCGTACCTTACACCGTGCACATCTTTTGTATTAGGTTTATTAATATTTAAATAGCACGGTTGAGTGATTGAACTGAAACGTTGCTATTGGACAATTCGTTCATTATACTAAAATACAATGTGTTCAGTGACCGTGCACCGTGCACAAAACTGCATAAAGGCGAACAAAAAGATAGACCAAAGACTTAGCTGAGTTTCCAGACCATATCTCGATTGACTATGACTACACTACACGGTCCAACTGGCGTAATAACTTTACTTACCTTGAAAACAGAACGACTTCGCTTGAAGAACTGCCTTAACAGCTTTCTTACTACAACTTGAAAATTTCTAACAATTAAAAACAAGAGTTCGCATGTTAATGTTAGAACACAACAAGAGATAAAGAAATCTATTCAAGAGCTGCACCCGATGCATCAATTTATCGATCATTTTTCTCTTTTTTCCTTCTGGCAATCGATCACTGCTACCAATAGTCAGATCATCGACGACAGCTAAGCACACTTTTTAATCACGTTAATAATATTGTTCATGATCAGCGTCGTCAAGGGGCGGGGGGCGCACCCCCCTGGCCTTGCCAAGGGGGGTG
This sequence comes from Corallium rubrum, assembly GCA_964035015.1. NCBI lineage: Eukaryota > Metazoa > Cnidaria > Anthozoa > Scleralcyonacea > Coralliidae > Corallium > Corallium rubrum. The sequence continues at coordinate 3,450,103 of OZ036005.1, read as the reverse complement.
CAGGGGGGGGGTGCCAATTGCCTTGTCAAATCCAAGTACATTAAAGGACGCATTCATTCAATGTCCGTGTAAACTTCATAGGACCTAGGTATTAGGTATCATAACGATCTGCTATCATATGATTCATAGGTATTAATAGGTATAAAAAAAATATTCTGGCAGGCTTCGCCCCCTTACTTCCCAGCCCCACCACCAGCTCGGCCCCTGGACCCTGCCAACGTTTAACCCGACGTCGCATTTACGTCGCATTACTGACGAAGTTAATTTGAATTAAATTCGTCTGTTGTGCGACGTTTAACGTACTGTAGGCCTTAAGGCCTATCTACACGATACGATCATCGTATACGATTGTCATTCTGGTGTATGCAATTTTGCGTACGTACACAATTCTTATTCATGATTCGATGGTGAATGTCGAAAGAGGTCATTTCCACGATTGGTGTATCAATCATATCGTGTAGATAGGCCTTGTATGACATTATTATCGATAGGAAGAAGAGTAGGCCTGGGTAGGTGTATTGCTGTTTCGAGTAAAATGAGTCAAGTGGGTCCGGAGAAAACCACTATAATCTACAAGCAGTGCTAACAACGGAAAATATTTACAAACTTATCGTACCTTGTTGTTTTCCTTTCTGCCAGAAACAGATGCTGGATACATAATATACTTCCCTCCACTTTCTGGTGCGCATTCCGAGTTTGATGCCACATCATGTTCGCTGCCAAAATTGTGTCCTAAAACATGAAAAGTAAGATTAGTTCAAGTGTTTTGATTAGAAAAAGATACCTTTATCCTATAAGAGGTTATAGAGTGCAGAGCTTTGTTCTAATTTCTTGCATCTAGTTCTGTCTGTCTGTCTGTCTGTCTGTCTGTCTGTCTGTCTGTCTGTCTGTCTGTCTGTCTGTCTGTCTGTCTGTTTGTTTGTCTGTTTGTTTGTTTGTTTGTTTGTTTGTTTGTTTGTTTGTTTGTTTGTTTGTTTGTTTGTTTGTTTGTTTGTTTGTTTGTTTGTTTGTTTGTTTGTTTGTTTGTTTGTTTGTTTGTTTGTTTGTTTGTTTCTCTGTCTGACTGTCGGTCGGTCGGTCTGTCGGTCGGTCTGTCTGTCTGTCTGTCTGTCTGTCTGTCTGTCTGTCTGTCTGCCTGCCTGCCTGCCTGCCTGCCTGCCTGCCTGCCTGCCTGCCTGCCTGCCTGCCTGCCTGCCTGCCTGCCTGCCTGCCTGCCTGCCTGCCTGCCTGCCTGCCTGCCTGCCTGCCTGCCTGCCTGCCTGCCTGCCTGCCTGCCTGCCTGCCTGCCTGCCTGTCTGTCTGTCTGTCTGTCTGTCTGTCTGTCTGTCTGTCTGTCTGTCTGTCTGTCTGTCTGTCTGTCTGTGTCTGTCTGTCTGTCTGTACGTATGTCGGTCTGTCAGCCTGTCTATCGGTCGGTTCGTCTGTCAGTCGATTGGTCAATTTCAATAGTTAATTCTACAATATCATAACTGCTTACCAAGTTCTGTATTAAAGGCGTTGAATTATAAAAAAAAGAAAAGAAGAACAAAAATAAGTAAAATATAACTGCAGTTTATAACAAGATACAATAAAATATAACTACTGTTTTCATTTAACCAGTATAAGAAATCTATTAAAAATTTATGTGTTTTGTTCATTACGTAACATTTCTCATGTTTCTGAGACTGGTGTACTTTTTCTAATTTATATGCTATATTTTTATCTGTGTTTTCCCCTTTGTTTGTAAATCTTTATAAATTTATATATATACCGTAATGATTCGAATAAGTGCCCGGGGCGCTTATTTAATTTTAGGAGGTCGATGGGGGGCGCTTATTCGAGAGGGGGCGCTTATTTAATGTTTTAGCAAACACCGCAATCTGATTCCATAAAAACGCAGAACTTTAATAACAATCTTAAAAAAAATAACAAGGATTTAAAAAAAACTGAAACCCTAGTTCTCTGCTCTAGTAGATAGAATACAAGTTATATTTATAATGTAGCTAATAGACGACTTTCACGATCATGCGCAGTAGCAACAAATATTCAAATTTTCGTCGGAGATAAAAACAACTGTTTTAGCTGGAACGAGCATATTGAAAATAGTAGAAGTCCAAAGTTTGAAAGGAATTGCTTAACAAATGGAAAAAGTTTCACAAGCGGAAAGTTGACCATTCCAACAGGGATTTATTAGTGATTTAATAGGGATTTTGGCTTGGCGGGCGGGAGTTGCACGCCAAGCCAAAATCCCTATTAAACCCCTAGTGGAGAGCAAAACGTCCGAAGAGCGTAGCTTTCGCACTATTTGTCCGATTTATTTTAAACTTTGCACTTTTACTATTTTTAATATGATCTTTCCAGCTAAAACAGTTGTTTTTACCTCCGATGAAAATTTGAAGTAAAGTTGCTACTGCGCATGAGCCTGAAAGTCGTCTATTGTTCTCAATCAATCAATCAATGACAAGTTCTAATATGCGCAATGCATATATTTGTGACAAATAAAATGTTGAAGGACAGTTGATTTTATAGCGATGTTCATGCGTCTCTTATCGGTTGGGCAATCATTTACATACAGTAGTTCCCTATCGAGAGGTAGGAGGGGGGAGGGCGCTTATTCGGGAGGGGGCGCTTATTTCAAAAAAGGTAGTGGAAGGAGGGCGCTTATTGGAGAGGGGGCGCTTATTGGAAGGAGGGCGCTTATTCGAATCATTACGGTATGTAATTCCGTTATGTACCATGTTCACCTGTATTACTAATTTTGTTAAACTGTCTATACTGTACGTGTATATTGTTGTTGTTCAAGTGGCTATGAAACAAAAATTAATTTTCGTTTCATAGGCACTTTAACTAAGTATGAAAATTATCCTAAACACGGTATTTGCCATCTCAAACCCTCACACTAACCATGAGCAGTAACTATATCAGCCTCTGTTGTCAGCAATTGAACGCGCCAATTAATAGTGCTGCTAAGTCCTGTGTTGTGCCACATTCCTCGCTCACCTGCATGTATTAAGAAGTAGTATAAGTACAGCATGCTCAGTGAACTCAATATAAGTTAAAATGTCGTAACCGGAACGACAACGCCCAGTCATTAATGGGGCAATCCCGTTTTCACCAACGAAGTGCAAGCTACACACATAACTATCATACGTACATATAAAACCGTCTCCTCTATGACACGCTTTTATCCAACGCTCTCGCTTCTCCTTCTGCCAGTTTGGAGCAGGAAAATGTACAAAGAATACATTGTCGTTATTCGAATTCCGTTTAAGCAAATGGGGCAAGCGTCCGTCATTTTTACAAGTTCCCCACGGACAGTGTTTAGTAGTCACCCCATACTGTTATTCCAATGTTGGTTGTCCGAAAATTCCCGAGATTCCGCACGTGTTACCTCCAGCCGTGCAAACCGCCGAAGTCGTGGATAGCATGACCTATTGCTAAGCTTGAATACTCTAAATTTGCATAGCATGACCAGTGAACTCAGTGTAAGTTAAAATGTGGTAAGTGGAACGATATTAAAGTCTTCGTTAAGGTTTGCAGGGTCATTTCTGTAAAGCGCTCTCAATTCGTCACAATTTATGCCACAAAAATAAAATAGATATCGTTAGAAAGCTATGAATTTGTAGAATACAATGGTGTCTTTGGTTTCGCGATAAACACAAACCGTTAATAATTGTGAATTTTTTAATTAAAACCAGAGAGCTTCACTCGGGGTGACTTAAGAACAAAGCGTTTCATTTTGTCCAAAAAAATTTTTCGTCAGCGTGTTTTTTTTATTTATTGCCTGGTTTCGAATTTATGACTGCTTTTGTCCGAATGTTGGTCGAAAAACAGAATATTTTTAACTTTGGTCGTCAATAAAATCGGCAAAACTCGATATATCAACAAAGGCTGAAACCGTTTTGCTGGAAATTTATCTCGGAATCAAACTACAAAAAAAGATTTTGAACAAAATAAAACGCTTTTTACTCGAGTCGCCCCAAGTGAAGCCCTCTGATTTTAATTAAAAATTCACAACTATTAACGGTTTGTGTTTATTGCGAGACTAAAGACACCATTGTATTCTACAAATTAATAGCTTTCTAACGATATCTATTTTATATTTGTGGCATAAATTCTGACGAATTGAGAGCGCTTCAGAAATGACCCTGCAAACCTTAACGACCACTTTAATATCGTTCCACTTACCACATTTGAACTTACATTGAGTTCACTGGTCATGCTATGCAAATTTAAAGTATTCAAGCTTAGCAATAGCTCATGCTATCCACGACTTCGGCGGTTTGCACGGCTGGGGGTAACACGTGCGGAATCTCGGGAATTTTTGAACAACATTGGAATAACACTATACTGTGCGTGGGGAACTTGTAAAAATGACGGACGCTTGCCCCGTTTGCTTAAACGGAATTCGAATAACGACAATGTATTCTTTGTACATTTTCCTGCTCCAAACAGGCAGAAGGAGAAGCGAGAGCGTTGGATAAAAGCGTGTCATAGAGGAGACGATTTTATATGTACGTATGATAGTTATGTGTGTAGCTTGCACTTCGTTGGTGAAAACGGCCCAACGGACGACTATCCCAGTCAACACTATTCAGCAATCAAGCAAAATATATATCCAGTAACGCAATAATTACGCTTTAAAAATGCATCGACCTAAAAGGCTAAGTAGTCAAGCTAGAGGTCGTAAAATATTGCATTCCATTCCATTCCATTGCATTACATTACATTACGTTGCGTTGTACTACACTACACTGCGCTGCGTTCATTACATTACATTACATTACATTACATTACATTACATTACATTACATTACATTACATTACATCACATCACATCACAGTACATCACAGTACATTATACATTACATTACATTACATTACATTACATTACATTACATTACATTACATTACATTACATTACATTACATTACATTACATTACATTACATTACATTACATTACATTACAATCACATTGCATTGCTTATTGCATTGCATTGCATTACGTGAATACATTTTGCTTGATGTCTGAATATCGTAGGAAATTTCAATTTGAATAGCATGGCCTGTTGCTATGCTTAGATCATTTAAATTTGCGGAGCAAGACCAGTAGCTAATGAAGTACAGTATGGTGTACAGGTAATATGATACTGTATGTACCATACCATACCATACCATACCATACCATACCATACCATACCATACCACGATCACTTTACCTTGGCTACAGACACCGCCTTTGGAATCTTCATTAGAGTTAGCAACGTATGCCAGTCCAATGACGCCATTGTCGAAATCTTGGTACGTGAATAAATGAGCCAAGCAAAAGCTGCTCCAATCCACTCTACTAAACTCCTAAAAACCCATCAGACTTACTTTAGCAAAACAAAAAATAGGCATGCAGTGCATGAACGTGCCTAGTACTGCCGCTACAATACTACATGTATTTGAATTGTTAACATAGAACAGAGTTAACAGCTAATGACACAGTAAATAACTAACATTGTTATATAGCTAGAGTTTCACTGGATGCAACGATGACTGTCATTGGTTGGTTTGTGGTCACATGACCTTAGCTAAATTTCAATCACTAACCGAGCGGGCAATAATTGAGAACTTATTGCCTGCTTAGCGTTAGCTGGCTTGTTTCTCTGGCGCTTCCGGTCAATAAGTTTTCAATTGTTGTCCGCTAGAACTCTGAACTCTTCACGGCATCCTATAAACAAAAGCTTGTTTGCTACGAAAAAAAGAATATTTATAGGTCTTCAAAGCATGTGTGAAGATTAACTGGAGAAATGTATTGCTGTTCTTTTGTTCTGAGACTTATATTTGTTTGGTTGAAGTGAAATTACGGAGCCAGGCGAAATGTTTTGGCAAGTCTTAGCGTTTGTCTTTTGTGTACTTTCCCTTGATAAACGTCGAAATTATTCAGCGAAACTCAAGCTATATAACAAAACACTTAATGTCTGCTCCCTCGGGAAACAGTTAGTTTTGTTTTCCCTCGAGTCTCGATGTTTCCCTCGACTTCGTCTCAAAAAATATCAAGACTCTCGGGAAAACAAAACTAACTGTTTCCCTCGGGAGCAGACATTAAGTGTACAGTGTTAAAGTGCCTAAGCAGCGAAATTTCACCCCAGTTTGTTATGATTGCATTTGAAAGAACACTTAAATTGACAGAGTAACATCTTTCGTAGAATTTCGTTTCCTTGCTTCATTCTTGAGATATTCAGGTTTGTTTGATATGCAAATGTCATACTTGTGACATCACACTGCATAATGACTTTTTAGAAAAGTATGATTTTCTTTGAGAGTGCTTATAAAAATTTGCACTTGTATGTATGTATGTAGCAATTGACAGGTCACTAAACGTGCGTAGCTGTGTGTAAAATATTTGGACCATCCTAAAATTGATGCTCTTTCAAAAAGTCATTATGCAATGTGATGTAAATTTTTTTTTCATTAAAACTTTTCTTGAAGTATGAGTAATCAATAGGCCGATTTTAAAAAAAATTTGTAGAACGACTACTTTTTTTCCCGGAAAAATCATGTTTGTTCATTTTTTTAAAATTTGGATCTACAGAATTTTTTTTAAATCGGTCTATTGATTACTCATACTTCATGAAAAGTTTTAATTTAATGAAGAAAAAATTGGGGGTCACCAAAGTTTTTTTCGAATTAAATTAGTTTGAAGGTAATTGGCAAGCCATTTTGAAACGTCATTGCTGCCATAGCAACAACTGTTGCTATATATTTGGTAACAGTTCTTGATTGTCAGACTGTTTAACTATGCATAACATTTACTTTTATTCTTTTTCCGAATTGCTTATACACGTGTTTTGGACTCTCAAACTTGTATTTTCCATTTTTCTAGAAACTGTATGGAGCCATCTTAAAGCACGAACACTGTATATGATAAGAAAATCAACATGGCGGATTAAATATATCACTCAACTGGTCTAATTAAAATAGGAAATCTATTTGTTTCTTCTTGTGTAACAAGAAGATAGCTATTTATTAGCTTTGGATTACTTCTTGTATTTTTTATTGGCATATAGTTTCTTTTTCTGCAGTAGTTTACAGTTAATGTAAACTTTACATTAAAATTACGGAGGTTTTGGAACTAAAGGTCTCTAATATGAACTAACTAAGAACTAACCTCAAGCAATGGCCTGATCTGCCAGACTCTGTTAATATAACCACGGTTATATCCAGTAGAAGATTGCGCGTCATGTATTATAATCTATGTTAATCAAAATCAAAACATCACATAATGTTTAAATTACAATGGGCTTGTCTCACCCTCCCACGTGACCCTGACCTCTGCCTTATTGTGATTGGTCGGTTAGCGTTTGAGGGCAAAACATTTTGCCTTCAAATACTATAATTGACCAATCGCAGTAAGGAAGAAGTCAGGGTCACGCGGAGGTTGAGACAAGCCCATTGAACAACGCAATTTACGAAATCACAACACTACCAGAATGCTTTGCCAGTATTCTAGGGTTTCGGCTAAAAGGGATCACTCAAAAGGACCCGCCCAGTCCTTTCGCGGCTTTTCTAAAATATGTCGTCAAATTTGTTTGACCATCGGCGACATATGAGAACCAGGCTTTAAGCCTAGTTTGCACTTGTCGTAAGAATCGTTATGAATCGGGGACAGTTCTATCCCTGATTGTCGGCGATCGTCAGCGATTTGTGATTTAGATGCATGTTAAAACGGGAAGTGCAGCAGCATGTTAAGTAATAAAGAACAATGCAGAAAAGCAGTGCTTTTATTCTTTTACTTAACATGCATCTAAATCATGGGTCGGCGACGATCGGCGACATGAGAACCAGGCTTAAAGCATGATTTAGATGCATGTTAAGTAAAAGAATAAAAGCACTGCTTTTCTGCATTGTTCTTTATTACTTAACATGCTGCTGCACTTCCCGTTTTAACATGCATCTAAATCATAGATCGGCGACATATGAGAACCAGACTTCAGTAAAACATCTTAAACCAAGTTTGGAACCTAGGTTAATGAATTATTATTATTATATGAGTGCATATGGCCGTCAGACTATTCCACGTTTTTCGATACTTATAGTGTCAAAAAAAATAATAAAAAAAATCAAAGCCTGCACGCGAAAGTGCATTAGAACTCTTTTGTTGCGTGGTAGTGGTTATGGCTGTCGAATTTCAAATATACAAATAAATAATGTTCAAGTTTCGTCTCTATTGATTGTAACATCGTTGAGTGGATATTTAAAGCGTTGATTTTATTTCGGTTTTCTGATGCACTGTTTCAAAAATAGACAAAGTTCGCCTTTAGGTGGACTTCACTTAATATAATAAACGTCTATGGGATTAACCATCTAAAAGTTTTATTTCTTTTAACAAGTTTCAATATACGTTCCGAACTTGGTTTAAGATATTTTTAATTACCAAGTATTTTGAAAGGATTTCAGAACGAGGGCATCTGGTCCTGAAGGGGGCATCTGCTCCTAGTACCAGAAGCCCTGAGGCGCAATCTGAAAGGGGGTATCTTGTCCTGTTACACCTGAATTTGACAGAGTAAAACAATAAAGGCGCCGTTTTTGGCTGGATCAAGCAGGAATGGGTTACTTAATAATTTGTTAACAAATTTAATAATTTGTTAACAAATTGCTGCCTATAGGCTAGGATGTCTGATGGTTCTAAGTTTGACAAGTAAAATCGCCTGGTGTTAGACAGAGTAAAACAACATTAACTCTTTCTTGTCCGAATTGGTCTTTAGTATTTTATTCTGGCTAACGCCAGACGATTTTATTCACCTCTGGGGAAGCCCCCGGACAGGAATGAGTTATAAACTATCTCTTTAACTCTTTCTTGTCCGAATTGGTCTTTAGTATTTTATTCTGGCTAACGCCAGACGATTTTATTCACCTCTGGGGAAGCCCCCGGACAGGAATGAGTTAAAGGAGCCGTTTTTGACTGGCTAGGAAAGGTTTAAGCACGTGTTAACCTATTGCTGCCTAAAATGTTTGAGGGTTCTAACTTCGACAAGTTAATTGGCATTAAGCCTTAATCAAACGAGAACGCAAGTCATCGCAAGTTGGCAGTCACAAATTTCTGTGGTGGTCGTTTGAACACCCCAAATTAACAAAATAAAGGTTTCATGAGTGTTTTAAACAAGTTTTAACTTTGTCACGGCACATAATATTTTCGGGAAATTATTCAGAGGGTCTGGCTGAGATAGCGTGACTGCCAACTTGCGATGACTTGCGTTCTCGTTGGATTAGGGCTTTAGAGAGAGTAAAATAAAGGGGTTGATGTATCAACACGTTCTTCGGTTGTTTAATCCCCGAGCCCTAGCCTGCGTGCAGACGCTTGTATTTCCGGAGCTTGGGTAATTGAATCCCTATAAGCGTCTGCGCATTGGAGGCCAAAAGCTTGTTCTGGTCACGAGTGGACACATGGATTTTTAATCACATTAAAATGATTAATTCGCGCAGCAAGGAATAATTATAGCTATTATTATTCATGGAGTCTCGCTAGTATCTCCTTTTCAACCGCAATCAACTAGCTTCCACACCAACGAGGGCCACACACGAAGCGGATAACTTTTCAACTGCCCAAACGACAATTGTGTCTGTTAAAGTACAGTGGAGAAGCAAGACAGCCACTCGGACTTTGCCCAAGAATTTCGCTCTATTGGCAAAATGCTGTGTAGAGGGACATACACACAAATCGCGCGCGCAGCTTAGCGCTGTGAAAAGGTCGGAGAACAAATTGTCCTTTTGTATCTGAAGGAGATCAACTGAGAGTGTTCGAATATGTGCTCTAACAAGAGTCCCAGCATTTTGCGCAAAACGAGCAAAGAAGACATTGTGAACTTTTCGTTGACAAAACTCGACCAAGAATTAAACTAGGAAAGAACCCCGCTGCTCAAGAGTGTTTTGATGTCAGCTTCTATACGTTCCTTTAAAGAATGCTTTGATTGCCTTAACTTGGTCTTCGAAAAGGCTATCAATTTGAAATAAATGACAAACGAGTCGCAGAGCACATTGAAAACATTCACCCATCTAACTTCGAAGCTTCGACAAACGTCATGTTTTTATATTAAAGTGCATGCTCGAGCTAATTTTAGCGAATTCGTGATAAATTGCATAATTAACAAAGAACCAATCACATGCGGTTCCAACTTTCTGTGGAAAATCCACGTGACCAGAACAAGCTTTTAGCCTCCAGTGCGCAGACGCTTATAGGGATTCAATTACACAAGCTCCGGAAATACAAGCGTCTGCACGCAGGCTACCGAGCCCGAGCTCGGGTGAGGGTGCTAATCTCGACACGCGTGGAGTTCACTTACACGCGAAATTACACGCAAGTGGGAAAGAAATTCTGCGAGATGTTTATATATATATATATATATGTATGTCAACAAATCCGCAACTTTCGCAGTTCGGATAGCAGGGTACTGGTAACTGTTATTACGACGAAGACCGTGGCCAAAGCCTGTAAAGGATTCTGCTCTCGTGTATTCTACTTAACTCGAGCGAGAACGATGAAGAAATCAGTTTGAAACAAACGGTTGTTCAGATCTTGAAGAGAACTGAATGATGCCTGGTCACGGAAAAAGTAAGAAACCGAATGAGAAAAACAATCTGAATTCTGAAAAGAGTATACTGAATTGGCAGTGTTTGTGGTGACAAAAGCAGAAGAAAGTTTAACGGTAGGAGATTCATATTGACCAGTTTAGCTGAGTCTTGAAAAAGAAAATCATGCAATATAAATAATATTCTTGTCTACAATTGTCTTTGGACGCTGGGGCGTGGCATTGTGTCTTTTCTTGGCCACTATTATCTAATTTGAATGAAAATTTGTTATTTGGTTCATCTCGTTGTTTCTTTTTTAATATTGACTTTGTATGCTCTTTCGGTGTGTCAATACATGACTACAGATGAACTTTGCCAATGAATTTTCTTTGATGTGATATTGTAATACTGTTTTGTTTCTCTGTTTCTATTCAAAAATTTTCAGGCTGTTACATTATTACATACTAAAATTATAATAGACTAAATATAAAAATATAAAAACTATAATAGACTTAAATACAAAAAAACAAACAAAAAAAAAACCAACCAGAAAGTGTGTGTTGGTGGTGGTAGGTTTACAAAAATGTATATATTAAAAGTGGGCGACGGGTTGTTGCGATCATGTATTTCTAGTCACTTGTTAATGTTGAGCAGACATACAAACCTTTTTTATTACAAATCCATAACCTTTGTAACTATCACGTTTATCTGCAGACCAATCAGTAATTCTAAACAACTCGTCAACACGATTAATCACACCTACCTAGTAAATGAAGATTGAGGATGATTTCAACTTAAGATTTACTGAATGTAATCCCATACATAATTAAATGATCATTATATATAACAATGTAATCCCATATATAATTAAATTATCTACTGCGCATGATCACAACCGTATTCAGTATTGGTACTCGCATCGGAAGTCGAACTTAACCTCGCCAGTGGAATTTAAGAAATGGCTCATGGTTTGGCGTGCTCCATCGAGTTTTAGTATACACCCAACCATCGTCTATTACAAATCCTGCATTCTGATTGGCTACTCAACCGTTGTCTATTCGTGATGGACAACGTTTGAGAAAAATGAAAGCAAACCTGAAAAAATATGGCAGTAAACTCTCGTTTTGCAGACGTTTCGGAGGAATTTTTTGAGAGTTTGATAGAAAATTCTATCCCTGAGAAAACTAAAAACGCCACAAAATATGGCATGAAGATTTTTAATGGTAAGGAACGAAATACAATTAAACCGTATTTTATTAATTAAATCTGCTTTTACTTGCCGCTCACGAGTGGTTAAATAACACAACATTTTCGTCAGTTTGCACTAGAAAAACTGTATTTTTTAGAGTAGGTACAGGGTGTATACTAAAACAATTAGACAACTCGTCCTCGTTGTCTATGCGCGAATAGTCAACTCAGGCTTCGCCTTCGTTGACTATTCGCCCATAGACAACTCGGACTCGTTGTCTAATTGTTAAATGGATGCACGCGGGAAATTGGGAGAGCACGAAAAAAGCGTAAGAGTTGGTCGAGGCGTAGCCGAGAACAACTCTAGATTTTTGAGTGCTCTCCAACTTCCCAAGTGCATCCATAACTCAATGGAGCAAGCCAAACCATGAACCATTTCTTTTATAACAGAGAATCAGACACAAAACAACGGAAAACAATATTTATTTCACTGATTAAAAATGAGTTTCTCGTTACGTTCGAAAAGAAATTACCGTGCACCATCGACTTATGGAGCACGCACGGCAGCCAATCAGAAACGCCGTTGTATTACATCTGTGTTATAAACGCTGTTGGTACATGTATATACTTTACCATAGAGTAGGTTGTCTTGCTTTTGCTACTTTGCCCCATGTTTTGGAAGTAGTGATAGTCTGCCACCAACACCAGAGGACAATTCAGCTTGATTTTAGTATCAGGGCGTTCCCCAGTAGCTCTACGGTTACGTTCATGATCTAAAACAGACATTTTACTAATAAGACACACACATAGTAAATCACTCACTGATCTCTATACAACTGGACTGCTCATCCTTTATGGTCAGCGGTAAACAGTTTGAAGCCACTGGCGGCCATATTGATATTCCAGGTCCAGTATACCTTGCGAGTCGGAAAAGCCGTAAAACAATTCTCACATGGCAATTTACTGTTACTATACCGAAAAACAGAAGGGAAATACAAGCAAATACAGTCCGAAATTATTTATGCTTAAATTTATGCTAAACAGCGCGCGCAAAACCAGTCAAGCTCAGACCACGCTGACAAGACTTTGATGAGCAATGAGACAATCCCCACATATTATAAATGAGTGACCACTGACCAAATATCTAATAATAGCTAGCGCGCGCAAACCAGTCAAGCTCAGACCACGCTAACAAGACTTTGATGAGCGCAAGTCAAGCTCAGACGACGCTGACAAGACTTTGGCGCGTGCAAGTCAAGCTCAGACCACGCTGACAAGACTTTGATGAGCGCTGAGATAATCCCCACATGTTATCATGAGTGACCGCTGACTAGCATTGTCTCCTTTTTTACCTTGCCTAAATTACATTTAGCCACATAAAAAAGACTTATGCTTTACATGTAACTTACTAGGAACATCTGTGGTTGTTTCTTGTTTTGCTGGATCCACTCCACATAATCTTCCATTTTGTGTGTGATTTCTTAAATAGAAAACATAAATCAATATTGAGCTCTTGCAGGTATTCTATATAAACTAAACGTTGGTACTTTGAATTTGCCACCCAACATGGCGGCATGACGTCACCTGCAAGGGCGTAATTGACATATTCCATAGAACCATCGCCACGGAGAATTTTGTTTCAAAGTAAACAAGTGGGCAATTATTTGAGTAGGCTAATCATATATAATCGAAATATGGTATAGTAGGTTAATACTGCCGAAACAGAGAACGTGAGTGGTCTAACGTTTCGAGCGAAGGCCCTTCGAAGGCCCTTCACGTTTCTCTCTGACGAAGGGCCTTCGCTCGAAACGTTAGACTACTCACGTTCTCTGTTTCGGCAGTATTAACCTACTATACCATATTTCGATTGTTGTTTCAACACTGCCTACGCAGCACACTACTTTTATTCACTAATTATATATAAGTTTCCCTTTATAGTCAAACTGGATGTTCTCTTGCGTATGACTTTGCAATAATGATACGCAACATTGCAATTTTGATTGGCGGATTCAATCGGCAACTTGCAAACGCTTTATCACAATTCCTCCATAGGTTGCTTGAAATATTGGTTTCAAACATCAAACAAGACATAAATGTGATGTTGTATGTACTTGAGCCGTATTTACACGGCCACAATTTAAGCACGCTTAAGTTAAGCGTGCTTAAAATTCGCCACCTTGGTGCATTTACACGGTCATTTAATAATCCCTTACTAAAACACGTACAGTAACACCATTATTCAACATGGCGGTCGAGCTATATTTTGGGTTTTGGAAGCTTCGTATGGGTAGCATGCGTCAAAGAACACCGGAAGACATCGGTACACGAGAAAGGGTAATAGCTAAAAGAAAGAAACAAACAAAGGAACAAAGAATAGCGAGGTGGAAGCTTCTATACAGCAGGGCAAAAAAATGCATTTTATCGTATTAATAACACCGTATTAATAGTAAGCGTTTTTCAATCCCGTTGCGTTTACACGGTCAAGTCAGGCGGTGTGCGCAATGGCATCGTATTGCATTCTGGTCGAAGGTTTTCCAACATGGCGCCGATCGAGTGATATTTCGGTAAGTTTTCGTGTTTATTTACTGCTTCAGTTAGGTTATATATCAAACATTTTTTTACATGATTTATAGTATAAACGTCTTTTGGAATGCTTGAGGTGTTCTCGAGATTGAAATAAACGCTATTAACAAGTGTATAAAGCCTTATAAAATATCCACAATTTCGTGCTGTAATTTGATCATCAAATTTGTTTTACGCCTCACATTGATTTGTGAGAGTTTTACCTTTGAAAATAGTCTAAATCGCTACTTTAACTTTCTGTCTCTAGGTACAGATAAACGCTCCCCAACGCTCCCAATCGCGTCATGTAATTTTTCCATGTTGAACATGGCGATTAACTGATCGTGCTCAGTTTAATCCACCTCCTTGAGGTGGTGCAAACTAATCGCGATTAATTTACGCCGATCTGTTTACACGGACATTTTAAGACCGCTTAAAGTCAGATGTAGCTCAGATCCCGCTTAAATTTTGGCCGTGTAAACAGGGCTTAACTTTATGTCGAATTTCGCATTATCCAAACTTTGGCATTTAAAACGATTTTTAGAGCAACCCGTCGATCAATCGTGATAAAGTGTTTGCAAGTTGCTGATTGAATCCGCCAATCAAAATTGCAATGTTGCATATCAATATTGCAAAGTCACACGCAAGAGAACATCCGATTTGAATATAATAATTCGTGAGGAAAACACAAAGAAAATCAATGTCCGCGGTTTTAATAAAAAATCCTCCTGATTTGAAGAAACTTTAAGCTGGATTTCCACTTGGCGAAAAATGTCGCGCGA
This sequence comes from Corallium rubrum, assembly GCA_964035015.1. Classification (NCBI taxonomy): domain Eukaryota; kingdom Metazoa; phylum Cnidaria; class Anthozoa; order Scleralcyonacea; family Coralliidae; genus Corallium; species Corallium rubrum. Next base: position 3,435,037 of record OZ036005.1, on the reverse strand, counting down.
AGCAACACTTTCTTTTGTCTTGTAAGCTCTCAGATGGAACTAATTAGCTAAGGCAAAAGCAAAAGGTCGCTTCCCTCGAAAAATATCGCCTAATGGAAAACCGCCTTTAGCTTGGTTTTCTTGGCTTAGGGCCTGTTTATATGATCCCGGTGTACCGGGACGGGATGGCAGCCGGGATGATTTTGATGTATTGGAATAAGTCACGGTCTTTGATTATGTGCATTGGAAAGCTTTCGCCTACATTTTTCAAGGCCTAGATTACTAAATAACTTCAACAAAAGCCATTTTCAATTGCCACAATCATTCACTTTTAACTTTAGGATCAGATCAACAAAATCTGAGTTTCTTCAGGCATCGCGTGGTTTTTCTGTTTTACGTGTTGACTTATTTCAATACATCAAAATCATCCCGGCTGCCATCCCGTCCCGGTACACTGGGATCATATAAACAGGCCCTTAGACAAAGTCTAAAACACTTGCGGCTATCGCCTCGTGTTTTAAGTATAGGTTAGTCACCGAGTTGAGGTAACTAATCTACTTAGTTCAAGATTACAGACGTTGCCTAAGAAAACTGAGATACTGAGTTCGTTATCACAGAGTTTGTCTAAAAAACACTTCAGTCGCGATGATAAATCCTTTATCACATTCGTGACCACTAACCCTTATCTAGACTTGGATCAACCACGCATAAAAAAAAAGTTAATTGCCCCGGGCTAATATATACTAGCCCTCGGCATTAACTTGATTTATGCGTGGTTGGGAGTAATTGTTATAAACAAACAACCGCGGTAGAAAACCGAGGTGATCGTGAACTAAATCTGATAAAACACTGCGGTCATGTTTTAACTACTACATAAAATAATGTAGTTGTTTTCATCACACAAAAAGGAATCTTTTAGAAATAGAAAACTATATGAACGAGATCTCTGGAATTAGGGAAAATACTATATGAACGAGATCTCTGGAATTAGGGAAAATACAATCGTTGCACATTAGCGCCATTTAAACGGGAGAAAATAAGCCACGACTTAATTAAGACGCGTCCGCCTATTTAAGCCTGGTTTACATATGTCGCCGATCGTCAGCGATTTGTGATTTAGATGCATGTTAAGTAAAAGAATAAAAGCACTGCTTTTCTGCATTGTTCTTTATTACTTAACATGCTGCTGCATTTCCCGTTTTAACATGCATCTAAATCACAAATCGCCGACGATCGGCAACATATGCAAACCAGGCTTTAAGTCGCGAATACACTTGTATAGGCCACTGATCTCTAATAAACTGGATAGGCCATTCCCTATAGCCAGCAGTCAAATATTTCGTGCCAGTCGCCGCCATCTTACGGTGTACTCTACTATTTTTCGATTTAAGATTACCCTGCAAATGTCACATTCCAGATGACATCAGAGTCACGATAAGCAATCATCTTGTTTGAAGTGTCACCACCAACATGACCTACAGCAGGCTGAGAAGAAAATATATTAAAACATAGGTACGCACTGCGTACATGCGTCTACAGGTTTAAAACTGCTTCGCTCTCCCTCCCCATTCCTCTCGCGCACCGCTTCGCGGCGTGCTCGACGTTCCCTCTAGACAGACTTGATCCAAGTCTACGTGTTACATGGTGCAATTTTCTCGTGAAACTGCAATGGTTTGTGAACCAAAGCGGGAAGCGAGACAAGTTTCACAAGGAGTGTTACACGGTGCGGATGTCTATGGTTCGTGAAATTTGTCACGTAACGCCGTTCAGTGTATGAGGCGGACATAATCTTATGCTTCTCCGCCGCCGCGAAAAACTCGTAAGGCCCTGAGAACGAGTTTACCAGTCGCTTGTCATATCACGCGTCTGGGCGACCTGTGGCTTGACGAAACATAGTCAGGAAAGCATATCGTCCTACCTAGAATTACCAATAATCAGTAAGTGTGAAATAACTAGAAGTACCAATAATCCTTAATTTTAAAAAAACTAATTTCCAAACACCCTCCCCCCCCCCCCCCCCCCAACCCAGACCCTCACCTCTAAACATTACTCTAAACCTAACTTTAACCCCCCCCCAGCAACCCTAAACCTATAACCCTAACCCACAACCCCCCGGTGACCCTAAGCCTAACCACAACCCTCTGGGAGAAAAGTCCCACCTCTCAGACCCCGACCACAACACGCATGTGGGACAGAGAATTACCTACAATTACCAATTTGAGATTACCAATTACTGGTAATTCAAGGCCATGTTGGTCAGGAATAGAAACATCTGACCTACTTACATAGCACTACAAAGTTGTTTTGGCTGACTGAGACAGAAATGGGTGAAGAGATTTGAGTAGAAATCTCGCCTCTCAGTTGCTGGGATCCTGACTACACCAGGCTGTTTTTCTAGCCGTTTGGCAGTTACTGGGACAGAACGGCTAACTCAAAACCCAAGTATTGAAAGTAACGAAACGAAAGTACTAATACCGTATTTACTGGACTATAAGTGGCAAGTATAAACCGCAGTGCCAGCTTTTCGGTAATTCTTCAGAAAAATCCTTAGATAAAACGCGCCATTATATAAGCCGCATTTCTAAACTGAAATGTCTTACAATGTTGCGACTTATAACGTAGCGTATATGTTCTATAACGTAACGTAACATCTTACAATGTAGCGTAATGTCATAGAACGTAGCGTAACAACTTATAACGTAGCAAAACGTCTTACAACCTACAGTGCGACGTCTTATAACGTAGTGTGTTGTCTTATGACTTAGCGCAGTGTCTTTTAACGTAGTTTAAAGTCTTGGAACGTAGTGTAACAACTTATAATGTAGTGTAACGTCTTACAACGTAGTGCGACGTCTACAGTAATTGTAAGATTTTTTTTAGAACACAAAAGAAAAAATCTTGTACCGTATCGGCTAAATGTTTAATTTATTCAAATATAAGCCGCACCGCACCGCGCTGTACAAAGTGTTTGACGTTAGATTTTGGAAAGAAATTGCGGTATATAGAATTTATACGGAAACTTAATATTATTATTAAAATTACTCACTGTTATTAACATTCAAATTACATTATTTGTACCTCAACATGATAAGTGTCATTCTCAACTTCAATAGCTGCTGTTAGAAGATTCTCATTGACCTGGGCAGACACAAATGAGCTTTTTTCCTGACCTGAGGCGGAAAGGTATAGGGACTATTCGTTTAGTTTGCACACATAGGAAAAAGAGGGGGCCGGCGGCTATAAAGGATGCACAATATAAAGACTTATTAAGGTTACATGATACCCCAGGAAGCCATTTCAAGAAATTTGTTACCGCTCGCTCAATTTTTTCCCGATTTGTCTCAAATTTGCACCAAATGTAGTTAAGTATGTGACGGACACTATCGTATTATACAGTAAATAAGAAATAAAATATTGTTGCAGATATATTCATCAGTTTAAAATCACAGTACCTTCGCGCCGCGGTTTAAGGCGGTCTTTGGTTTTACCAAAAAGCTCTCAATTTATCATATTTACACCTCTCAATGTTTGTTCTAAAAAAGGGTGTTCGCGCGTTTTATTTATGTAAAAATTACCTGAGTTACAAGCTTTTATTTGTCAATTGCTTGTGCCACAACATATAGGTCGAGAAATAAAATATCCTAGCTGCTAAACCACTACATTAATAAAAAAATGCGAACACACTTTTTTAGAACAAACATTGAGAAGTGTAAATATGATAAATTGAGAGCTTTTTGGTAAAACCAAAGACCGCCTTAAACCGCGGCGCGAAGGTACTGTGATTTTAAACTGATGAGTATATCTGCAACAATATTTTATTTCTTATTTACTGTATAATACGATAGTGACTGTCCGTCACATACTTAACTACATTTGGTGAAAATTTGAGACAAATCGGGGAAAAATTGAGCGAGCGGTAACAAATTTATTGAAATGGCTTCCTAGGGTATCCTGCCACCTTAACCGAGTGTGAGGTCTGTATGCATGGGAAAGTATTTGCCTGAGGTTTTCGTACAGACCAAGTGACGATCGAAGGAGCGAAATTTGTGCGATAAAACCGAGGGCAAATACTTTCCCGTACAGACCGAGCAAAGGAGATTAATAAATAATTTATTATACGGCTATTGGTTCATTTTATTTTAATAAAGCTTCGTGCGTTGTCTTCGTCGGAGCATGCGTCGCAGTCGCTTCTTGTTTACGCCAGTTTGGCTTTAAGTTGTCATGTATTAGATAAACAGCTTTAAAGAAAACCAGCAGTAATGTTCCAACACATTTTATTGTTCAGAATATTTGAATACAAATACCTTATCTTTTATTTGTACAGTATTCAAATCAAATTTTCTCGCCAAAACTTACCGGTCCGAGAAAAAAGCGTATTGACCGGTCCGGTCATTGGTCAATAGAGACCTTAAGATACCCCGGGTTCGGTTTACGGGTACGGGTAATCTACCCGTACCCGTAGTCGCATGTACGGGTAGACCATGATCTACCACGGGAAAACGGGTAGATATTACGAGTAAACAAAAATGGCGGTACCCGTACCCATAAATCTCTATTATCGTAAAATCCCAACCGCTAACTCAGGAACCAATCAGCATGCATCGTTTTGCGTACGGACCGGAAAACAAACCCAGCCATATAATAAATTGACATACAAAAGGGTCTATTTTTATGACCAACTAGAATAGTTTGTAGCATTCTGTAGCGTTGTTTAGAAAGGTCTGTATCACTGTATGTTTGTGTAATAGATTGTATCGTTGTAGCATTCTGGGGAAAAGTCTGTATGTTCCTTAATAATTGTTCGTCTACTTTTGTAATAGAATTTGATAGGCCAGGCTATACATTATTGAATACTAGTACTGACTCAGTAAGTAAGTATATGAGCATGCTATAAGTAATTTAAGTGTTTTCAAATTGCACTTTCACAGTTGCAGTTTTTCACAGCCCACATTCTTTTCACTTTGTCTCTCAGTCCTACACAACTGGGATCTGCGGAACAAAGAACACTTGCAAATCAAACACAAGTAGCACTGGCTCTAGGACAGGCTTGATATGACTCGAGTGAAAAGTTGTCTCAGCATTCAATTCACAAAAATGTCCTTCTGCCCTAATGTGTTTTCACAAACTGTCACAGACTTCTATTATAGTCCATTACGATTTCACTGACATAATTCTGTACATTAATTATTTAGAGCCCTGATACAATAGAAAACTAAGTCATTATCTTCTACCTTTTAAAAATCCTTTGTAAAAATCATTTTGATTAACATTAAATTTCTTTTCTTTTCCATCAGCATCGACAGTAACAGCTTGAAAATCTCTGGAAAATAACTCTGGCTTGGACACAAGCTCTAACTCAAGTGTTCTACAGAAAATAGAATACCTTACAGTGTGTTGGACATGTACCATTGTACCTTCAGTTTACTGTAACCCATTCTTGCCTGCAGGTGCATAGGAATGAATTTGAACTGGGGGGGGGGGGGGCTGAAAGCAAGCGCCGAAGGTGTAAGAGACCGCTAGGGGAGTCAAATCCTCTCCTGGAAAATATTGAATTTTAGAAATACCATCTAAAACTGTAAAACACTTAAACAACAACAGTCACATTTTAGGCTAAATCATCAAATTTAACAAATGTTTAGATTTTTGGGGAGCTCAGGGGTCAAATTTCACCGAGGCCACCGAGGCCATGGCCGACGGTGAATGGAAAATGGCCTATGGTCACAAGGCAATCCAAGGCCACTTTTGGCCTTGGGTTGGTGACTGTACACATACTGTATAAGCAAACTTTCATATAATATCTCCTAATGTACGAAGATCGCTTTATGACATTCTGTAACTCGTTTTGACCCCGAGAGGCCTAAATTTATCATGTCTGTTATTGTGTGCATAGAACGCCGTTACGCAAACATAGAGACTGATCCAGTTGTGTCTAAAAGTGGTGTACAGTAGTTTTAACCTGTCAGCTGATCATGGAAACAGTGAGATTTTGTCACTGGCTGAGCACCTCAGTGAAACCCTGAAGAAAAACGGGTGTGACATTGATAAAAGCTCCTTGAAACAGAGGGCAACTGAACCAGTGAATTAGCCAATATCATGCACATTCTGCAGATACTCCTCGTGCTTCCCGTAGGCAGCACCCATGTTGAACGGTGTTTTTCATTACTCAAACATCTCCTGGGTGACTGGTGACTTTCACTTGCTACTGAAACTATTGGTAAATTTAATGCGCATGTGTTCTGATGTACCTCCCCCTCATGAGTACAATTCTCAACTAGCAGTTACACATTGGTTGAATTTCAGCACCCGTTGCCATCATACAAATATTAAACCATATGGCCCCCAAAACTCAAAGAAACGAAAACATGTGACTATGAAAAAATACCCCGAAAAATGGCCTTGGGTTGAAGGATCTAGCTAGGCCAATAATGGCCTAACTAAAAAAAAATTGGCCTTGGGTTGGAGAACCTACCTAGGCCATACAAAATATAAAATTTGACCCCTGGAGCTCAGTCCTCCCATGGATATAAAAAATTGGGGGGCTCAAGTCCCTGTAGCCCCCCCCCCCCCACACACACACACACACACACACACACCACACTTCCTACATCTATGCTTGCCTGAGCTGGCCAATAACTACCCCTTTATTTTCTTTACTCTGTCTCATGCCAAACAATTTTACTTGTCAAAAGAAGCACCCTCAGACATTCTAGGCATGCGTAGGAATAAGTTAATCCTACTCCAGTTTTATTAAACATTTTTAATGTAAATGTACAGTATCTTAAACAGTTACTGCTGTTCATGACCCAAATATGTTTCAACACTTACATTGCAGGGGTTTAAAAGTAAGTGTACACTGTACACTGTACAGACCAGAGGTGTAACTAGGAATTTTTAGCAACCTCGTCCCCAGGGCATTTTGCCTCCACATTGGGAGGTCGGCGAAAATGGCCCTGGCATCGGCTGGTCGATTCTATAATCGGATTGGCTGGTTTAAAAACTTGATTAATTCAGATACAGTGTAATTTATTCATCAAAATATGAATTGCAATAAATCCACTCTGCGAAGTTCATCCAAAGAATTGTAACGATAGCTTTGGTTAAAGTCAAGAACAACATTAGATATATGTTTCTTCCCGACATTTAAATGTATCCTGGATAATCGTGGGGAGTATCATGATGAATAATGCTAGCCAGTTGCATTTATGATAAAGGTTTACATGAGTGATTCGGCAGAGCGTTAAATATTTCTTATTTATTATTCATGTATACGTATTATACAAGAACGAAACACAAAGACCGCATAAATTTTCTTGACAAAACACCCCAAAATTCTGGGTGTCATGTGACCAGCCGATGCCAGGGCCATTTTCACCGACTCCCAACGTGGAGGCAAAATGCCCTGGGGACGAGGTTGAATTTTTAGCAGGGGGTGGCAAGCATTAAGATTTTCCAACAAGTGGACAATGTATTTTTTTCAGTTTACTGTAATTCATGCATTACAAGACCTTACAAGTCACATGCAATGTCACAATTTTACTTATCTCAATTAAGCTCACATGTGTGTGTTGGGGGGTGTGTGTTGTGGTAGCCCCCAGCCCCCCTATAGCGCCACTGGTATGGACTTACAATTGTACACCAAAATTAGCTTGGTGTATGCCAAGCATCTACAATAACAAGAAGTTATGTTTTCTTCATAAACAATGAACAATAAATGTTCACTGCTTCACTAACCATCATCTTTTTACAGATGCCTTGTTTTTTATACAGATATTGAGAAACTGAAGCTAATGTGAATACCCCTCAACTTTTCTCACCGAATTTGGAAGAATCCTAAAATTGGTCTTGAAGAGAAGTGGGGGACTAGCCTGATAGGTGGGGCAAGTCCCCCCCCCCCCAAAAAAAAAACTTAGCCTGGTGAAAACAGGCAAAAGTTTAGTCCACATAAAAAAAATTCCTTGATTCTCATCACCGCCCGATCACATTTTGAAGCCCGCATGCACATATGTTTTTATTTTGTTATAAAATATAAATGTGCCGCCCGACCAAAAATCTGCAGAAAGTTAATTTTTTTATATTTTATATTCGATTTTTTTGATGTCCCAAGCCGAGAATTTCTGCAATGGATTATTTCATTACGTGTGTGGTGGGACCTTGCCCTTGGTGTGACTTTGAAGGAAAATATAGGAACTGTCAACCTTTTTACATAAGTATTTTATTATATACATTTTGGAAAACAAGGAAATATAAAAACACCCTTCTCTCCAATTTCAAAATTTTATGGAATATTTTTTATATTTTAATATAAAATATAAACCTCCCGCCTCTTCGACATTTTCAAAATGTTGTGATGAGAATCAAGGAATTTTTTTTATATGGCCTTAAAGTGGAAAAGGTGAAAGGGCAGCCTCTTGACTTTTGATCTATTTTTGTTTATTTCAAACGGCTTTTAATATAACTCCACCATATAAACATAACATACTTACTTCCCCAAAGCAGATAAGGTGATCTTTCTTACATGACTATCATCATTTACGTCGCGTCTTCGAATTTGATGTTGAATGTCGGACGAATCAATGATTTCAAAATACTTCAATTTCTTATTAGCATGCGCTGAAGAAACAAAAAACATATTTAACTTAATATTTATACACCTCTAAACTCCGTAGCCTCGTCTAAAGAATACCAGAATAACACAAAACAGCTTTGAAAGCTTTTTAGTTCGTTATAAAATAAAATAAATGCTTGAATTCCAGAACATGAACTGTAAAACCGAAATTTATGTCTGTATGAATAGTTAAGGACAATTTTAAATATTGAGTATATTAAATTCATGAACATAAACACATAGAAATGGCTATATATATGAGCTAAATAACTCCCAAAGACTTACCCGTCACTGAGTCAAGTAATTCCAGAAGAATGTAGAGAGAAAATAGACGATAAAGCTTCATATTGGAATATGACCTTCGTACAAATTTAATTTTTAAAACAGAATGTTTTGAGAATGCTGGGAGTCTGGAGACTAGGGCTAAAGTGCTCATTCATTTCCGGTACTCAGGTTTTACTTTGATTTACTCAGGAAATTGTTAAGATTTCTTTTTTGAGCCTTTATGTATGTGAATTTCTGTTATTTGATGGTGTTTTATGTTATTATTATATGTGGTTGACTTTTAGTAGTTTTAATAACTAGTGTTGTCGGTGCACATGGTGATGTTCTGATATTTGTTGTTCAGTTGTTGGTGGTGATGTTGTTGCTGCTCCTGCTATTGTTGTTGCTGGTGGTGGTGGTGGTGGTGATGTTGTTGCTATTATTGTTGAGCTGGTGATGTTGCTATTGTTGGTGATGTTGGTGCTGCTGTTGTTGGTGGTGTTGCTGGTGGTGGTGGTGGTGCTGCTGCTATTATTGGTTTTTGTGTTGGTGTGGTTTTTGTGGTTGTTCTTTGCAGCTGTTGTTGCTGCTGCTGCTGTCATTGGTGTTGTTGTTGTTGCTGCTGCTGCTGTTGTTGCTGCTGTTGTTGTTGCTGCTGTTATTGTTGGTGGTGGTATTGTTGTTGCTGCTGTTGGTGGTGGTGGTAGGTTGTTGCTGCTGCTGCTGTTGTTGTTGCTGCTGTTGTCATTGTTGCAGCTGTTGTTGTTGCTGCTGCTGTCATTGGTGTTGTTGATGCTGTTGTTGTTGCTGCTGCTGTTGGTGGTATGGTTGTTCCTGCTGTTGGTGTTGTTGTTGCTGTTGTTGTTTCTGCTGCTGCTGTTGGTGGTGGTGATGTTGATACTTCTGTTGTTACTGTTGTTGATGTTGTTGTTATTGTTGTTGTTGCTGCTGCTGCTACTGCTGTTGCTGATGATCATGGTGATGTTGTTGCTGCTGCTGCTGCTGCTGTTGTTTGTGTTATTATTATGGTTTATGTTGTTTTGACAATCATGTTTTTACAATAATAATTTCAGGGAGTCATATTGATTCATTGACAATCAACCATGGAATAATATGTTATCTTATTTACCAGATGGACTTGGTATGTTGCTTATACCAACTGACATTGGGTCATTCCAGAAAACATCCACACCTCCCCCACAGAGGAAATGCGAAGTTGACCCCCTCCCCCCTTTGGATGCCCTAGTACATTTTACTATTATCAGAAGTAGATTTACCCCCCTCCCCTCCCCAGATGGCACAATGTTTCCTCTGTGGGGGATGTACAGATCTTTTCTGGAATGACCCATTAGCCGTTATTCTTTTTTATAATATTTTTAATACAAACTTTTAAGAGATGACAAGTCACAAAAAGAGTGGTAACAGTTGCAACTAACTCAGATATTGAATTTTTAACTCCAAACTGAAAAAACTGCCAGTGATTTCTCTTATATGGTACAGATAAAATTTTTTGTAAACCTATAGGGTGAATATATATATATATATACAGTATAAATAACAAGTTTTTCTTTGCCATTATTTTAGTGAATGCTTTATGCTTATGCACGGTTGCCTTTCTCTGGGGCTTTACAAACCCTTTTATTAAACAAGGAGGTGCAGGAATTGAAAAGATTAAGAAAGGAACTTATGTGGCACAATTTTTTGCAGAATTAAAATTTCTTTTTACTAACTGGAAAGTGAGTCTACATTATATGAAGTAATAACAATAATTGATACTGGTTTATAATTTGATAATTTTATCTCAATTTTGTTTTAATCCTGCAAGCATCATGATTCTATTTAAATGACTGGATTTTTATTATTTTTTAGTAATATTACCTGTATTAATATTATTTTTTTTCAGTATCTGCTGCCATTTTCCATTAATCAGTTTGGTTCCATTTTATTCTACATCACATTATCATCTGCAGGTTGGCACAATTAAGCTTTTAACCCATTCCTGCCTGCGCTAGCCAAATACCAGAATATTTTATTCAATTATAATTCTGTCTAATAATGGGTCTAGTAAGATCTGTGACATTTTTATGAACTATTTTGAAAAAGTACGATCATACTTATGAAACAATTAGAAGTAATAAACACTCTCGAAAACTTCATAAAGTAAAATAATATTATTTGTAGGTCGTAATAGTTTTTATTTTCTTTAGAAATTAGATTGCTATCATCATTGGACACTATTTGTGGGAGCTGACGGGATAAATATTTGTAAATAATAATGATAATTATAACAAAAAGGATTGTATGAAAATATACGCACAGTGTATATTTTAGTAATTATATATTACATTCTTTATCTTTTATATATGGTAGTACTGTACAGTATTATAGAATTTAACAACAGTGCTCAGTTATTGTCTATCTTGTCAATTTTCTTCAAATTATAGAGCTGTCATTAGCTGTACCTATAACCAATTCATTAACATTTGTATTTACTGTACTTGCTGGTACATTGCTGGGAGAAAAAATAGAAAACAAAGGTACAATAAACTATAAATGTCAGTGTAATTATGAGTTTTTACCCTTTGATTTCAGCTGATATTACAGTGACCTTGGTAATGTCATGAATAGTTATGATTTTAAAATGCACTCTAAAACAATTTTTATTGAAGGATACCTTTCTTTTTTACCTTTCTTTTTTGTTTGATCATTTTTTTGTTGATTGATTGATTGATTGATTGATTGATTGATTGATTGATTGATTGATTGATTGATTGATTGATTCACTCATTCATTCATTCATTCATTGATTCATTCATTCATTTATTCTATTCATCCGTTCATTCATTCATTCATTCATTCATTCATTCATTCATTCATTCATTCATTCATTCACTCACTCACTCACTCACTCATTCATTCATTCATTCATTCATCCATTCTATCCATTCATTCTATCCATTCATTCATTCATTCATTCATTCATTCATTCATTCATTCATTCATTCATTCATCCATCCATCCATCCATCCATCCATCCATTTACTGATCAAACCATTCAAACAGACCACCCATTCATCAATGCCTGAACAACATAATGTTCACTCTTATATTCTTCTTTAATACAGACACTTACATTGGCATGGCTTTAGTAACACTTGGTGTGGGAATATGTGTGATGGACAAAACATGAAAAGAACTGAGCCAAACCCTTCCTATTTTTTAAGCCTATCACATCAGCCTGGGGATGGCTTGCTGCAGTGGTGGTGTGGCTCTGAAATAGGGGCCGGGAAATGACAGTTCTAGGGCCCACTTTCAGGGAACATCTTAGGAAGAATTTAGAACTGTTCATTTTCAAATTTGTTTTGGCTCCACATATTTAATTAAAAGTCTTTACAGATTTCTAGTAGGCCCCTAGCCCTATACAATACTAAAAATAAAGCATGTAAAATAAATAAATATGGGCAAAAATTTAAAAAAATTTAAAAAAAAATTTAGTGGGCTCCTGTGGAAAATTTTTTTTTTAAATTTGGGTGTCTGAAGTGGCATTTCCTGTGTTCTAACAACACCTTATAACATGTAATTGCATGCAGTTTTGTTATTTTCAATATACTGTATATATACTTCAATTTATGAAATACAATAAAAGAAATGTGCTGCATAGGCAACGTTGAATTTGAAAAAAATATTGAAATACTAAAGGTTTTATAAAACGAATTGAACTACCAGTCAGAAATTGTTGGGGCCCACAAAGTACAGATCCTCGGGGCCACGCCGCCCCTGGCTTGCTGTGTGCATGAATATATATATATATATACGTGTGGGTTTTGGTCTACGAAACGCAGAGTGCTCGATAACATATAGTTAGAGCAAATATAGATTTTTCGCTTACCTCAAAAGTCTGCAACAGGCTGTTTCATCTGAAGATTCTTTTTTAGATGAAACAACTTGTTGCAGACTTTTGAGGTAAGCGAAAAAAAATAAAAAATATATATATATATATATATATATATATATATATATATATATATATATATATAATATATGCCTATGAAAGGAGAGAGGTTTCCCCAAAAAATTGATAGTATGCATATACTATCATATGAAAGTTTTTGTGTGACGTTTTGCTGTCCGAAACTGTTCATTTGTCTGAGCATATCCTCGTAGTTAAACCTATAGAAATACAAAAATAGTGTAATTTTTTTTTTATTATAATTTTATATGAGCATCGGTGAACACAAATAATAAATAAAAATATATATAGTCAATTATATCAATATATCACCGTTTAACTTAATCTCACAACACTTTTCGGATAGAAGCAGGGGTGTGGCGAAGGAATCACGATTGAGGGGGGGGGGGGGGTCATGATAATTATGACCAACTTTTTGCAGTGATAAATGAAAATTTTCATATCAGTGTAAAAAAGGCGAGAATTGATCGAAAACCTTGTAATGTATAAACGCCACGGGCATTTAGAAGCTTGGCAAAACAGGACAAGACAGAAACATTTTATTTTTATGGAAACAATCAAAAGTCACTGAACTGAATGTTAATCTAAAAGTAACCAATTAAACGGAAAACATGTTAAACATGTTTAACAATTACGGTGGTAAACTAGTTATTTAGGCAATGCTAATTCTTCGACATCTAACGTTTGCCCAGCAGCAATTCCTCATTTGCCCCAGTCGCCACGCCCCTGGATAGAAGAGAGAACCTCTGCTAGTCTTTATAAACGTAATCTTGATCTTTCTAGTAAACTACACTGACGACCTCTTTCCTAACTCTGCACATTACCGTCATAACCTTATAGACATTCCCGAAAAATTCCTCTTTAAATGTAGAACGAAACGTTTTCAAGGTAGTTTTCGTCCGTTTTGTATTCGTAAGTGAGACGCGCTTTTGTACGTTTGGGTTTTACCCATCAAAGTCATTTTTTACTTATTTAATTATATAGGTTATAGAGAGACATTTTAAATTTAATGTACATATATCTACTTTAATCTTTTATACATTTTATAGTTCTTCATGTAAACTTGAGCTTTTCAATTTATAATTTTTGTAAATTGCCATTCAAATATCATTAATTTATAAAACATTCAAGTTGTTGCATGTTTTTTCAGTTTTAGCTTATATTTGGAGTTTCAAGTCAGTAATTAAGTTATGGTGTAAAAACGTCAGTAGAGTACTACATTAGTGTACAATGTCAAGGTGGTAAACTGCCGGGAAAAATTTGATAACGAAATACTGACGTTTCGTGCGGAGTTTTTCTGCGCTGGAAACGTCTGTATATTTCGTTATCAAAAATATTCTTGGCAGTTTATTAACTTTTCACTTTGCTCTATGTTTATTTTCGATTTGTGCTTCTTTTTGTATTTCGCTATAAGACCTATAAAAGTTCAATTATAATTTCAAAAGTCTGCAAGCCATTTTACGAATTTACGGGCTCATCGTAAATGGCATCTGAGGATTTTTTTCCTCTGGAGCTGTGATGATCTCCCTGGCGAAGTTTTATAAATAAAAAAAATAAAATAACATTGTTCGCATTGACGGACGACTTTCTTCCGAAAAGAATAATGTTGCTTCGAATTTTACAATAGTCGCAATTTACAACTCGTTACATTCCTTTGTGGTTCTAATTTCTGTTTCTCGTTTTTTGTTCCAATCAATTTTAACTCGTAATAAAATAAATTCTCAGGGACGCAAGTTTAAATATTGTCCAATTCATGTGTTGATGTTTCGAACATTTATAATATAAATCGTAAATATACGAAGGAACACCATTAAAGCGTCCAACAAAAAATAAAAATTACACTTAAGTGCATGTGAGCAATTAAAATATTAATGGTTCAGTCATGTAGGAGGGAAAAGATCTCTGAATAAAGTGTAGGGCTCCGGGGGCAGCTATCTATAAAACAAATGAGGTTTCAGAACCAATTTGTCATTTGTGTTTATATGCTAATCTTTTTACCATACGCAAGATGTGTAATTTGAGGAATGCGGCGACCGAACAATAAGTTAATTTGAATGTGTTAATTTATTATAATCTATGCCCACTTGACTTCTGTCTTCGCTCTCTTCCCAAGTCAAGTGAGTCCAGTGAGTGAGAATCACGTGCTGGCTTTACGATCGCTGTGGAATAAACAGTGATTGACTGCGGGCAGAGGAAGTTAACGATAATATATTTAATCCAAAAAGATCTGAATGACTGACACAAGAACATAGAGGCTAAAATGGTAAGCGTTTATTGACCTAAATCTTCGGCTACACGGCTGACTTGTGTCACCCTAACAGTGATAATTTACTTTTTAAAAAGTCCGTTGGTAGTGGTGAGAAGAGGGAATTTCTGTTCAAGGTGCTTGTCATAGGAGACCTTGGTACGGGGAAGACTAGTATTATCAAACGCTACGTCCATCAGTTCTTTTCCATCCATTACAGAGCGACGGTATCCTTTTGAAATCGAAATATAGTCTGTTGTCTGTACTTGGTTTACCTTAATCGTCCCCAAGCTGTTTATGCAAATCATGAAATATATCACGCGCCGTAGTTCGGTATATTTATTAAGTTGTAAGTCAGATTAATAGCGGAGAAGTATAGTTTGGAAGGGTTTAGTTACATGTTATTAAACTTTTATTAATAACATTTATGATGGCCGTCTTTTTACATGGCTTAAACCTTAGACAAGTTTAATACACCACATTTGAAAGTTGAGTACCCCACCATGATGTCTGACGTAATCTCATTGGTATCAGATCGACTGAAATTCCCAACTTTTCTCTGATTTTCACTGGCCAACACTTGCAGTGTGTGATTTTGCCTAAATTCATTACAAACCTTTGTATTAAGTCAGGCTGGTTATGCATGCTCATTGTGAGGACTGTATAATTATACAAATATGTACACACACTATAAGTATGTACAATTACATTTAGCATATCCACCATCTCATGTATATTTTTGACAGCTTAATATTCTTATGTTAAAATCAATTAAATAAATCAGGCAAAGTAACTGCTTAGAAGATTTGTGGCAGATCTAGATGAGTGGGGCTCATTAGTGTGTGAAATATTAAAATTATGAAGAACTATCTTAACTTTTTTAACCCAAGAGACCTCCCAATGGTGAATAAAATTGCCTGGTGTAAGCCAGAGCAGGAGCATAGGAACTATAGTGGTGCACTTTTTTGTGCAGCCATTCTTTTTACTTGACAAAAATTCAGATGCTTCAGTTCAATAGTTTCAAGAGAGAGCATTCCTCATACATATTTTAGTTTGGCCCACCCACTTATAAAATGCTTCCTATGCCCCTGCAGAGTAAAACAATATAAAAGTCATAAAGGGGTCATTTTTGGTTGGCTTAATTAGGATGGGTTAATGAAATAGGGTTAAAAGCTCAGTCGATGTAATAACACTAATTTCTATTCTTCCTATTTTTTGAAGTGACTAGCCTGTTTTATGTAGCCTAACTGTCAGTCTTAATTAACTTGACTGGGTACGAGTCAAGTCAGGGGCTGGGCTGTGACACATGGTAGATTTATACTGTGTGCAGTATTATTTTTAAAATTAACCCATTCCTCAGCCTCAGAGCCAACCAAAAATGGCCCCTTTGTAGTTTTACTCTCACAGTCTTAAATGCTAGACAATTTTATTCATCCAAGAGAGAATCCTCAGACATCCTAAGCAACAATGAGTTAACAAGTGATTAACCCATTTCTACTGCACCTGTACCTAAGCTATCTAAAAACATTCAGCTCCTTTGTTTTAGTTTACTATAGGGCCATTTATACAGATACAGGAGAAAATAAGATGTCTTAAATCACAACCTATTTTCTCCCTATAAATGGCCCTTATAAACACCAGACAATTTTACTCATGAACACCTTCACTCAAACATCATAGACAGCGATGGGTAACTTACACTAATTTAAAGTGCCACTAACCCCAAAAATTTTTTCTCACAAATCTAAGAGCCCTTATTGAGTGGATTAGGCCAGTTAATAAATTATTGGTATTGGACGTTTCGTTGATCTTCTGTAGACGACCAAAGTTGCATCTGCATGTCCCATGGCGGAGTAGGAAAGGGAATGGGTATATTCCTGGTGTTACGTCAGACAAGTCAAACAAGGAACTCCTTTGAGCTCTGTCTGGTGAATACATAGAATTTTTTGGGTTGAAAATTCATTTTCTCAACTAACTCAATGTAAAAATTCTATGCATTCAGCAGACAGAGCTCAAATGAGTTCCTTGTTTGGCTTGTCTGATGTCACACCAGGAATATACCCATTCCCTTCCCTCCTCCGCCATGGGACATGCATATGCCAATTTTTGCAACTTTGGTGGTCTACAGAAGACCAAAGAAATGTCCAATACCAATAATTTCTTCACTGGACTAATCCACTCAATAAGGGCTTTTAGATTTGCGAAAAAAAATTTTTGGGGTTAGTGGCACTTTAAATGTGGTCCTGGCACACTGATAGGTCTGATTTATACACATACATGAACAATTTTGAAATGAACCAAATCAGCGACATAGCCAGGGGGGAGCTGGGGGAGCTGCAGCTCCCCCCTTTTGATATAAAACAACAGACATGTAACTACAAAACTGATCCAATATGAATTGTGTCAGGAAATAAACTGTAAACAGTATATTCAATCTACTGAGTGTATGCAATTTGAGTATCTATGTGACTTTTGGGTGTTTTGAGTATTTTATATGACATCCAGGAAATGGCATTTCAGTGACTCTCGATTTCAAAATTTCCCAGGGGAGCAAGCCCCCAGACCCCCCTAAAAATTTATTTTGATTTCAGGCTCCTCCCCAGATACACATTAACAAATGTGAAAATAGTTCTGGCAGGTACATACACTAGGCTTATATTATCAAAGCTTGTAATAAATTATATCAAACCACTACTTAAATAGATGTGTACTGTGTTGCAGTGGTGGAAATTCACTTTTTCAGATTGGGGGGCAAAGCCTCAAAAATATCCAACAAATCTCATAAATTCCGACAAATGCACGAAAAGCATTGGATTTTGACTGTTTTTTACCCCCCGACAAATTGACTATTTTGACATGGAGGTGAGGGGTGGCTGTCCACCCCCACCCCGCCTCAATTTCCACTACTGCTGTATTGCCTCAATTAAGCATGTTGCACATGTACAGGTATTGCAATAATTAAGCTATTATAACTAAATTGATATACAGTAATAATACAGTGTGATGTAATGTATACTGTACATAAAATTTGCTAAATTACACCATATTTCTAGTTTCCTTGACAAAATTTTAAACTCTCAGATTGGAGTAGACTTTGCTCTGAAAGTACTAAACTGGAATGATGATACTCTTATTAGGTTACAGTTATGGGACATTGCAGGTAATAAAATAATACTCAGTTTTTTCCAGTCAAGACTCAGATGTACCATATAATTATACTGTACTGTGCAAATGTCAAAAACTGGTAAATTGTGAAGATTTTTAGCAACAAAATCTGACATTTAATGAGTTGAGCTCTTCATCAGAGTAAAAGCTTCACTCAAAATGTCAGTAGTATTTTGTTGCTAAAACGTTTGGCAATTTACTAGCCTGTGCTGGGTGATCGGAGAAGGGGAGTGCCTGCAGGAACCTATTGTTATTTTTCGTGCCACCAGTGTGGTGTATTTTTGGAAGTTGTCAATTTCAAAGTTGATCGAATATTTACTCTCTAGAATTAACTAAAGTAGTACAGTTATGAATGAGTATGTGTATCAATCAGGTACATAATATGTTTGCTATGTTAAGTAGCTCTGAGTAGATCCCACTGCTTCGAATCAAATACAATTGTATAAGAAATTCTAAATGATGTCTCGCTCAAGCCAATGTCAGACAATTCAGTTTCGTACTCACCGTTTAAGCCAAAGGGGCCACATCTTTCATGAAAATCTTACCGTAATTAACAGTTGGGAAACCAGAGAATAAACATTTTCCTTTGGATGCACATGCAGCTGCCTTATGGCCACTCTCTTCTCAATATCAGTTTATTTTGAACTCATTTCCTTCTACTACCCTTCACCAATGTCTGCAGTGGAAATTCAAACTCTCTTTGATTGATAGGTCATTAGTGTGTCAACCAATAGATTGTGAGCATTGACACCGGTGAACGCTATACTGTACATGAAAAATAACAATGGGCAACTGCAGGCACTCCGTTCACTGTACATCCCAATCCCCAGTGCAGGCTAGCAATTTACTACACGTTTTCACTTTGCTCTATTCAAAACACTGCGGGCACATTTAGCATTCTACTTTTGTACAGTATTACTGTATTTGTACAATCTGATCCAATTAGCAAGCTGAGACTGGAGTCTGCCTCTTCTGGACTCTGAAGTACAGATTAGTTTTTTGGGTTGCAGTAAATTGTAGCTGTCAATAAATTATATCTAGGTTAGTGGTGGTAACGTTTAACAACAATGTTTTGTGACCTCATTGAATCAGCTCAAATAACAACTAAACATTATTTATCATGCTAAGATGGATTAAGTAAGCCAGAACTTCGTAATCGGCTACCAAAGTTGATCATGTTAAAACAATATCTTCCAATACTTCTACAAGAAACAATATTTACTGCATGCAAAGGATTGTGGTTAAAGCTACAAGTCGCCATCTTTTTTGTTACAGTCAATTAATAAACTCTCTCACTGATGGGTTTTTTTGAAAAATAACACAGTATAACCAATACAACCAGGAAAACCCCCAGAGAACTGTATTACAGAAGATTTGTGTGTTTGCACTGGGAGGAAGATTATATCTGAGTATCATGTGAAAATTCTTTTTGTTTTTGAAAACTCCTGTTTTTCAGGTCAAGAAAGGTTTGGAAATATGACACGAGTAAGTTAAAATACTTTATGATTATTTATTTACTTATTTATTTGTTTGTTTCTTTGTTCGTTTATTAATGTTTGCCTTTTTATTTTATTTATTTATTTTTAGTTATATTCTATTGATATTTATGTATAATTATTTGAATTTACTATAAATATTTAAATTTATCTATTTTAATTAATTTTAAAATTAATTAAAATTAAAATTAGTTAATAACAAATTAGAGTTAAAAAGATTAAATAACATACAATGTCATTAAAAAAATTTAAAAAAAAATAAAAGGATATTAGAGAATAAATGTTTAAAGTTAACCTACAGCTTTTTAAAACACATTTAAAACATTTATCTTGAGTGGTCTGTATAGGCTCATATGGCTCGTTAGCCAATCAGAAAGCAGGAATAACTGCCACAGGGTTTGGTAGGATACAGACCGAAAAAAAAATTTAAAAAGTAATTTTCATTCTCAAATTAGACAATTAATCATAATGAGTGCAGTTTGTCATATTTTGCAGTGAGCTTCAAGGTGAGTATTTTATGAATTTTGAGATAGTAAATAAATAAATTAATAAATTTATTTAATTGTTTATTTATTACAAGGTCTATTACAAGGAAGCAGTTGCTGCTTTTGTTGTGTTTGATGTCACTCGTGCCTCAACATTTGAAGCTGTGGAGAAGTGGAAGAGTGATTTAGATAGCAAAGTTTTTCTTCCGAATGGTTCACCAATACCAGCTGTACTTCTTGCTAATAAAGTAAGGGTTTTAATAAATAATATATACAGTTCAGATATTTTTGTGAACCAGATTCCAGGAACTTCCTAATTCCACCACTCATTAATTTTGCAAAACTTTGGGGGGCTGTTCACAAATACATGTATTGTATGTGTGACACTTTAAGGCCTGCACTAAACGTCGTGCAATAGACAATTTGAATTAACTTCGTCGGTATTAAATGCAATGTCAAGTACTGTTAAATGTCGAGTTTCAGTCAAATTTAATTTAAACGATTCCTTGAAGACAATATGGCACCGAATTGTCACAGCCAGAAGAAAAGCATTTGATTCGATGCGAACACGCACGAAAAACATTTGGTTTGTGTAACTCGAACACGCATTATCATCACATATATCCATGACTCAGATGAATTGCCCAGATGAATTTAATTTGTGCGTTGAATTTAATCGAGTTATACGTAGCAGTTAATTAAATTCGTCTGAATTAAATTCATCTATTGTGCGATGTTTAGCACAGGTGTCACCCCCCGGTCCAGAAAGTCTACTAGTAAATATGGACCCCCGTTGGAGGATTTGGACCCCCCTTTTTAAACATTTTTTATACCCAAAACAACCCAGAAAATGATGAATATGTTACATTCATTAATTTTCATATCCAAAGCCAGTTATATTAACCTCACATAGTCCAGCTTATTGTGTTGCAATAGCGAATAACTGAAAAACATTGTTGGGCGACATTTTTATAGTTCGAAAATTTGGTTCGTTGACGTACATGCATCAAATAAAATTCTATTGCCATTAACATTATCTAAATTAAAAAATCTTAATACTGTTATTAAACTGAGTAAGAACTACAAAAAACTAGAAAGTTAATTCCACATTATTACAGTACATCACTTAATGCAAGTGAAAAGACTGTTTTCTATGTAATAAAAGTATAGTGCTGCGTAGGCAGTGTGGCATTACCACCTTAATGTATACAGAACTCGCGATCAAGCTCTCGGCAACGGCCTCCGTGGCTCAGTGGTCAGAGCATTGCACTAGAATCGCAAGGTCGTGGGTTCAATTCCTGCCGGAAGGCCTGTGTAGTTTCATTTTTCGCAACTGGTCCCGGTTTGGTCTTAAAATGTATATATTCTACACTCGAATTTTCCTTCACCAAAAATCCCTAGAACATGCTGTGTAATCGAGTGAAATGCCCAATATTACTCACAATCGAAATATAGTGAGGTTAGATATACTGCCGAAACAGAGAACGTAGGAGTCTAACGTAGCGAAAGACATTTGCTATTCATACCGTCGATGAGCAAGAAGGAGGGGGTGTAAAAATAGATAAATATATAAAGTGAAAGCGCTGTTTATGTCTGCCCTTGCTGAACAGAAACAATGTCTTCAGAGGTGTTAAATAAAAGAAAAACGTTCGTTGAGTCCGTGAGGATTTTGAAAATGAGACGCTTTTCTAGTCTTTTGCGGCTGACATTACTGTTTTCAATGTAGCTACTTAGGTCTACACAATACAGTAGTTTGGGTTAGGCATGTTTGGGGTTGGGGGGCGTTAAGCCCAAAGTCACATATTTTTAATGGGTTTTAGCTAAAAGGGGGATGACTCATATTGTCCTCAAAGGGACCTGTTCAGTTTTTTCGCGGCTTTTCCAAATGTCGTCAAATATGTTTTCAACAGGGTTGTTAGATCCCAGCACATGCTCAAAGCCAAAAGTGATTTCAAAAAAAGCCAAAATAAGCCAAATCATTGCTATAAAATAAAAGCCAAATTAGTCCAATGATTCGGACTTTAAGCCAAGTAAAAGCCAACATGTTGTTAACCTTGAATAGTTGTGCGTCGAAATTCTGTCCTTTGCGTTCTAAAATGTAAAATTGTAAATGTCAAGTGCATGTTCACGTTAAACAAAGTAGCGCAGGCGCGCAAAGATTCGGTTACATTTACCGACATTAACCGAGTGTTGCTTTGAGATTTTTTGCTTCCCAGCTTGAGAATATGTACTATTGCTACCATATAAAAATGAATGCACAACACGGCTTTATTTTTCTTTTACAATACAGAATTTCACTCTTTCAGTAAAGTTATATTATTAAAAATTTTATATTTATTAAAATTTTGTTCGAATGATCACTACAAAGCCAAAAAAAAAGCCATTACGCCAAACAATTTTTTCTACGCCAACCAGGCTAAGAAAAAGCCAAAATTGTAAAATTTGGCTTTAAAAAAAAGCCAATCTAACAACCCTGGTTTTCAAAAAGCTAGGAGCTAAACTAGATTTCTGATTAAGGTCAGCCGCGAAAGGACTGGACGCTGGGGTCCTTTTAGCTTTTGAGGGACTGATTACATGGAGATTTTCAGCCCGGCTGACCGGGTTGAAATTTCAGCCCGGGCTTCCGATAAAATCCTTGTAAAATGGAGTTTGCGATTACATGACAAAAATGTCAGCCCTGGTTGACCGGGCTGAAAATTGTCATGTAAGAAGAAATTTCAGCCCGGGCTGAAAAAACAATCTTGAAAATACTTTTGCTTTTGTTTATATCATCTCTATATGCAACCACTGTCTCATAAAAGTCAAAAGTCGTCGTGATCGGCGTTTCAAATTGTTTAAAGAATCGGAATAGCCATTTTACGAGTCTTTACTCATTACGTCATGAGAACATTTTAGCTCGGCTAACGGAAAATACGATTTCAGCCCGGGCTGAAATTTCCCATGTAATCGCGAAACAATTTCAAACCGGTTAGCCGGGCTGAAAATCTCCATGTAATCAGCCCCTAAATGAGGTGGAAATTACATCTGTCACATATCGTCATGGGAAGGCGGGGGGGGGGGGGGGGGTGCCAACAATCCTTGAAAACACTGCATATTTCATGAACACTGCCCCTTATGCATAGAAATCTTCTTTTTTTTGTAGTGTGATCAAGTAAATGAAGGTTTATACAACAACACCACACAAATGAATGAATATTGTGCAGAGAAAGGCTTTGCTGGCTGGTTTGAAACATCTGCTAAAGAAAATATTGGAATAGATGAGGCTGCTACATTCTTAGTCAATAAGGTTGGCTTTACATTATTTATCTAATTACAGTAGTCAATAGACTGTAGTTTGCAAGAATACATATCCAATGTTACATTGTAAATTCAATTCAATTCAATTCAATTCAATTCAATTCAATTCAATTAAGCAGGCGTATATTTCAGTATTGGGATTATTGCATGAATCATAGTCAATCGAGATATGGTCTGGAAACTCGGCAAACTTCAAAGCGCCTATAATGAGCTGTGATTTTATGTTGAACCGTATCTTACACCATGCACATCCTTTGTTTTAGGTTTATTAATATTTAAATAGAGTGATTGAACCGAAACGTTGCTATTGGACAATTCGTTCATTATACTAAAATACAATGTGTTCAGTGTCCGTGCAACCGTGCACAAAAATGCATAAAGGCGAACAAAAAGATAGACCAAAGACTTTAGCTGAGTTTCCAGACCATATCTCGATTGACTATGCATGAATTACCACGTAAGTTCAAAAGGCGATCAATAGAGTGCTGATGAGGAGGCATGCGATGGCATTTTAGAAACGTCTAAGATTGTTTAAAAGATTTACAACGGGAAGCTCTAGAGAAATTCGTTAATAGCCAAGATGTTCTCGTCATTCAGGCTACAGGATCAGGGAAATCACTCATATTTCAGTCAGTTTCTATGGTTTTTGATATCGTAAAATTAATTTATGCAAAACGTCGCTCACGCGTCCAGCCGTCTCTTTCGGGGAGGTATGTATTGCCTTGCCTAATTTCATTTCGCGAAAGAGACTGGCACTGTCCTAGAAAATCCATTAGTACCAGCCTCCAGCGTTCCTCCGGCGTGCAATATTTCTTTGTTTCACGCCACGCCGGAGACTGGCACTAGCGGGATTTTCCAGAACAGTACCAGTCTCTTTCGCGACATGAAATTAGGCACTACCAGGGCCCGCGGGAGGCGGTTGGAAGTCGAGTCTATGTACAGCCTGAATATACACATGTAATTCAGTCTGTGAAAACTCGCACGACTTATTTGATTAGTCATTTGTGATCTTCTAAAAGCTTCGAAAACACTTCGTCAAACCAGGTCAACGAACACTCGAGCAATAGCGATGCCTGCGATGGCGTATGAAGATCATGAAGATGAGCACACCGCGTGGTTTCGCAAAGCCTACCAGGATGATGCAATAATTGCAATTTGTCGACCAGAAAAATTAATAGGGACCTTACGAAGTACGACGGCAACTTCAACGACGACGTCTTCTAAACAAAAGAATTCTAGTTGTGGAACAAAGAGAATGAATAATTTTTAGTCCCTAGAGTAATCTCAACAGCGTCCTCGTTCTTTATACAACGCCACTTAGAGCATTTTCACGCCTTCAGGACGACGTCAACGGCCAAAAGATGAGAACTATTGCTTGAGATTGACTTCAATACTGACACTAGAATCATTTTAGCAGTACTGGGGCGTTTTGAAAGTCACTAAACTAGCTTCAAATATAAAATATAATAGTCAGTTATCCGTGACTTTTTTTAATTATAAAGTTTATGTTGCTTTTGGTCCTAGCATCATAAGGTCCCTAATAATACAGGAAAGCCATCGAAACCTTAGACTTGGCTACCACAGGTAGCCCGAGTAATAAGACATGCAGGGGTTGCAATTGTGGTTTGGAGAAGCTCAGCGGGTGTCGACAAGCTTTTGTGCGAGTTTTCACACAGGCTAGTCCTAGGAAGCAATAGCTAAAACTACTGTATCAGCAACAATTTAAAAACCCGTATGCTATGTGGGCTACCATTTACCTTGTATATATATAAGTAATACACTCGAATTTTCCTTCACCCTAAATCCTTAGAACATGCTATGTAATCGAGTGAAATGCCCAATATTACTTATAATATACCCAATTCTGTCCTGGCATTACCACCTTATTATATATACAGAACTCACGATCAAGCTCTCGGCAACGGCCTCGGTGGCTCAGTGGTCAGAGCATTGCACTAGAATCGCAAGGTCGTGGGTTCAATTCCTGCCGGAGGGCCTGTGTAGTTGCATTTTTCGCAACTGCTCCCGGTCTGGTCTTAAAATGTATATATTCTACACTCGAATTTTCCTTCACCCTAAATCCTTAGAACATACCTTGTATATAATTGTACTGTATTTCATTCTCCTCTGTTGAAAATATTGTCGACATTGGAGCAGCACCAACCTTTTCTTTTTGCTTTTCCAGATTTTGGAAAACGAGGCAACACATAAAATTGAAGACAGTTTTCATAAGTCTAGCAATGGTCCTCCGGTTATACCGATAGGTCGACGTGAGAATGGCCGACGTCCTCATCAACCGTATCAAAGTGGTGGTTCTTGTTGTTCATAGGGTGTCTATCACTCAATGTCTATACATTGGGAAAATACTGCTGGTATCAAGGTTCTCTACAACACAAATCAAAGAATCAACAGTAGAAACAGTCCACTGGCAGTAACGTTTTCTTAGTTATTAGAAATACCTTTCTTTTAATTAAACACACACACATTGTATTGTACATTTGTTTTCTTTCTTTCTTTCTTTCTTTCTTTCTTTCTTTCTTTCTTTCTTTCTTTCTTTCTTTCTTTCTTTCTTTCTTTCTTTCTTTCTTTCTTCTTCCTTCCTTCCTTCCTTCCTTCCTTCCTTCCTTCCTTCCTTCCTTCCTTCCTTCCTTCCTTCCTTCCTTCCTTCCTTCCTTCCTTCCTTCCTTCCTTCCTTCCTTCCTTCCTTCCTTCCTTTCTTTCTTTCTTTCTTTCTTTCTTTCTTTCTTTCTTTCTTTCTTTCTTTCTTTCTTTCTTTCTTTCTTTCTTTCTTTCTTTCTTTCTTTCGGGGGTTTTGCACACAGTTCAAAAATGGCTAACATTTAAATATTTTTTATAACTTAACTCAATTAATTAATTTTGTTATGTGGGGCTTTAAATGGATTAACGGGGGACACGATCCGAAATTTACATTTTGCATTTTCATGAGAGTAAAAACATAATACATCTATTATATATCATTTGAAAGCTCTTTTAATGTAGACAGCAATAAAAGGACACATTGGTTACTAGGTTAGGAGAAATTCTACAAATTTATTTAACCATACGAGTTTTATAAAAGTTATCTCTTGACACAATGTTGAAGAAAACACAACAAAAGCTATTTTAACAGAATCCCGGACAAATAATTAAAATTCTAATGACTGTTTTTTTAATGAACCAAAAATTGATGTCATGACCAGTGGCGTAGCTACACCCGGGCCTACCCGGGCCTCTGCCCGGGTGAAACCTGCGTGTGCCCGGGTGAAATATTGCAGACAGATCTAGCTCTCATTATATAGGCAAAGTAATTTAAGTATAGAGTATAGCCACTAGGAAGATTATGTATAAGTTCACTGTTTACAAACTGACTATAAAATCATGATTTTCACTGGTTTTTATTTTATCTTTTTTGTTGTTAAAATTGCCCCCAAAATGCAGGAAATAGCATTTCCGTGGCGTAAAAAATCAAAAATTTCCTGGGGGACTGTTCACACCCAAAGGTTTCCCGTATATTTGGCGCTCTGAACTGCCACTACCAACCGGACATACTGTACTTCAAAATTGGTGGCTACGGGCCTGTGACTGTAAATCACTGTAATAACAAAAAAACCACCAGAGAATGTTGAGACCTGTGCCCATGTTGTGCCCACATGACATCTGCTTCCTGGCTACGCCACTGGTCATGACAACCGATTTCATGATTCGACTGGGCCATTTTCTCGAAATTTGTCTAACCTTAGTACATATAGGGGGAGCAACAAGCCCATCCAGTAAACTGTTAAGCATGTGTACTACACATGTCGAAAATTTTAATACAATTAGTCAAATACTTTTTTAGTTTTAAGCATTTGAAGTTGTGATTGTCACAGGAATTTTAGAAGTTTTAATTCCTACACCAATTAGTTATATGGTATATTTTGAAATTAAGTTTTAACACGTTTAAAAAAAATTCATGTCCGACCTCAGCTTTCAGGTCGTGTCCCCCCTTAAACACACTAAAAAAGGGATTTTGTATGTTTATAATACAAGAAAAGACCAGCGTTTTTATAAATAATGAAATGTAAACTGTACATTTAATTGTGTTGTAAGGTTGTCATTTGATAAACGAGAAATTAATTGTCAAGCTAAAAATACTTTACAATTGACCTTATTCAATTCTTCCAGCTCAAATTTTGAAGGTCGGTTTAGAATATTTTTTCTATCTGGATACAAATTATAAACCTTCCACCTCCCCTCCCACCCATCCCATCCCATGACATTTTCAAAATGTAATGATGAGAACCAAATATTTTTTATGTGGTCTAAAGGCCAATTTGTACTGTTGCAGTTTGGCAAAAATAGTCAGGAGGAGAATTTTTTAATGTCACATTTTTTTATTATTATCTTTATTAAAAATCAAATTTGCAGTAAAACACTGAATTATTTTGACTTACAGTGATTACTATTTTACAATTAAAAATGAGTCCGAGTATAAAAAGGAAAAAAAATAGAATTTGTTAAAACGAAGAGTCGTTGCTGGACTAAAACTGTTCGCATAACGAGATGTTCTGTACTTCGGATTAGAAAAGAGTCAGTGTTCTTCGGGGGGAAATAAACAAGTGATCTTATGAGATGGATTGAGTGAGTGTTCTTCGCAGAGGAACCAAACAATTGATCTGATCATATTTGAAAAGAAGCGCTTACAAAGATCAGGGACGTAGCCATGCAGGATTATGAAAAGGGAGGAGCGAAACTTCTTGGGGGGTCTGGGGGCATGTTCCCCCGGACATTTTTGAAATCTAGAGTCTCTAAAATGGTATTTCCCGCATTTTGGGAGAATATTTTACACGATTCTGAAAGTTTGAAAAGTGATTTAGTCATAAGATACTAAAAAAAACAACCGTTGAGTTAAGTTACGTGCGTGGATTAGGAGCCAATTCATATTACCATTTCATATTATTAGTCACTAGCGTCAGACGAGCGACTGAGATCCAGTCAATGACCGCTGGGTAAATCACCTGTGTTGTTATTGTGGCTGTTACATGCGAGAAACAAAATTTTATCATGCAAAGGGGGGGAGTGACCACTCCCATCGCATCTGATCTAGCAAAGATGTTTTTCCGCGAAAAGTACTCAAAACCCTAGAACTTTTTGGCGTACCATTCAAAATCTTACTTTAGCGTCATCATGATCATGATCATCATCATCATCATCATCATCATCATCAATCTTACTTTAGAATCAACAAATTTTTATGAGAATTTGGAGGTTGAGAAACATCAAACGATAAGAAAATCATAATGAAGATATAGGTACGCTACAAAAATTTTCATGTTTACGATTTTACAGTATGAAACGATGCAAAATTATCGTGTTCAAACAACATTTTCTTAACAGACGTTCGGTGGACGACTGGATGTTCGTCAAGCTCAATTACTCGGAAAAGATTTCCAAGCCAGACAGCGTTCGAATCTGCAACCTTCTAATGACCGGTACTGAGGCTCAGATGAAAATCTAAAGGTAAGCCTGCTTCGCAGGCTAATCTAAAGGTTGCAATATACATGGTTTGGAAACCCTGCCAACTTCAAAGCGGTTAACAATCAAGCTACGATTCATGTTGAAAGGCACATGAAGGTGCCAAATCCCGCTTTGTTTTAGGTTTATTAATAATATTTAACCAGAACGGTTGAGTGATTGAACCCAAATGTTGCTATTGGATGATTGCTTCATTATACATAAACAATATGTTCAGTGAAAGTGCAAAAATTTCTATTAACCTGAACAAAAACATAAAATAATGACTTTTGTTTTGAAGGGTCAAGATCAAAACAAAAGTCAAGGACTTCCAAACCATGTACATTTTCTATTAACTGTAGTTGCACGTGGTACGTTTGCGAGCTTGGTGTAATGTAACACAGTAACAGACGTTCGGTGGATGTTCATCAAGCTCAATTACTCTGACCTGAAAAACCTTCGAACCCTGTCTGGGTTCTCAGAAATCTTTTCTTGACGAACATCTGTTACATTACACCAAGTTCGCAAACGTACCACATGTACACGCACTACATGTATGTATATGTACAGACTTATCATATCATATCATGTTAAGTACATCTCATATGCAAACGCTATATACCACTTAGGAGCACATATGACAATGAGTTTGCAACCTTAGCTTTCTATCTGCATGAGCCTCAGTGGCTCAATTGTTAGAGCATCTAACAGGTTATTAGAAGGTTGCAGGTTCGAACCCTCATTTCTGTCTAGGACCCAAAATACTTTCTGAATATTTGAGGTTGATGAACGTCCACCAAGCTTGCAAACGTACCACATACACTTACATGTATATGTACAACTTATCATGTCAACATTTTCTAATTTTTGACAGAGTTTAGGTGTTGGCAAGGGAAATGGTACTTTTGAAAATGGTATTTTGTGAGATGGTGCTTTGCAAAATTGTACTTTGCTAATATATGGTACTTTGCAAAATGGTACTTTACAAAATTGCTTTGCTAAATGGTACTTTGCGAAATGGTACTTTACAAAATTGCTTTGCTAAATGGTACTTTGCAAAATTGTGCTTTGCTAAATGGTACTTTGCAAAATTGTGCTTTGCTAAATGGTACTTTGCAAAATTGCTTTGCTAAATGGTACTTTGCAAAATTGTGCTTTGCTAAATGGTACTTTGCAAAATTGCTTTGCTAAATGGTACTTTGCGAAATGACACCCTCGTCCCAGGGCATTTTGCCTCCACGTTGGTAGTCGGCGAAAATGGCCCTGGCATCGGCTGGTCACGTGACACCCAGAATTTTGGGGTGTTTTGGCAAGAAAATTTATGCGGTCTTTGTGTTTCGTTTTTGTATAATACGTATACATGAATAATAAATAAGAAATATTTAACGCTCTGCCGAATCACTCATGTAAACCTTTATCATAAATGCAACTGGCTAGCATTATTCATCATGATACTCCCCACGATTATCCAGGATACATTTAAATGTCTGGAAGAAACATATATCTAATGCTGTTCTTGACTTTAACCAAAGCTATCGTTACAATTCTTGGATGAACTTCGCAGAGTGGATTTATTGCAATTCATATTCTGATGAATAAATTACACTGTATCTGAATTAATCAAGTTTTTAAACCCGGCCAATCCGATTATAGAATCGACCAGCCGATGCCAGGGCCATTTTCGCCGACCTCCCAACGTGGAGGCAAAATGCCCTGGGGACGAGGTTGGCGAAATGACACTAATCGCTAAATGGTACTTTGCGAAATGACACTTTGCTAAATGGTACTTTGTGACGACACTTCGCTAAATGGTACTTTGTGAAATGGTATTTTGCGAAATGACACTTTCCAATTATGCATGCAAACGAGGTGAACGTATACTTCCAGCCCTTCCAGGTGAAATCCCGAGTGGTCAATAGCGAGATCTTGCCAAGGCGGGACGGCGGGACGGCGGGACGGCGGGACGGCGGGACGGCGGGACGGCGGGACGGCGGATTATTATACAACAGATTTGACAATCAATTGAGAAATGGTCTGGTACCGCAGCTAAACTCTTTGTGCTATCGTTTTGTTCACGTTTATGCAAAACTTGTCAGTGGCGTAGCCAGGAATAGGATGCACATGTTATGTGGGCACAACATTGGGGGCATGCCCTTCAAGATTTAGCAATGTTTATAGAGCCTAAAAACATTTACTAACAATACAACTACATTTTGATTTTACTGACTTTATTTAAAAAACCATGGAAACTTCCCATAATGAATAAGATTAATAAGAACAAATACAAAGAAAAATAAACAAAAAAGTACAGAGACAGAAATTCTAGAACAATAGGATCCTTCTATTCTTATCCTGTGCATAGAAAGCGTCAACAACAACAACCAAGTTCAGGGATCCCGAAATTTTATCATGTTTACGATGTGGGCCTTTCACTAATATACTTTGTCTTTATGTAAACCCCCTTTATATAATGCCAATTATCTGTCTCGCAATATCTCACGGAGATAAGACCCTGGGTACGAAGTTGACAATATTTCATCCGGGCACACGTGCAATTATGCACGGTGAGGAGTGACGACCATTCCAATATAAAATCACAGCTCATGAGAGGCGCCTTGAAGTTTGCTGAGTTTTCAGACAATATCTTGACTGACCGCTCTGGTCGTAGCGAACCAGTACGGTTGCACGGTTTTAACAAGATCACTTTCCAGACAGTGTCTGGAAATCCAGACAGGCCCCAAAATCCCGCCATCCCGACCAATTTTCCCTTCAAGTCCCGTTATCCCGCCATGCTTAATCCTAAAATTAATTCCGTGGTTTGGGAGCAACAATCAACAATAGGGTCAATAGGATACTATACTGATAGGCAAATTGAGGGGTAACGGGAATGAAAGGTATAAGTGAAGCAATATATGATCTCTAAATATATCTCTAACTGCCTCGTCCCCAGTCGCTTTTCAAGAATGAGAGTATGAGACATTGAGTAAATTTGAGGGGGGGGGGGGGGAGGGAAGGTGAGGGTGGCATTCCCATCAACCATAGCGCGCGCTCTACGCCAGTGTCGAGCTTCGCTTCAACATGTGAAATTTAACTTAAACAAATATTTTCCTAAAAATTATAAGAAGAGCCTGTGGAGGAGGCATGGTTGGGCATGATGGTTAATCTTTGACAGCACAAAAAAACAAAACAAAAAATTAAAAACACTAGAAATTTTGGTCACAAATCCCGTATCCCGCTAAATCATACGCTTCTTTCCCGCACCACGCTATGATTTTTTTATTTATCCCCGCTTCCCGCGATGATACAAAATCCCGCTTCCCGCTTGATATTTTTCTTAAAATCCCGAATCCCACTTGAAATTTTGGCCTTTCCTGCCATCCCGCAAAGCCGGTACAGGCCCCTCTTTCCAGAGTACCAAAAAAAATTTCTTCAAGGCTTTGCGTGAATGTTAAGTATGGCAAGCCAAAGTGGACAAAAGTATGTCGAGAATTGTATTCGATGGTCGTCGAGTTGCATATACAGTAGGCGAGTACTGTATACGATACTCGAGAATACATATACGAGATAATCGAGATAAATGAACTATGAACGAGTTTTATAAACAATAGTCGAGAAAATGAACGACAATCGAGAATTCTATACGATAGTCGAGATTTTATATACGATAGTCGAGAATTTAGGACGGTAATTTCGGTCAGCGGCTTCGTGTTAAAATAACCTGACGGCGACGCATGCTTCATTTCCCGGATCCTCGTGAGGCTGTTGTCAATCGTCTTCTCAACCGAATAAATGAATTGGCAGACGCAATTTCGCCGCCGGTCGAAGCAGAAACACGGCGCATATTTCGTAATGAAAACGTGCAACATACATCGTCTTCGATCGCAAGCAATACAAGCAGTACGCCGTCGTTTATAGTCGTGCCTCAAAATGAAACAACGCGACAAGCTGCGCTGGAGCCACCGCCACCACGTGTAGTGACACAGAGACCAAGTACAGCTACAACTTCCCAATCGCCTGCCATGCCTGCCCAGTCGCATTTTCCAGATTCCCGTAGCACGTTTATTGCCAGACGGCAATTTAGCGGACAGCGATCAAGTTTTGCAACGCAACGGCAGAGAAGAGTTTCATCTAAGCCCTAATCAAACGAGTCGAGAACGCAAGACTTGAAGTCATCGCAAGTCGGCGGTCACGCTATCTCAGCTAGCCGCTCTGAATAATTTCCCGAAAATATTATGTACCATGTCAAAGTTAAAACTTGTTTAAAACACTCATGAAACCTTTATTTTGTTAATTTGGGTGTTCGAACGACCGCCACAGAAATTTGTGACTGCCAACTTGCGATGACTTGCGTTCTCGTTTGATTAGGGCTTTAGACTTGCAGTTAGTTTAAATAGAAATTTAAAACTAGAAATTTCTGGTGGCTTCGGCGCTCGCATCCACCTCGCTCAACCGGACCACTTCAAAATTGGTGGCCACAGCCTTGCCGCTCTGATTTGACTGACCAGGTAGGACCTCGGCGATATACAGGGTGTATCAAAAAAAAGGCTACCCTTAGAAAATATAATTAACATTCTTTTCAAATAACCTATTGTATATTGACAGCCCTGGACACCTCTGAAGTCACGGATGCGTAAAAAACAAATGGTCGTATACACCTGGGAAATTACGATAACTTCTAAACGTATGAAGGAGCATAACTGAAATAAAATTTTTATTTCAGTTATGCTCCTTCATACGTTTAGAATGTTAATTATATTTTCTAAGGGTAGCCTTTTTTTTGATACACCCTGTAGAGGGATTTTACCTTGCAAATATTTGCATGGTGATTTTCCAGTCCCTCGGCTTCAAAGTGGGCTAGCCTAATAAGAGCCTTTCATGCTCATGTATGCATAATGAATTTCATGCTTATGTATATGCAACAACTTTTTTCCAGCCCTATCAAGCCTTATTAGACGCCGTTTAGATGTAAAGCTTCCAGCCTTCCCAGGTGAGATCTCGGGGCTGGCTCTGGCTCTCTTCTCATGTAAACCAAAACAAAGCCACTGACCAAAACAAATTTTACAAAGCCGGGTTTGACTGATGAGACCAGGGCGCTTATGGATGAGACTGATCAGGCGTGCGGAATCTTGGCAGTCTTCCACTCGACTTGCAGAAGGGTCAATGGACTTTTTTCGGTAAGGATCGTAGAGTGTGGTTTTAAAACTCCCATAAACTAAATTTTCAATTAGTAAATTTTCAACTCCTAACGTTCCAAGGAAATAATTTCGTGACATTGAATTTCGAGTGCGTGATTGCGTCTTCTGCAAGTCTCTCAGGAATGTCACGTGCCCAGCACGTTGCAGCACGTTGGGGTAACTGACCGACACTGCGCGAAAGACCGAAGGTTTTCCTTCTGAATTTTGATTTCTATATCACCACAATACAAACGAAAGCGACTAAAGTCACTCAGTCCAGCCTTCCAGGCCATGATGGTAGGTGAATGTTGGTTTTGAGCTTTTTATTAAACGGCGTTTGTCATGATATATAATGTATTCAAACTTAAATATTTGCAGCTACGGATCAACCCAGAATCGGAGAAACATGAACATATCATCAAAGTGCTTGTTATCGGCGATGTGGGAACGGGGAAAACTAGTTTCATCAAAAGATACGTTAGCAAGCTGTTTTCGATTCATTATAAAGCCACAGTATCCTTTGAAGTGAAATATATAATAGTACTGCGCCATTTGCTATGTCATTATACTTTTATAATTAATCGTAAAGTAGCTAATCTATATTCTGATTTCAGAACAATAATTAACGTAGCTATTAACATTCCCCTTTGCTTTGTTTTTAAATTGACAACTTACGGAAAAACGCATTCTGTATCAGCTGATACGAAGCTTGTTCAGAAATTTACAGTGAACCCTTGATACTGTCAGCCCTGTTGCTGTATATCTAATAGAGGGAGACATTTCGGTATTTCGGTAATTTTGCCGCTTTTATCCATTCTAGCAGTTTCGGTATTCATTAAATTTTCAACGCGGTACTGTGGTATTTTACGATTTTTTTGCAGCATTGCGGTTCGGAGTATCCCCCAATGTCCCCCTCCTAATAATACAACTATGATGATATCATACTTGTCACATCAACAGAGTGAACAGAGTCAACAGACTGTTCGGAATAGATTAAATATATGCTGTTGACCCAACCTGACAAAATAAGCCCAAACACCTGATACCCGAATAAAAAACCCCTCATGACCTGAACACAACCCAACGGTTTGGGGGTGTACTTTATATGGAGAAGGGCCAGCCCTCTTGGTAGGGACAGCCCTCTTGGTAGGGACAGCCCTCTTGGTAGGGCCAGCCCTCTTGGTAGGGACAGCCCTCTTGGTAGGGACAGCCCTCTTGGTAGGGACAGCCCTCTTGGTAGGGACAGCCCTCTTGGTAGGGACAGCCCTCTTGGTAGGGACAGCCCTCTTGGTAGGGACAGCCCTCTTGGTAGGGACAGCCCTCTTGGTAGGGACAGCCCTCTTGGTAGGGACAGCCATCTTGGTAGGGACAGCCCTCTTGGTAGGGACAGCCATCTTGGTAGGGACAGCCATCTTGGTAGGGACAGCCATCTTGGTAGGGACAGCCATCTTGGTAGGGCAGGGACAGCCCTCTTGGTAGGGACAGCCCTCTTGGTAGGGAGAGCCATCTTGGTAGGGACAGCCCTCTTGGTAGGGACAGCCATCTTGGTAGGGACAGCCATCTTGGGAGGGACAGCCATCTTGGTAGGGACAGCCATCTTGGTAGGGACAGCCCTCTTGGTAGGGAGAGCCATCTTGGTAGGGACAGCCCTCTTGGTAGGGACAGCCATCTTGGTAGGGACAGCCATCTTGGTAGGGACAGCCATCTTGGTAGGGACAGCCCTCTTGGTAGGGAGAGCCATCTTGGTAGGGACAGCCCTCTTGGTAAGGACAGCCATCTTGGTAGGGACAGCCATCTTGGTAGGGTCAGCCATCTTGGTAGGGACAGCCATCTTGGTAGGGCAGGGACAGCCCTCTTGGTAGGGACAGCCATCTTGGTAGGGACAGCCATCTTGGTAGGGACAGCCATCTTGGTAGGGCAGGGACAGCCCTCTTGGTAGGGACAGCCCTCTTGGTAGGGACAGCCATCTTGGTAGGGACAGCCATCTTGGTAGGGACAGCCATCTTGGTAGGGCAGGGACAGCCCTCTTGGTAGGGACAGCCCTCTTGGTAGGGACAGCCCTCTTGGTAGGGACAGCCATCTTGGTAGGGACAGCCATCTTGGTAGGGACAGCCATCTTGGTAGGGCAGGGACAGCCCTCTTGGTAGGGCCAGCCCTCTTGGTAGGGCCAGCCCTCTTGGTAGGGCCAGCCCTCTTGGTAGGGCCAGCCCTCTTGGTAGGGCCAGCCCTCTTGGTAGGGACAGCCCTCTTGGTAGGGACAGCCCTCTTGGTAGGGACAGCCCTCTTGGTAGGGACAGCCATCTTGGTAGGGACAGCCCTCTTGGTAGGGACAGCCATCTTGGTAGGGACAGCCCTCTTGGTAGGGACAGCCCTCTTGGTAGGGACAGCCCTCTTGGTAGGGACAGCCATCTTGGTAGGGACAGCCATCTTGGTAGGGACAGCCCTCTTGGTAGGGCTAGCCCTTTTGGTAGGGTCAGCCCTCTTTGCTGAGAAAGGGAGGTTAGCAAATTAATGATCTCAGTTATTTCCAATAATATTTTCCACCAGATTGGAAGTGATTTAGCTGTGAAGGAATTAACCTGGGATGATAACACCACAATCAGGTTACAACTGTGGGATATTGCAGGTACTGTAATCTTAAATTCCTGGAATTACTTGGCTTTACTCATATATAAATTATTATAAGCAATTATATTAAATCAGGTGGAAGTGATTTAATAACAATTTCACTTGTTTTTAGTAGTCAAATTAGAGTTAACTGGACCCATCTTCCCAATTTTCTCTTCCTTAAACTTTTGACTGCTAGCCCAACCCAAACTGGCTGGCCATTTTAATAATTGACTGTACCAAAAAAGATGATGACTACAACCTGGGCAAAATTATTGGGACACTTTGCTGATTTTGACGATTGTTGCCTAGTGTCCCAAGCACTTTTGTTCAGGATTGTAGCTTGTACATTTAACCACAAATATCCTTTATGTGCAGTAAATATAATTTGCTTCTCATAGAATTATTGGAAGATAAAAGCTTCTAGGACAGTGTCAGCCACGGTTGAAATCCAAATATTACCAGGGTTAAGTCACGTTGGCCTGAAAAACAGAGAAAAATCTTCTCGACATTTTGAGCGAAGGCCCTTCGTCAGGAGAAATTAGTAAACAACTCACATGTGGTCACACGTATTTATAGCAGAGCTACAATGGGAATCCCGTGAACACATGTAAGCCAATAAAAACAAAGTAAACAAATAAATTAATATGTAATTTTAGCCTGTGTGCAGGTGCTGACCCAATTTGTGGGTCAGCTACCTGCAAATAGGCAAAGAAACAGGTTATGAATTACTATTTAAATCATCAGAAAAAGGTTAAGGAAAAGGTGTGGAATATGGTGGTGGAGTGAGCTAAATGAAAGAGAATCGCTCATTGAGGCCGTGAGGGTGAATGGTACCAAGTTTGTAAATGAGATGCATTTCTTGTTTACGACGAGTATCGTTACAACCTGCGCCATTCAGCCCATTACAAGTTGTAACGATACTCATCGTAAACAAGAAATGTGTCTCATTTACAAACTTGGTACCATTCACCCTCACGGCCTCAATGAGCGATTCTCTTTCATTTAGCTCACTCCACCTTTCCTTAACCTTTTTCTGATGATTTAAATAGTAATTTATAACCTGTTTCTTTGCCTATTTGCAGGTAGCTGACCCACAAATTGGGTCAGCACCTGCACACAGGCTAAAATTACATATTAATTTATTTGTTTACTTTGTTTTTATTGGCTTACATGTGTTCACGTGATTCCCATTGTAGCTCTGCTATAAATATGCGTGACCACATGTGAGTTGTTCACTAATTTCTCCTGACGAAGGGCCTTCGCTCGAAACGTCGAGAAGATTTTTCTCTGTTTTTCAGGCCAACGTGACTTAACCCTGGTAATAATTGGAAGATATATGGTTTTTTAAAAATGATCAACTTTGGTAGGAATGAAGTTCTTGCATACTTAATCCATCTTAGCATGATAAACAATGTTTAGTTGTTATTTGAGCTGATTTGAGGTCACAAAGCATAGTGGTTAAATGTACCGTCACTAACCTATAATTTATTGACAGCTACAATTTAATGCAACCCAAACAACTAATCTGTACTTCAGAGTCCAGAAGAGGCAGACTAATGTCTGCTTGCTATGGATCAGATTGTACAAATACAGTTTTCTGTAATACAAAAGTATATATGTATAGAATGCTCAGTGTGAGCTGATTTAAGGTTGCAAAGCATTGTCATTAAATGTACCACCACTTTTTTGGTACTGTCAATTATTTTACTCACACTGTATCTTATGCCAGACAATTTTACTCTGATTAATGCCAGATGATTTTACTCGAGTAAGAACCTCTAGTGAACATGTATTCTGGTATGAAAATTTAATTTACTGCCATGCAATGGAAAAAGCCACAATGACTACATGCCTTCACACTAGGGAGTCCAAAAGTAAATAATGTTAAGAGCCGTGCCCGATTAATCGACTCTTTTTCGGCAATCGATTAATTGTTAACCACAATCAAATCATCGACAAAAGTCAACAGCATACTAAAATGAGTTTTTGTTAAAAAGTTGTGGAAATCTGAGATGGCATTCTGTGACATTCACCCTGTTAAAAGCAGCTAATTATTGCATATCATTAATGTTGAATGCAACTTCTTTTGATTCTTATCTCTAAGGAAGTAGCAAAAAGCTTAAAAGCACCCCTTTATTTGAAGGGACAAACAATGGCAACACATCATGTTGATTTTTTAATATTATTAATCAATTGTTGTCAATGTATATGGACTGATGGGCACAGCTCTAAAATGTCTGAACCAATAATTGTCAGTTGTTTGCTGTACAAGCTGTGTTAGTTAGTAATACTCAGAAAAACTCTGAGCTCTAAGTGGGACTCGAACCCACAACCTTCTGAATGCTAGCCAGACGCTCTAACCATTGAGCCACTAGAACTCAGATAGTGGAGCAAGGTTAATTAAGGTACTTATACCTTAGACTGTGCCCAGTCCTCTAGGAACGAGTCTTAACCGCTCGGTTACAAGTACTTGTTGGTCTACAAATCACGTTGTGACACTAAGTTTCCAGTTAAACACTGTTAGTTAAACAACTGACAATTATTACATTAATCAAACAACTGACAATTATTACTAACATCAAGCTGCAATTTCTGAAACTATATGTCTGAACCCTCAACTATTGAAAGTTAGAGGTCAACAGATATATCGGGATGACAATATATATGTATGAGGAACTACAGATTTACCTTAATCTCAACATGTTTCTGTTTTGGTTTATTTTTTGCATACTAGGACAAGAAAGGTTTGGTAGTATGACAAGGGTAAGATCATAGAAAAATGTTAGTTATGAAAAACTGACATTTTGAGTGGTGCTCAATCCCAGCATATTTTATTTTTTTTTATTTATTGATTTGCCCATAAAAAAGATCTAATAATTCTATAATTTTTTTAAAATAACATTAGGGCTAGGGGCCTACTAGAAACCTTAATAGGCTTTTTACTTAAGACCCCTAGTTGTGATTATATAATATATTTAATATTTACAGAAAATCAGTTCGAAGAAAATGTTTTGTAAGAGAAGAAAAAATTGATTAGAATTAAAAAAATTGATCCATATATGTAAATATATACTATAAAAGATTTAGTAAATGTGCATATAAAATAGAATGGGCTGGCAAGAATTTAGCAAAACAATGGGAAATTGTTATACCAAATTCCAGCCAACCCATAGCACACAAATAGACATACAACCACTAAATAATAATAATACCCATTGGTTCACTCAGAATTTGGCAAGACAATAGCAATTGCCCTTCCAGACCCTGACCAATCTACAGTATACCAAACTATATACAAACTATATACAAACATGAAGAAGATATTGAAAATGTATAAAGATATTGGAAATGTATAGATTATTTTGATTGTCAACTACGGTGATTGTTTAAAATTTGTAAGAAATTTTTTTTTCCCTCTGATGAAGGGCTGACTGCTCGAAACATCAGGTTTTCTAGAGCTGCTCCCAATTAATCGATTATTTTTTCGTTTTTCCCGCAATCAATTATACGTACTTAACAATACATGTAATCGGATCATATAAGTAATGACTGATAATTATGAACACCGTCCTTAGTTAAACCAATTATTCATAAACTAATTAGCCAATAGTATCACAGTATCATTTGGGACTGTCAAGTGTAAACTAAACATCATCTCTGTCTTGTCATGTCTCTTGTGTGAACTGTGAGAGCACGAGAAAGTGCGCAATCTATAACCGTGATTAAACAGTCATTTAAAACGTGAATAGTGACTGAATTGTTGGGCAAGAACAAGGGAGGCAATCCCCAACCAATTTAGTAAAAACTTTATAAAAGCACCCCCTTCCTTTGAATGGATAAACCACCATGGACATGTATTTAATTCATGACATATTTAATCAATACGATTAATCAATATTAATCGATTGTTGACAACGATTAATCGATTACAAAAATGAACTGATGGGAGCAGCTCTAAGCTTTTCATTACTAAAAATCTTGGCACTTTACCTCTTTTTACTGTCCTAGTGTTCTTGCCACTGCCTATGCAACATGGCTCTACTTTTTTACAATAGTGATACCGAGTTATAATGGCACTGTAATACCTTATTGCATGTATAAGAAATTAATGATGCACTTTATTAACGCGACATAAATTAACGCGACATCTAATTAACACGGATTGCTTCTAGCAGGGGCGGATTTAGGGGTGGTGGATTGTGGCTAGCCACCCCCCTCTTTGGTCTAGAAAAAATTAATAAATGATGCTAAATATTGATACGCCTACCTCGTTTTACCTCAATTTATTCTTAACTGTCCGTTGAAGTTACTGAGCTACTATTGCTCTTTCGTTTAGAACAGCTCTAGTTGACCGTGAAGTTGTAGTTTTCATTTGCTTTTTTTAAGTGGTTTGTTTTTTGAAGGTGTTACAAAAAAGTACAAGTAACCCAAATATATAACTTTTTTCTACTGCTGAGTGCTCAAACGTGCTGCCAAAAATGGCTCTCAAAATGCTGGAAATGCCATTTCCGTTAAGTAAATTAACGTGAATTTTTAAAATCAGCGTTAATAAAGTGCATCGTTAATTTCCTATAATAAGGTACGTCGTACTGTTAATACTGGTCTACAATTGCTGTGTAGTGTGTACTATGGGTTCAATTTTTCTCTATTGTAGGTCTACTATAGAGATGCTATTGGGGCTTTTATTGTTTTTGATGTGACCCGTGCCTCAACATTTGAAGCTGTTGAGAAATGGAAAGATGATTTGGATAGCAAAGCTTTTTTGCCAAATGGGTTTTTAATACCTGCTGTTCTTCTGGCTAACAAAGTGAGAATTATTTTTTCACTACACTAAAAATATTTATACTCAATGCATTTTCTCAACTACTAGTGAGTAGTGGTGGATGAAGGGGAGGGCACTTTAGGCGAGTGCCAGGCGCCTCGCGCTTTCGGGAGGAGCACAGATTTTTTGGGCCCTTTGGGCCCTGTTTGGGCGCTACTTC
This sequence comes from Corallium rubrum, assembly GCA_964035015.1. Taxonomy (NCBI): domain Eukaryota; kingdom Metazoa; phylum Cnidaria; class Anthozoa; order Scleralcyonacea; family Coralliidae; genus Corallium; species Corallium rubrum. The sequence goes on along the minus strand of OZ036005.1, from coordinate 3,393,272 downwards.
TCACCACTCAAGCCGGTGATGGGATGGGAAAATTTAATCCTAAAGCATTCTCACTGGCTGTTCATTTAGATTCAGCCGCGCGCGGACGAGAGAGTTCTGGGGAATGAAATCTGCGAACCGCCTAGCCTGGTACCCTTCTGGTACCATGGCCCAATTTCAAAAGAAATATGGTCCAGGTGACCACTAATCTCATTCTCGCGTCATCAGGGCTAAATCCACTTATGACGATTGCAGTTTTACTCACAGCCACTAAAAACGCGCGAAATTTCAACCAATAGGAAAGCAGAAGTCTTTAGTGGTTACCTGGCCCATATTCTTTGATTGGGCCAGGGTATACCAGGCTACGAACCGCCCTGCTGCGAACGGCTGATGGAGCGCAGCGACTGAAGCGAAGTACTCTGTTGGCCTACAGGGGAGGTGGGTGGGGCGGTTGTACAGCATGTGCATTATTAGTACTAAAAATGACAGAAAATTTCTTCGTACTCAGCCATCTGTGGTCTAAAAATGAGGGGGAAAAAACAAACAAAAAGGGGAAAAAAACACAAGAAAAATAAAGAAACTTTTCCTATCTTATACAGGTAGCTATACTATTCATTAAATTACTATGCATTGGTAATGGTAGCCATACATGTAGCCAAACCACTCATTAAACAATTAGCAGTCTATAGCATGTGCAATGGTACTAAAATACAATAGAAATTTTAAAATAGTCAGGTGCGGGGTCCGAACCCAAGCACACAAATGTGGACCAGAAAGCTTAGAATGGCTTAAATCTGGCGTCTTCGACCATTCGGTCAACCTTGCCGTCTTCTGATCGAGAGTCTCCAATTAGCGTCTTCTCCCACGTTCTAACTCAAGAGAGCTCATTTATTCGTAGCCACCCTGCTTTAGAGCTCTATATGCATGAATAATCATTCTGATTACCTTAAAATCCCAAGGGGCCGTTTTCCAGGGCTTTTTCTCCCTTTCTGCGCGATTTTCTAACTTAGCAGTGAATGAGAATACCCCTAACACCGAGATCTCGCCACACGCCGCCGACATCTCAGCAAGCGGGTTGGTCGGTTTCTCATATGAACACAACGAAATTTTAATGGGAAATAAGTGTGAGACGAGATCTCGCATTCTCGCTAAGTGGGCCAGCCTGGTTACCGGGATCATATGAACACCCCTTAAGTGCGCTTCGAGGGTTTTTCGCTGGGTTCTCCGGTTTTCCTCCCTCCGGGGCCTCTTAAGGATTTCTCCAGGGGGGGGGGGTGTTCAGAAAAAGGGACTCTTCTAGGGGTCCGGGGGCATCCCCCCCCGAAATTCTTATTTTTAAGAACACTGAAGGTCATAAAATGTCATAAATACTAGTTGAAATACAACACATTTATAACTGTTTCGCTTTGTGTCAGAATCATCAGCATGTTCACTTTCAAATATAATATGGAAAATGTTGTGAGGAACTAGAAAAAGATTTTTCGTCACCACATACATTTTATCAAAAAACCCCAACTATTTAACTAATATAAATATTTATCTATGCCTTTGTAACAACTGAATCTATTCAACTGACGTGCTTATCCATACACATTTTATCCTGTGGCAAAAAGGGACTTTACTGGGGGGGCAAAATCAATTCGTCGGCCCTGCCTTCCCCCATAAACACCTGGTCTGAACTGTGTCGTATGGCGGCTGCTTGGACTGGAGCGCCTTTGATATGCCTCAACAAGGCCACGTTAAAAATGCTGATAAGAATTGTAACTCTTGATTTGATAATAACGACATAATATTCACAAACCTTTTTCCGAGATAGCTTACTTGCCGCTGCCAACTGACACGTTGTTATCGAATTTTTTTTGTTAATTTTCTCTGATTTTCTAGTCCCCTTGACCCTTTCTGACTTTGGGGGTGGGGTAGTGACATAAGCGGTAAGCGTAATTTGCGAGGTTACTAAGTTTTGAGAACACGTGACTACATGACGTCAAAAAATGTTATTAATTTGTACATTATTATATTTAAAATAAAAATAATAAAAGGTTACCTTAATTAGTACATGAAAAAGTATTGCAATACACTAATTTCATAAGTTTGGAATGGCCATGGTTCACACCATTTAAATCTTGTAAGTTGCATGCGATTTCAAAAAAACACTTCATTAATATAGACTGTAGCGATCGAATCTTTTAAAGTGCTTATATCACTTGTGGGGTTTTAACGTATTTAAATAGAGCAGACAAAATCAGTTAATAAGTTATTTTGCCGTTTTTAGTCAAATAGTTCCCGACATATTGGCTTCTGAACATGCCAATTCTCAAAAATTTCCGTCCTTCATTTTAACAATCGAAATATAGTAAGGTTAGATATACTGCCAAAACAGAGAACGTAGGAGTCTAACGTTTCGAGCGAAGGCCCTTCGTCAGAGAGAAACGTAAATAGTGTAAACAAACAATGAGCTTATATACGAAAGGTAATCACGTGACCAAAAATAAGCCAATCAGATAAAAATGACAACAACAAATTGATGAGATATGAAAAATTACCCAATCAAATTAAAATAACAATAACAAATGGATAATGAGATGTGAAAGACATTTGCTATTCATACCGTCGATGAGCAAGAAGGAGGGGGTGTAAAAAGAATGAGCGAGAGTAAAAATAGATAAATATATAAAGTGAAAACACTGTTTATGTCCGCCCTTGCTAAACAGAAACAATATCTTCAGAGGTGTTAAATAAAAGAAAAACGTTCGTTGTGTCCGTGAGGAATGACATTACCGCCAGAAATGGGTGAGATGGCACAAACTTGCATGCCCGAAATACAATGGTTGGCACTATTGAAATGTCGGGCAACAGGCTTGTCAACATCATTGTTCCTCACAGAACGAAAATGTTTGGCAAACCTGTCAGATAAACGTCTGCCAGTTTCACCGATGTAAAGCATGCAACATTTATTGCAAGAAATACAGTAAATGATGTTGGAAGAGATGCAAGTAAAATTATGCTGAATAACAAAATTAGATTTAGGTCCCAAAATACATGTAGCAGAATTAAGAAAGGAACACGTGTAACAACGGGTTCGGGAGCAAGAAAAAGTACCCGCTGGTGCCAATAGATTTTTTCTAAGGGCACTACGCACTAAACCATCACGAATATTTTTATTACGCCGAAAAGAGATTAAAGGGTTGTCGGTGAAAGTAGCTGACGTTTCAGGATCATTCTTTAGGATATGAATTATGGATTATGAATAGCAAATGTCTTTCGCATCTCATTATCCATTTGTTATTGTTATTTTGATTTGATTGGCTAATTTTTCACATCTCATCAATTTGTTATTGTCATTTTTATCTGATTGGCTTATTTTTGGTCACGTGATTACCTTTCGTATATAAGCTCATTGTTTGTTTACACTCTTTACGTTTCTCTCTGACGAAGGACCTTCGCTCGAAACGTTAGACTCCTACGTTCTCTGTTTCGGCAGTATATCTAACCTTACTATATTTCGATTATTGTTTCTACACTGCCTACGCAGCACTCTACTTTTATTACTTCATTTTAACAACTGTTTTCTTAGTTGGAACTTCGTGCGTACTGGAAAACGGTTGTGAGCTCGACATTTCGATTTTTCAGTCAAATATATCTTTTTGTGAATCAATAAGCCGAAACGTAGTTGTTTCGGATTGAACTACTCTTATACTTACTACTTAACTCTTGATTTGTAAATATAATTTTGTTCATGTTGTTATACACGCCCATCATGGAAACCAGCTTTTGCTGTTGATGTAAGCGTGGTTAAATAAAATTATTCTATCTATCTATCTTTCTTTTTTATTCTGTCAGTGTGACCAAGAAAGTTTGTTTAAAAACGAAAAAATTGACAAGTTGTGCTCAGACAAGGGATTTTCTAAGTGGTTTGAAACTTCTGCAAAGGAAAACATTGGCATAGATGACGCAATTAACTACTTATTAACTATGGTAAGTTGAGATAATATATTCTTGTTAGCTAGAACAAAGTGAAAAGGTCGTATAGGGCTACCGAGATGGCGAGATTTTTCAATGATACCCTGCAAGTCAGAGCCCCTTTCCGACCTACGTCAGGCTTCGGGGGAAAGTGGGCTCTAATTTGTTTTTGAGCATGCATGAACGGTTGCCAATATACTATTTTGGGCCGAGACTCTAACGCGTCACTTGTTATTTTCCTGCTTGCGCGTGCTCAAAAACTACAACTTGTTTGACCAGTTCAAAACCTGACTGACTCGCCCCAAACTTGAGGTGAAGATGGGTTTTGTTGCCAGCCTATTTTCCCCCGAAGCCTACGTAGGTTGGAAAGGGCTGACTTTTAGGGTAGGTCAATGGAGAAATGGAGAAATAGTTAGGAACCTTGACAAATTTCAAAGCGCCTTTGATGGACTGTGATTTTGTTGAAACTTGAAACGGTCCTCACCGTACAGTGGTGGCGGAAGATGTTTTATATTGGGGGGGGGGAGCTAATTCACAAAAAAATTGTGGCACAGGGGTGTGGCATTTTAACCTTTCGTCAATGATTTAAATATTTTTTTGCATTCAGCTGAGTCCACTGGCGAGCGTTTAAAGCAAGAGGGGAGCTATGGAAAGTGTGGGAGATTTTCCTTTCTCTTGCGAGTGACTCCTTTTCAGTTTAAATTATTAAACCAAGAAACATATTACACGTATCAGACCTTCTAGTAACCTTTTGTCTTTCGCTGAATATCCGTACTTCTTATTCTTAAACGTTTCTAAATTATTCTTTTTAGTTTCACACTTTGCATTACGTTCTCTATAGGTGCTAACTGACTCATTATTATAGTCACACCTAAAAAATATTGGGGGGGGGGGGGGGGGTGTGTGGCTTAGCCCACTCGTTAGAAATATTGGGGGACCTATAGCCCCCCCTGTTCCGCCGCCCTTGTCACCGTACACAAATCTCTTGTTTTTCCTTTAGTTGCTATTTCAATAACATGGTCGAGCGCAATTGAAGCTAACAAGACTGGGGGCACATGCCCCCTACTTCGTTTTCCACAAAATCTCTTTTTTTTACTTTGGAATAATTAAAGTATACTTTGAAAAAGTATTTCTGTTGTATTTCACCTGTTGCAGAATTGACGGTACCGAAAAAGATGGCGGCGGTACATTTAACCATAATGCTTTGCGACCTCAACTCAGCTCAAATAACAACTAAACATTGTTTATCATACTAAAATGGATTAAATAAGCAAGAAATTTATTCCTACCAAAGTTTACCCTTTTAAAACCCTATCTTCCAATAGCGTACCGTCGAGCTGCTATTTGTAGCACAAAATGTGGACTAAACAAATCAAAATTGACTTTCAAATGATTGCAAATGAGCCATTATCTATTGTTTGGACTGCAGAATTGTGGGTAAAAGCAGACAAACCTAAATAGTGACGTCATCACGACGGAGCGGGAAGGCGAGAACAAGTAAAGGCCTGACATTCAGGTTAGACGGAGCGCTATTACAGGCGAAACCTTAAATAATGTTGTCAAACGTCAAATTTTGCCTCCCCGTGTGACATTTCGTTCTTATGGCACTGCCTAAACACTGTTATTGGATAATTGCTTCATTATACCAAACATACATTCTCCTCACCATGCACAAGTTTCCATGAACGTGAACAAAAAGATATATTGCGCGGAGTTTATCGATTGACTGAAATGTGATGAAATAAACTGAAACTTGGCTTACATATGTCAAAAGGGTGACGTACGTTGAAAATAGCCAATCAAATGCTCGGTGGATAAACAAACTGATAATTAATGTGAAAATGTTAAACAGACTAGGGGGGGGGGGGGGGGGGCGGGCAAGTGAAGGGGTTGGCACTCAAGGGACTATCAGTGAGAGTACAGCGCGGTGGAAAACAAAAACTTGAAAGGAAGTGGAAGTGCATAGCAATATTATTATCGGATTACTTCCGGTAAAATCACGCGCTGTGATTGGTTGCTGACGGGGCGAGATTTCTCCGTAATATGAATTTGAGTGCTGGATGGAAATCATTGACATAATTGATAAATTTCTCTAAATTCACACGTGGGCATGATGCTGTTCCTAAACAGTCATCTATGTACCTCCCAAAGAAATCAGGAAGTGGTCCAGTATATTGTTCGAAGATTTGTTTTTCAACATAACCAACAAAATAAGTTTGCGTAACTAGGGCCCATTTTGGTACCCATAGCAACTCCACTTATTTGTTGGTAATGTTCACCATCAAAAGAAAAATTATTGAAGGTGAGTACAAGTTCTGCCAAGCGAAGTAATGTAGAAGTGGAAGGTTCTAAAATGGTGCGTTTGTTGAAGAAAAACTTCAGAGCTTCAAGACCATCACGATGCGGATAAAAGTGTAAAGGGACTTGACATCCATGGTGAAAATATATTTGCTGGGATCAGTGAAATGTATTTGATCAAAAATCTGTAGGGCATTATGAAAATTGTTAATCCGTACGATTGAAAACAAACAAAACATCCTAATAAGAAACTTTTATTGCCGAAAAACGGCGAAAATAGATGAAATAGACGACGATGAATATTATAAATGTAAATTCTAGTATCCATACGCGAAAGAAACAGAAGAAAATAACGCTAGTTTGGTGTTTTGACGAAGTTAAAGGAAGCGAAGACCAAAAAATACAAGATTGATTTTGAAATAAAAAGTGCCATATAATAAACTACTTAATAACCTCGACCGTTCGGTCTTTACGGTAAAATATTAAACCTCGGTCTTGAGTGTATTAACAGTACCGCTCGGTCAATACAGCAAGACTTCGGTTTAATATTTTACCGTAAAGACCTCAATCTCGGTTATTAAGTAGTTTGATTGCTAACTGAAAAAATAAACTAGTAGGAGTTTAGATAACGGGGGTACCCGGGAACCCAAGCTAGCCCACTTTGTCGAGATCGTGCTTATGCTATTATTTCTTGTTAATTTTCATCTTGTGTTTATATGAGAGCCAAGCCAGCCTGCCTAGCTGAGATCTCTCTTTGTGAGACCGGGTTTTCCCCCCATGTGAACACGATTGACCGGCTACCCGAGCTGGCACTAAAAGCTTCATACACGCGACAAAATTTGTTTTTATCAGCTTTTTGTTTTTATCATATTAAAAATATGTCGTGTCTTGCCAGAACGATAAATTACGCAATTAGCACAACAAGCAAGCAAGCCCAGCTAGGCGAGCTAGCCCTTCTCATGTAAACACAATAAAAATCATCTCGGCGAAGGGAGCTGGCTCGCCCCATATAAACACCCCCTAAGATGGGAAAATGTCATTGTACTTTGTCAGATGTCACTTTTTACATTAAAGGACGTCTGTTTGCTTAGACAGACAGACAGACAGACCAGACCAGACCAGACCAGACCAGGCCAGGCCAGGCCAGGCCAGGCCAGGCCAGGCCAGGGCAGACAGACACAGACAGACAGACAGACAGACAGACAGACAGACAGACAGACAGACAGACAGACAGTTTATATACTGTATATTCTTACATGAATAACTTTACTATATTTATAATTAATATACTGTTATTGATAGTACCCGTAGCAAAACTTTATTTTTGGAAGATTTTAGAATGCAAGAAAGATATCTCCATAACTAAACAAGAAATAGTTTCACCAGCAAATGATCAACGACAGTCAACGCCGTGTTGTTCATTGTTTCATAAAGAATCAAAATCACCACTCTTGGTGGATTCAGGACAGAACAATTAAGTTTATCATTGTTTTGTTAGCAACATAATTTTGTTGGCATAATATTAAGACCTCGTTTACACGATGCCGGTACAATTTGAAAACGGAACAAAATTATGCCGTTTAGGCCTTGCGTTTACACGATACCGGCACAAAAATAACATGAAATGTTATGCTGTATTTGCATACCGGCATGATTTTGTTCCGTTTTAAATTGTACCGGCATCGTGTAAACGGAGTCCAGTGGCGTAGCTATGGGGCGGTCGCCCCCCCCCCCCCCCCAATGGTCTCCAAGACCGTTCTTGTGAAAAGTTTATCCGTGGAGAAACTTGTAGGGGGGGGGGGGGGTGTACAGTTGCTTTAACGCCAAGTGAGTAGACTAGTAATGTTATTTATTATATATTCAAACTTTATTCTCGTTCGTGATTGGCCAAAACGCCCCCGCTAATTCTCCGTATCTGGAAGCTGACGCGTTATTTCAGCTGCTGACGTGATCAGCGTGCAATAATACCTTGTTTTGGATCGAACTTCGATCCAAAACAAGGTATTATTGCACGCTGTCGAACCCAAGCCCCCAGCGCGGTCGGTAGCTTGCTAAAAATCCCGCCAAAAACTAAATATTTTTGAAGAGTAAACAAAATGGCTTTTAACCGGTTTCCATCGTTAAACGAAGAAGAAATTTCGACGTTGCTCTCAGAGAAAGATAGTAAAAGCACGATGAGTATAGTTTTTGAATATATAATAAAACAATTATTGGATTCGGTTTTCGCATGATATCGAGAATTATCAAGGCCTCGGTGTGTGTTATCCACCTCAGCCTTCGGCTTCGGTGGATAACACAAACCTCGTCCTTGATAATTCTCGATATCATGCTCAACCTCATTCAATAATTGTTTAATATATATATAGCAGGCAGGCATATGCTATAAATTACAATACTAAGGGTCTATACAAAATGCCTTCAACTTGTTTTTACATTTATGACTTGTTTATAAATAAATCTAAAGATATTCTGACGTGTATCATTCTATGTTCTGGATTGATTTCAACGAAATTATGTAATTTATGGCGTTCAGATTACTCTTAAATACTTGCCTCAAAATGCAGGAAATAGTGTTTCAGAGACCCTAGAAATGCAAACTTTTACGCCCCCGGACAACCTAGGAGATAGAGGTTCTTGGCCCCCCAAACCCAAGACCCTGGCTACGCCACTGACGGGGTCTAAATTCCTCATAATCCGCCTGTATTCTAAAAGCTCACTCACACTCACACACAATGAGTGGGCCCCTCACACTCAATAATAAGTGCATGTCAACACTCAATGAGTCTCCACTCACCCTCAGTGAGTATGAGACTACACTCACTCTACCGTTCAATTGAATGGTGAGTGAGCTTTTATAATACAGGCGAATATATACTTATAATCTTTGGCACTTTCCGATAGGAATTGCTTATTAAAGTATGCAATGAAAAATTCAGTTCGAAATAAACTCTTAAGCCGGTTTTCCACTAGGCGATTTTTTTCGCGCGAAGCGACTTTCTTTTGTTCGAATTCAATAGATTTCTGATTAGTTCCAGCTCATAGCTCATGAAGCCGGTTTTCCACTAGGCGACTTTTTTCGCGCGAAGCGACTTTTTCTTTTGTCTCATGAGCTCTCAGCTGGAACTAATCAGAAATCTATTGAATTCGAACAAAAGAAAGTCGCTTCGCGCGAAAAAAGTCGCCTAGTGGAAAACCGGCTTGAGACAAAAGAAAAAGTCGCTTCGCGCGAAAAAAGTCGCCTAGTGGAAAACCGGCTTTACTTGAAAGAAGTATAGAAATTATGAAGATTGCCGTTTGCAACTCTTCCATATGTAATGCCATATCTCACTTCGATCTAAGTGTCTGTGAAGTGAAATTTGCGATAGAACAAATAATAAATTACCTCATAATCTAAACATAGTCCCTAGAAATACTAAATTGTCTGGAAACGCGGCCAAAGTCTTTGTTCTTGGTTTTTGTTCACGTTTGTGCACGTTTAACGCTTGCTGAACACATTAATATTGTATTTCTGGTATAATGAAGCAATCAACCAATAGCACGTAAAATGTTAATGAATGTAAAACAAAAGATTGTGCACCTTATTTGCCACCCTCAATCTCAATTGTAGCCCACTGTTAACCGCTTCGATGTGTGCCGCGTCTCCAGACAATATAATTCTAGGGACTATGATCTAAATGACCAATTTCCAAAAAATGAAATAGATCTGGCATGTACTTTTCGAGAAATTAAGTGCCAAAGTCGCCTTCCTGATGTAACAAAATAAGGAAAGACTGGGAACGAACTAAACTAACTATATTTAGAGTAATCTTGGGCATTTCACTCGATTACATAGCATGTTCTGAGGATTTTTGCGTGAAGGAAAATTGTGTAGAATATATACATTTTAAGACCAAACCGGGACCAGTTGCGAAAAGTGCAACTACACAGGCCTTCCGGCAGGAATTGAACCCACGACCTTGCGATTCTAGTGCAATGCTCTGACGATCTGACAATGCGATTCTCCTGGTAATGCCAGGAGAGAATTCGGTATTACCATTGCATATACCCAATTCTCTCCAAGGTCGTGGGTTCAATTCCTGCCGGAAGGCCTGTGTAGTTGCATTTTTCGCAACTGGTCCCGGTTTGGTCTTAAAATGTATATATTCTACACTCGAATAACTATATTTAGGTTTGAGTACTGCCGAAAATAAACATCAGTTTCTAACGTTTCGAGCGAAGGTCCTTCGTCAGAGAGAAACCTTAAAAAGTCCTTCGTCAGAGAGAAACGTAAGAGAAGGTCCTTCGTCAGAGAGAAACGTAAGAGAAGGTCCTTCGTCAGAGAGAAACGTAAGAGAAGGTCCTTCGTCAGAGAGAAACGTAAGAGAAGGTCCTTCGTCAGAGAGAAACGTAAGAGAAGGTCCTTCGTCTGAGAGAAACGTAAGAGAAGGTCCTTCGTCAGAGAGAAACGTAAGAGAAGGTCCTTCGTCAGAGAGAAACGTAAGAGAAGGTCCTTCGTCAGAGAGAAACGTAAGAGAAGGGCCTTCGTCAGAGAGAAACGTAAGAGAAGGTCCTTCGTCAGAGAGAAACGTAAGAGAAGGTCCTTCGTCAGAGAGAAACGTAAGAGAAGGTCCTTCGTCAGAGAGAAACGTAAGAGAAGGTCCTTCGTCAGAGAGAAACGTAAGAGAAGGTCCTTCGTCAGAGAGAAACGTAAGAGAAGGTCCTTCGTCAGAGAGAAACGTAAGAGAAGGTCCTTCGTCAGAGAGAAACGTAAGAGAAGGGCCTTCGTCAGAGAGAAACGTAAGAGAAGGGCCTTCGTCAGAGAGAAACGTAAGAGAAGGGCCTTCGTCAGAGAGAAACGTAAGAGAAGGGCCTTCGTCAGAGAGAAACGTAAGAGAAGGGCCTTCGTCAGAGAGAAACGTAAGAGAAGGTCCTTCGTCAGAGAGAAACGTAAGAGAAGGGCCTTCGTCAGAGAGAAACGTAAGAGAAGGGCCTTCGTCAGAGAGAAACGTAAGAGAAGGGCCTTCGTCAGAGAGAAACGTAAGAGAAGGTCCTTCGTCAGAGAGAAACGTAAGAGAAGGTCCTTCGTCAGAGAGAAACGTAAGAGAAGGTCCTTCGTCAGAGAGAAACGTAAGAGAAGGTCCTTCGTCAGAGAGAAACGTAAGAGAAGGTCCTTCGTCAGAGAGAAACGTAAGAGAAGGGCCTTCGTCAGAGAGAAACGTAAGAGAAGGTCCTTCGTCAGAGAGAAACGTAAGAGAAGGTCCTTCGTCAGAGAGAAACGTAAGAGAAGGGCCTTCGTCAGAGAGAAACGTAAGAGAAGGGCCTTCGTCAGAGAGAAACGTAAGAGAAGGGCCTTCGCTCGAAACGTTAGAAACTACGTTCAGTAATTTCGACAGTATTCAAACCTTATTATATTCAAAGTTAGTGGAGGGGGATGGTTTGGAAGCTCCATCATTGTCTTTCAAGATTATGCAATGGTCATGTTGTTGAACACAATAGTTCATGTTGTAGGAAGGCATTTGGTTGAAGAAAGGAAATTCTATGGACACGTGACGACGAAGGACTACACAACGAACAAAGGACTTACAACACGTGACGACGAAGGACTACACTAATTAAATCCGAAGGTTGGTATTGGATGACTGCTTCATTATACAGAAAATACAATACGTTCAGTGACCGTGAAATTTGACAAATTGAACAAAAGCATGGAATGATGACTTTTGCCGAGTTTCCAAACCATCCCCCTTCACTAACTATGCTATATTCCGATTTGTATCTCAACATTGCCAACGTAGGACACTACTTTTATTTAACATTCTTAATAATATACATGACAAAATTACTGCATCCTGACTGGTCGAGAGGAGTGCAATTTCAATGTAATACAGTGCAGAAAAGGTGTAATAAGGTGCAATTGTGTAACCAGTATAAGTTAGTTTACTTAGTGAACAACATGACAGTTCTCAAAAAAAATTGTGTCAGGAAATAAAGTGTAAACAGTGTATTCAATCTACTGAGTGTATGCATTTTGAGTATCTATGTGACGTTTGCATGTTTTGAGTATTTTATATGACGTTTTTTAACCTTTAGAGTCTGTAAAATCTTCCTCCAAAAGCCAGGAAATGGCATTTCAGCGACTCTCGATTTCAAAATTTCCCGGGGGAGCATGCCCCTGGACCCCCCTAAAAATTTATTCTGATTTCGGATTCCCCCTTTCAAAGTCCTGGCTACGCCCCTGAAAAATATAAAGTGTTTTGCCACTGAGACAGGTGAGAGTTGACCAACACGGACCGAGACGAGAGTGTCCGGGCCTGTTTATATGGAGCCGAGTTACTCGGCAAACCGAGTTACCCGCCATGTATAGAAATTCAATGCTATCCTGGCAGAGTGTTTATATGAGACAGGCGGGTAACTCGGCTAGCCAAGATCCCGGCAAAACAGCCGAGATCTCGGCATGCCGGGATGAAAATATTCCCATATAAACATTCTCTTGCCGAGTAACTCGCCCAGCCAAGTTGAATTCGTCACAACAGCGCAGCGCCACTTATCAAGACAATAGGAAACTACTCATAGAATGTGAATCCATTATAATGCGTGGGTGGTTAACTCGTCTCACATAAACATGCACTCACCTTTTTTCAACTCGCCTAGCCGGGTAACTCGGCTCCATATAAACAGGCCCTCAATGTGCAAAAAAGTGGAGTTTTTTTTTATAAGTTAATCTTTTCCTTCGGCGCCAGTTGTTTCGGAGTCGGACTGCTGCTATGTACGATGAAGTATCGTCACTAGTCGGACCATGGATCGGACGCACGCACGCACGCTAGTGCTGTGCAAACTCCGGTTTTTTCACCTCCGGCTCTGGCAAAAAAAACTCCGGCTCCGGCAGAAAATTTCCAGCTCCGGCATCCGAGGAAAATTCGAAATTTAATGGAAATTTTACGGCAATTTCACATTTCAAAGTGGAATCACAAGCACTATCTTTGTTTTTGATTTGAACACTTCGCAACCTCGTACCCAGGGTCTTTGGGTACGAGGTTGAACATTTCGTACTATGCAGGATGCACGGTATTGGCGTTGTGGTTGCGCGAGACAAGAAGCAGTCGCTAAGTAAATGTGGTTAAAACTTTTATAATTGAACTTGATGAAGGCAAGTTTACGGATGTTCCCTGGCAAAAGGGCGCACCGTTTTTTTGTAACAATGTTCCCCGCCAGAGAAAAGACTCGCTCAGACGTGACAGATGACGGAGGACAAGACAAATATGACAGTGCCAGCCGTGTTAGGGCTGGCCATTCGTTCTTGTGGCGACTGGCGATACCAAAGTTTCGAAGTTCGCAACTAACTTGCGAAGCTCGTCGCCAACTTCGGAAATAACGAACGAACTTCGGAACACAATCGGCAAACGTTATGTGAAATCCTCTGTAAGTGCTGCCGGAGTTTTGCCGGAGCTGAACAAACTCCGGCTCCGGCCCTCCGGCGCACAGCACTAACGCACGCACGCACGCACGCACGCACGCACGCACGCACGCACGCACGCACGCACGCACGCACGCACGCACGCACGCACGCACACACACACACACACACACACACAGATGGCGTCACGTCGACAGACTTGTTTATATTTTTCACGCACCAAAAATCCTTCGGTAAACACTTAAATTTTTATTGTATAAAACAAATATGTTACATTTTGTGTACTGTAATACTGTAATAGCTCACAGAAGGCGTCGCAGTGTGAAAAGAACAACAGTCACGCCACTCGACTTGTGTCAAACTTTTTTGTTTTTTACACGCTGTGACATCATTTGCGATCTATATTACAGTATCTAGTATTACAGTACTTATCTATCATAAGATCTGCGAGTCAGTGCATGGTCGCAGGCTAATCTTGTTTGCAGGCTAAGGTTACTCGCAGGCTAATGGTATATATCGCTGCAGAAATGGCAGATTAAAGAACTAATAAACTGTGACAAGTCACAAGTGGCTTGAAAATCCATTTCTGCGCCTCTTTTCTCCACCAAGAACTGTATGTAACATAATTTAAAGATTCAGGTTTTTTAAGTTCAGTGTTGTAGTAAATATGTAATTGTTGGAAACATTTCAGCCCAGGTAACACAGAAGATGTATACATTTTGCGGCGATTAGTTTGAAACTGCATAACTTGGAGGCTGAGACCTTTTGGAGGAAACCAAGTTAATGCAAGGCGTGGGGAGAACTTCCACGTCGTGCATCATCTTCTGTAAACAAGTTTATCCGGTTGGGCAAAACTTGTCATAGGTTGTCCCCCTATGCCGCAAGTACCTACACCAACCTATGTAGTAAGAAAATAACAGCATGATGTTAAGGTTAAAATCAAGTCTAGTCTTATGTTGAATATATTACCTTTCCTTCCACAGTGGCCGGTGATGCAAAAATACTTTTCTTTGAAATTCCTTTCTTTTTACTTCCATGCTGCAAGAATAAATATACAGGTAATCAAACCTCTCTAATTTCCTATGAGACTCAAACGGTGGAATGTTATTATAGTGAAACATAAACACTACTTAAAACACGATCAAGTCGGTTTTCTTTCTGATTTATATCCCATAAATCCCTCATAAATTCATAGGGATTATACAGTGCGTATCGAAAAAACCTGAACCCTTAGAAAAAACCCTATTGTAGTAGTTTGAAAGCCCTACGCACTTCGCTGAACCCACAGATGCGTAAAACACACGGTCTTATACACCTGGGAAATTAAGATAACTTGAAGTGTATGCATGGTGAAAGTATTTAAAAGCTTTTTCTCTTCCTGTTTAACTTATGTGCTGATTAATTTATAACTCAGCGCTTTTAGGGCTTTCAAACTACTACAATAAATCGTTTTCACCCACGTGATCGGGTGGTGAAACAATACGAAATATTTGAATAAGAAAGAGCTAATTCCCATACCGTACACCAATATGGCCGCCATGTCATTGTTTTGGTACACCAATATGGCCGCCGTGACGTCAGATGAAAACGATCTATAGGTTGTTTTCTAAGGGTTCAGGTTTTTTTTTATACACACTGTATATATAAAGCCCGGGGATTATATATATATAATCCCTATGAATTTATAATTGCCCAATTCATAGGGTGCCTGCTACAACTATCTCGTATGGTAACGCCGGTAGCGCCCACATACGAGAAGGAGAGCAAGGGTTTGCTTTTCGCTCCACGTAGATTACGAGAGGAAGGCAAACCAATGAAAATCATCAAAATCTGTTGGTTGAGTCAGCACTTTATTACACTGAACGTTGAGCATAAAATGTGGGATTGATGCTGCATCAATACGCATGCCCAATGCTGTAATGATATCTGGTACTAATTATTCATCTGACTAATTATTCAAACAAGCTTGTAGAAGTCTGTGTATGTATGTGTTCAATGTAGCTGCGTAGCGGCGCTTGGCTTTCTTCTCTCCTCTCCACTCGCTTGCGACTTCGTCGCTCGCTCGTCGCTGCATTCCCCCCAACCCCAAGCGCTACTACGCAGGCTAGTTCAATGAACCTTTACGTACTTCTCAAGCTTGTTTAATAAACTGCTTTGGAGTCTTATTATTTCATAAAATCCCGTTAACATTCGACATAACAATGTCCTTTCGGCCCTCGGTATTTATCCTATACATGTATTCTAACTTACTTTTGGTCCATTGAAAAAATCTAGCCAGTTGCTTTTCTCTCGCTCCCGCGCTTCATTCAATTCCTGAAAATTGTATGAAATACGTAAAAAATTATAGAAAGATGCTTTGTTACTGCTTAGCTTTCGTTATGCTGCATACCTTTCGTTTCTGTTTCTTTTTGAGAGATTTCTTTTTCTTTAATTCTTTTAACTTTTCACGTTCTGCCCTACAAAAAGTGTTGTACAAATTGGATGTCAGATTATGTTGTAAAAAGTGTCAGTCTTAATTAAATGTGAATATTCTAACACTCGAAATTTTCCTTTACCAATAATCCTTTAAGGAGAAATTATATGCCTGGTGAAAATATGTCATAAATGTGTTCAAAATTCTGCGAGCCCTTGGGAATAGAGGGAAGATCCCCATGGGGCTTAAAGGGTTAATAGTGGTGGAAATTCACCTTTTCATGTCAGGGAGCATGCAAAGCCTCAAATCTCATAAATATCCGACAAATACACAAAAAGCGTTGGATTTTGACCGTTTTCCCTTTTTTGTTGAATATTTTAACATGGAGGCAGCTATCCCCCACCCCCACCACACTTTCCACCACTGGTCATCACTAGGGTTCGGCACTAAGTTTGGTCTTCAAATGTATATATTTGAGCACTTGAAATTTTCCTTCACCCAAATCAAAGTCCCATATACCATACTTGCTTAGTTCTTTAGTCTGTTTCCCTTCTGATTTATCCTCACTGTCCGAGTTGGGCGTGGCTGCTCTCTTTAAACCAGGCTCACCAACCTTCTTCAAAGATGATACCTACACAAGAAACACAGAACTATAGACATACTGTAATTATATATATATATATATATATATATATATATATATATATATATATATATATATGTATGTAATGTAATGTTTACAACACGAGCGGCCGTGTTGTATTGAATATACAATCACGAGCCGAAGTAAACAACTTGTGAAATGAATAAATAGTAAAAATCCCTTTGGGATATTGAGATGCTAATTAGTTACAAGCACTAGTGGTTGTATCAGAAGAGTATACATCCACTAGTGGTTGTAACTAATTAGTATCATTGGTTTTAGTTTGTATGGGGTTTACAGGGGTATACATGTGACGTAATTTCTGAAATTGGATTGGCTGCAAAACTCATGAATTAGTAATGAATTTCACAAATATATATATAAATAAAATAACATTTTGAAAACAAGCGTGGCGATTGGTTGAAAGCCGTGTTTCTATAACTTTATGGAAACACGGCAAGGTCCACGCTATCCAATACGCCATCATTACGGTGTAGGATACGCCATCCAGTACGCTATCATACGCCATTATGAAGAGTAAGAAGAATTTACACTTTGATGCATTGATTATTTTTATGTTCTATACCTATTTTCGACAGGTTATTTTATAAAGGAAATAGAAAACATTTTTTCCGTGTTCCCTGCATACAGTTATAGAAACACTTGTGGAAGTTTGGGAGAACGAGAAATTGCAACTCTATGGAAACACGGAAAAATAGGGAATAAAGAAGCTTTTTGTGTTTATAGACGTAGTTTCTTTTACTATAATTTAACTGTAACTAAGTTTTACAATAAAACAATCAATACAGCACCAACTGACTTAAACAGGTTGTTGATTAAGAAAACGTTAATTTTGATATGGATTTGTCTGCTTAAGCGCCTCTAACCCCAAAAACCTTTTTTAGCTATATCAAATCATGGCATAATTTCTAGTGTTTTGCTTACTGGAATCCAAGATAGGTGTCTGTTTCCACTTAAGAGTGGTTGTAAGTTGTAACTGTAGTGTTTTATTAATAAAAGTAATAGCTGGGACCTCACGTACAATCATTTTCAAAAGTCCTGGGACATTTGTGTCATTTTTCGGTTTTCCAACTCCCCCGACCATGTTTACGCTGAATTTTACCGGAATTGTTAACATGTTTCATTAGACAACATTGTAAAGGGAGGGGAAGGGAGGGATTGTGTGCATATTGCAAAATAGACGATGTTCAACGAGAATATTTAGAAAAGCTCAAGTGTCCCAACTACTTCAGTTAATAGAGGTTTGACTGTACCAATACAATTACAAATTGTTAAATGAATTATTAAATACAATTACAAATCTCATTAATTACCTTCGTTATTTCAGTGTTTCCAAATGGCTCTAATGTCACTGTACATGTTAAACCATCATCTGAGATTTTATCCACAGTTGCATCGTAATAACTGCAATAAACATATTAATGGCATGAATTCAACTGTCTGCCTAGCTTCTTAACCAAGTCCTTTTCAGGAGCAAAATTGCACGTGTGCGATAATTCAAAAGCTGCGGGTACGCGGGTACCACCCGGAGGAAGGTTTACTTTAGTGAGGAAGGTTTAAAGTGAAAACACGTGAAACAACAAATTCGGTAATCTGAGAAAGTTACAACTGACCAAGCAAGGTGTCGAGAAGAAAAGCGATTTGCAGCACTGAAAACATTGGCTAACCAACAATTATCCAGCACTGGCAGTGGCAGCAGTTACATGTGTGAGACATGTGCGCTAATGTCTGCTGTGATGTCTGTATCTTCCCAGCAGTCGATGGTAGTTAGTAGGCTGTCAGTCAGCAGCGGTCAGTTATTAATAGCTATTGTAGTATGCCAAAGCTTACCTAGGAAAACCTAGGAAACCAAGGTATACTGTAAAAGTCACGCAGTATTTATGAACGTTGCAAAACACAAAATTCTCGCTATATATATATTTTGAGGAGGGTTACTTAAAAACCCATCCGGAGGAAGGTTGAATAATTTTTCCAACTCTGGATAATTCACACGGGTAAATAACTTTGCACGTGCGAATCGCACGTGCGTTTAAAATTATCAATTATGGCACAGAAATATGAACCTAACTTTTATATTTCCTACACATCTGAAAAAGAAAGCTGCGTTGCTTGATATTCATTGTAAGACGTTATCTTTCGCTTTAACGCATTAGTTAAGTTGTAAAATGTAAAACGTACTCCGCTGTGAAAACTGTTACAGTCGCCTACGCTTAAAGACGATATACATTACATTGCAAAGACCTTCCTTGTGAGATCTTGCGTTACGCTGTGAGATCTTGTGTTACGCTGTGAGACCTTGCGTTACGTTGTGACACCTTACGTTACGTTGTGAGACCTTACGTTACGTTGTGAGACCTTACGTTACGTTGTGAGACCTTATGTTACGTTGTGAGACCTTACGTTACGAGACCTTACATTACGTTGTGAGACCTTACATTACGTTGTGAGATGTGACATATTACTGAAACTTTCACACGTTTTCACAACTGCAATGTGAATGAACAACTGAACATGGCTTTTTACGCGTGCGGTAAACAGCACGCGCAGTTGGGTTCACGCGTGTGCCAACGCGTGCGCGTGCGATCGCACGCGTCAAACGAAAAGGACTGTTAAACCCTTTTTCTCCCAACTTTCCAGGAGCTGTTTCATTGACGAATAAAATCATCTGGCGTTAATTATTGGGAGTGAAAGGGTTAAAGCAGATATTGTGAGGTGCTATATTAAATTCATTAAAAATTCATGAAGAAAATTCAAAAAAAGTGAATGTTTAATCAATATCTGTAAATCGCATACAGATTCGTCCTGATTTACTGTACATAAAGTTTTTCCTCAATTTACTTAGCTAAAATCACTCCAACTTGAAAAATAGTTTGAAAACATGGCTATTTAGATACGTCCATGTGATAAGTACGATAAAGCATTCGCAGCCGATCCAGACCATATCTCGATTGACTATGCTTGCAGCTCACCTTGTAAATCAGTTACGGATCGCTGCTCATGTTTTATCTATTACATAAAGTGCCAGACAACTCTGTTAAAAATTTGTAATGTCTGGTTCTATTCCATAATTGTAGATTTGTAGTACACACTGCCTAAAATTTTGAATAATTATTTCTCCCTTTGCATTTGGCATCTACAAAATGCCAACTGTGCTAATTGCCAAAACAAAACTCCAAAACGTTGGTCTACAGTCTTCAGCCATAATAAGTCCAGACCTGAATTCAGCATTGGATTACTGATCAGTGACGTTCCACCTATCTCAACTGTTTCCGTGCTAAGGACCACGTTATATCAAAATGAAATGTCATTTGTTTGGGGATTACCATGTCCAAACAGAGAAAGAAAATCCTAAAAACTACATGACTGTACTGTAATTGGTGGAGACAGACATCCAGCAAGAAAAGGAGGATCTACCAATGATGGACAAAGACTCCTGAAGTGGCGTGGTCAACTCCATCTCAGTTACATGCAGTACCATGAATCATGATGATGAGTTCAACAAAACGTAGCTCAACCCTTTCACTCCCAAATACAGAATTTTCCATACTTTATTATTTTACTTACTTGTCAATGTGAGAGCTCCTGGAAAGTTGGGAGTGAACGGGTTAATTGATGTCAATTCATACATCTGGTTAATTATTTCTCTGAAATTTTCACCATAATAATCCTCATTTTGCTAACACTTTGCAAATGATGTCAATGATAACACCCGTGGCAAGTTTGCAACTTTGCAGTGATGGATCCAGCTTGATCTGGTAGGGGGGGGAGGGGGGGGGGTGCTGAGCGAGTGAAATGAGATCAAGTCTGTGGTGTGGGGTGTTACTGAGGCAGGGTGGAACACCACTGAGGGAGCTACAGCAGGGGTCTGAGGACACAGCCCCCGGCAGGGGGTAGGGGGGTGAAGCCCACCAGAAAAAAATTGTTATACCTATTAATCATATGATAGCTAATATATGAATCATATATCTATGAATCATAGGTCCTCTGAAGTTTATACGGACATTGAATGAATGCATCCTTTAATGTACAGGCAATTAGCACCCCTCCTGCACCCCCCTGTAAATCCATCATTGCAACTTTGCATGTGTACATGTACATGTTTTTTTTACATTTATAAGCTAAGGAAGGATCATTGTTCTTACCAACCATCCTGGGTCCACATGGCTTGACATGAATCTCCTTCCTTCCATGCTGATGCAGACTTGGTTGTTGATCGACTAGATGATTCACCTGCACTACTTGTGCTCACCTAAAACAAATTTAAGTAAATACAGTCATGGCATTGAGGGATATTACACTGTAGGCTGCGTCAATGTATCCAAAAGCGATCATGATGAACATGGCGGATGTTGTTTTTTTTTCACAGGGAAAAGTGTCTATTACCGTTGAAGGAGAGAGTTTGTAAAAACACAATTGTTGGACACTTGAATAAAATTATTGATTAACCCATAGCTGTCTTGGGTTTGGGGGGCTAAGAACCTTGATTTCTTAGGGGGGTCTGCTCCCCCAGAAAATTTTGGATTTTCTAGGGTCTCAGAAACACTTGGCCATTCCATTGTGACTCGCGTGACCAAGTCACAAAATTTTAGGGTTAAAACTGTTATTTTTTACTACTTCTAATTTAGCAAGAATCAAGCTTACTTTAAACAATGAAGCCCCTGGGGATATAGCCAAGTTAATATATTTAATTCCTAATAATTATATTTAATGCCCTCAATTTAATAACTTATTGTCATGTGACTCGCTGACCACCAGAAATGTGAAAATTCCAATTACATGTACAGTACTGGCATTCTGATTAATTTTCCTGGCAACTTATTGATTTTATTTAATCCTAACCTTTATAAAACATATAGTGGAATATAAGGCTATGACACTCCAGTGAAATTTTAGAAAAATCTTTTTTGGTTTAACAGATAATGTTACAAGTAAAACATGACTCGCGTGACATAAGACTATGACTTGCATGACGAGTGACGAATAACATAACAAAAAGCCTGTTTAAATGACAAAAAGTCAATGGTTTTGTTTTCTTATTATTTGTTGAAGCATTAATGCCATTTGCAATAATAATTTAGAACAAGATGGACAACTGGAAGCATATTTTTAGAAATGCCACAGGTACCCCAAGACCTCCATGAGAATTTGTATAAAATGGCTTTTAATAGTATTAAAGCAGCCAAATCAATATTTTAAGAATAGAATTAACATCTCAACGGCTTTCAATTCTATTCTTGTGACTCACGTGGCGTGACGAACTTGAGGGTGATTTTTCTCTGAAACTACTGAGAATATGTTCCTAGATTTTGGGGGATTGGTTTCATTAACTAAGAGTACCAAGTTGTGATAGGCTTAAAGAAGTTGTTCAAATTGACAGGAAATGAAAATACTTTATGTGAAAATATCGTGACTTGCGTGACACTAAAATGAGGGTGTTTGCACTGTGGGCTAACACAAAGCCAATACGGATACCTCATTTTGAAATTTAGAATTTGAAATAAGTTATTAAATAGTAATGGCATTGCAAGTTGAATACATAAAATAATGAAGAAATTTGGTTTTGATACAAGAAATAGGACACTTTTCTTAAAAAGTAACAATATTTGTTCTATTCAATGCGTAATTATCTATGTTCTTATTTCTGTTCTCACAATGCCCGTGGGTAATTGTGGTAATTTTTTTTCACATTCCAGAAAGGCAAGGTATTGTAGCATCCAAAAATGGTATTGTAGGTGTTACAGTATTATGTTAATTTAATATTTTTTTCAATAATGTGTCATTTCTGTGGAATGGCTGCACTATTTCCTGCATTTTGAGCCAAGTACAGTATGGTAAAAACCCACGTATAAGAACCTGTGAATTAAGAACCTTTAGGCTAAAATTTGCCTTTTAGATTCCCATTTTATAAGAACCTTCTTAGCCTAAAAATTATAACAAGTTCTTATTTGAACAACTTCAGTTGAAATAACTGAAAATAAAAACAAGAAATTTTGCACATTTTGTATTTTTGGTAATGACATTATGTTAAAATTATTTTTAGTTTTTAAAATTAATTTAATTGTTAGATAAAGGATCTGGACATAAATCAGATCAGGGTTCGTTTTGATTATGTGGTCATATTAGTTATAATTAAAGTGTTTATTGTACAAAAGCAAGGGGCTACACCCATTTTGAGCTTGTTGTTGGACCTGAACAGCAAGCACCCTTTCCTTGAAAAAAATTAGAACCTATTTAAGAACCTGTTTTTGACTTAATCACTTAATAAATATAAAGTGACTTCAGCTTTCACCTTTGCAAGATTCTTGGCAGGGTTTTTAGGAGAATTAGACCCACTTATCTATTAATAGAGCTTAGATGGAGGGTCAGTTGGTTCTGTAATCCCTCATACATACATACATACATACATACATACATACATACATACATAAACTTTATTTACCCTCGAATTTACAGAGTAACTAATTACAGCTAATATCTTCGAGAAAATAAACAAGTAAATAAAATAAAAGCTCATAAATAAAATAAAAGAGCTCATACCTCCCCCCGTATATTATTTAAATATAATCATAATTATAATTATTTAAAGTACTTCAAGTAAAGTTACATGTCCGTATTTTCTTCTTAAAGTCCTTAAAAGTAATATCGGCTAATCTAAAATCGTCCAATATTCATAAAAATTATCAGTTTCAATCAAGGGGTACTGGTATACAATAATACAGTATGTAATCATTTATGGTAAATATATCCCTGCTCCAAAAACAAAAAAACCCCAACAAAAACCAAAAAAAACCCAACAAAAACAAACACTAAATTTTCTAGGAAATACTGTGGGCTGATTGCAGAAATGCTATTCAACCATTGTTTATATACCTAGATAAGCTGCAAAAATGCTGACTATGTTAATCAACAATTGTTTTTGGTTTTGCAATGTTGTGATCGATGATGGATAAATCCGAGGTTATATCTTGTTTAATAGCTTAATTAGCTACTCATTGTCTTATCCTTAAACATTGTACACTGTATAACTAAATCACTGTTGCAATTGACCCTACATGTCTATCTAAACTAAAGAGACAAATTAACCCTTTCACACATGCTTTCCAAGACATCTGCCTTTCGGACAAATAAAATTGTGTGACATTATGCACCTATCATTGTTAAGCCCCAGGGGGGGGGGGGATGGGACACTGACAGGATATTGACTGATTGACATGTCCCAAGACAGGGAAATTTGACTTTTTTGACAGCCTCGAGGGACATGTTTTTTGACACGTAAACTAGTTTTAATTTAAATATTTTAGCACTTGGTATTTCCCAGGGAGTGGTATTTTGACCAAAAAGGCTATTCTTCCAAATGTCAATATCCCTGTGGGTTTCCCCACCTATCCACCCCACCCTAGGGCTTAACAATGATAGGTGTATTAGACAAAGTATTAAAAGGGTTAAGTTGTCCCACTCCCACATGAACAAATGTGAGTGAAAGGGTCTCCCAAATACAGAATTTTCCATACTTTATTATAAAATAACATTTTGAAAACAAGCGCGGCGATTGGTTGAAAGCCATGTTTCTATAACGTTATAGAAACACGGCAAGGTCCACGCCATTCAATACACCATTATGAAGAGTAAGGAGAATTTACACTTTGATGCAGTGATTATTTTTACATTCTATACCTATTTTCGACAGGTTATTTTATAAAGGAAATAGAAAACATTTTTTCCATGTTCCCATAGAGTTATAGAAACACTTGTGGAAGTTTGGGAGAACTCGAAATAGCATGGAAACAGTCGCCCTGCGGGCTCATGTTCCCACTATAATTTCTCGTTCTCCCAAACTTCCACTCGTGTTTCTATAACTCTATGGAAACACGGAAAATGTTTTCTATTTCTTAATTATTTTCCTCCGCCTAACACCAGTTGGGAGTGGCAGGGTTACGGTAATGTCTGATATAATTAGGATTGAGTACTGCTAAAATTATTGAATGTTTCTAACGTTTCTCTTAGAAAATAATTTTGGCAGTACAGTAGAACCTGAGCTTTACGACCACCCCTGTTGCCAGGTAAAAGTGGTCGTAAATGACAGGAGGTCGTACATGGCAGGTAGTGATGTGATGTCATAGCAGCCATTTTGGCAGCGATGCAGCGCTTCTTTATATAAACATTGTAAGGTTAGGAAAATGGCGATTTATAAAGCTTTACAAGGGAAATGGAAAAACAAGAACATTTCAAAGAAGTGCAGTCTTGATTTATTAATCTTAATATGGTTATTAAAAGAAAAGAAATTTGACATTTGTGCGTTTAATATCATGGCCTTTATTTGTTGCGGTAACGTCAACGATCGTCAAGATCAACTTGTCTAAAGTTAACAAATATTACTCATGGTTTTGAATTGTTCAGTCATTGTATTAACTCTCAAACATCAACTAAAAAGTATTTAACTCTGACAACAAAAATTCACACAGATTTTCATCAAATAAAGCTCAAAAGAGAAGCAAAACAAGCCTAAAATGCGGTAACATGGCAATTGAGCAACACTTCCGGTTTCTTGTTTTCGCATGTGGTCACATTCGCGTTTGTTTACTACGAAAAAATGGGTATTTCTTTAACATATTTCGGCAGTTTTATGTTGAGATGGTCGCTCATAACAGGTAAATATCTTGTTTGGGACACTAAAAAGTGGTCGCTGCTTGCATTAGGCAGGTGGTCGCTCATTGCAGGTATATTTCTATTACAAATCATCCGTGCCAGAAAAAGTGGTTGTAAACAGCAGGTGGTCGTTAAAAGGGGTGTCATAAAACTCAGGTTCTACTGTACAGTACTCAAACCTTACTTATTTTGATTTGTATTTCAACACTGCCTAAGGCTACATTTACATGGTACCAGACAAATTCGAGACTGGTCTTGAATTTGTCCTATTTCATCATGTAAACAGGTGGAACCGGATGAATTTGAGACTGGTTCCAAATTTTGCTTCCGTGTAAACAGGTAGAACCAGATGAATTCGAGACCAGTTCTGAATTTGTCCGGTACCATGTAATACTGTTATTTCACTGTTTGATATAATTACCCTGTCAAAATAAAGGTCTATTTAGGCCAAATAAAAAAATATCCCGGTTTCTCATCAGCGCCCGCATCTGAAAATCGCACCGCATTTTCATTATTATTTTTTTAAATATATTCAATAATTTATTTTATAAATATATTAAAAAATTAGTTTGGCTTCCTGCGCTGTCTCGTTTGGACAAATACCGAATGGCTACCGAGTGACTTCCCATCTCGACTATTCCACCAAATTTGATCCCTAAATATCCACAAATGATCCCGAATCCCCCAGAGACAAAATGCTTTATATTATATTTAGTTCCGTTCTACATTTTATATCCGTTTTTAAGTTGGGAATAATTAATAAGGAGAAATCAAAAAAAAAAAAAGCGCATGCCTCATTTACTTTTTGAAAATGTTCTGATGAGAAACCGGGATATTTTTTTATTTGGCCTAATATTTTAACAAGAAAAAGAAACATAACTCAAACACACCTCATTCATCTGTACCAGATCAGAAGTAAGAGTAATGACTTCCTATATAGGCAAAAAATATACATAAACCTGACAATTTTAAAACAAATATAAATATAATTATATAAAGCCAACATGTAAACTATCTGAACAAAATCTAATTTATACCACTAACAACCACAATAACTGTTTATAATATTCATTCACTTACGTCAAGATCATTTTTTAATTTTAATAGTTCCTCATTATCAGGTTCTGTAGTCAATGCAGCTTCAACCTAACGTACACAAAAATCAAAAATATTTTTGTTGATGCTTTTTCTTTTATAATTTCTTATAAGCATTTTTAATGGGGAATGAGTATGTTCAATCACACAAAACGAATCTTGTGTCTTAAGTGTTTTCTTATATTTTACTAAAAAGCTAAGAGAATAGTTTCTACCTGTCTTAGTTGAGCTTTATAGTTCGCTAAGTTCGTCTGTAACTCTCTTGCCTCCGCCATATTGTCAAGATGGCGTTTGCAATACCATGAAGCATAGCGAGGCTAATGGGGTGGGGGAAGAAAGCCACTGACGACACACGGACACAATACTGTAGTGTATTCTTTCTTTTCCGAATCCGAAGGTGTTTCTGATTTTGCTTTAATATACACAATAACACAAGACTTTTTCGTGATGGCTCTTCTCCTTGAGATTCTCCATTTGATGTTTCGTCTTTTCTGGAGTATTGTGGAAGCAACTTACAGACTAGTTATTCCTGTACCGCGAAAGAAGATTGATGGAGAAATTGTTTTGATTACAGGTACGATAACAATATAATATATACTACTAAGGAGTTACTATCGCAAGTGAAGTGCTGCCTCAAAAGCGATGGGAAGTCTAATTTTTGATAATTTCACAAATGAACCCTGCAGGGATTGATTATATGAATTGTAACAGACCATATATAGTTAGTGGAGATGATGGTTTGGTAGCTGCATTGTCTTTCAAGGTTATGCAATTATATATAAGGCCCATACTGGCCGTACAGACTTTGAACTTTGATAGTAAAATAGTCATTTCGCTAAATTCTCATCTGGCTACCCGGTCATCAGGCTACTCAGTCATCTGGCTACACAGCAGTTTAATATGTTTTCCAAATTTTAGAAGTGGGCACTGGTCGTAAAATTAAATGGCATGGCTCCTGTTGTGAAAGTTAATGGGTGTGTAGCCAAGAGGTCAAGTGCAGGGGGGTGAGCACCAAAGGTGCGAGAAACATCTACGGGATCCGGGGGCATGCTCCCCCTGGAAAATTCTGAAATCTAAAGTCCCTGAAATGACATTTCCTGCATTTTGTGGGGAGATTTTACAGAATTCTGAAGATTATAAAACGTCATGTAAAATACACAAAAGACAACACATTTCAGGACTTTGT
This sequence comes from Corallium rubrum, assembly GCA_964035015.1. NCBI lineage: Eukaryota > Metazoa > Cnidaria > Anthozoa > Scleralcyonacea > Coralliidae > Corallium > Corallium rubrum. The sequence goes on along the minus strand of OZ036005.1, from coordinate 3,365,638 downwards.
ATAAATATATAGATATTTTAAAATCTTTGGGTTCTTCTATATTTCTACTTTGAAAATCTAAAGTACTGTAGACAAATCCTCTTACAATGCAATGCTGTTGTGGTTTTTGAACACGCATAAATACACACAGCATCAGTCAGTAATCTATTGTTTGAGTGTTTATTCATCACCAAATTCATTTCATGTCATTTATGGAAAGTTTATTATACATACTAGACTTCGAATAAATGTTAAATGGAGGAAAACGGTATTCCACTATGTTTAATTTTTATTATTTTTTTTATTATCTGGCTACACAGTCATCTGGCTATGCAGTCAACTGGCTATGAAGTCATCTCGCTATTCAGTCAATGAGTAGGCATGATGTACGGCATGGCCCCAAGAAAACACGTCATGATTTCCGTTCAAAACATTGACAAATGCATCTGCACCTTTTTGGCTAGAGAATTCAAAAGTAGCACACGCCGGGCATAAAAGGCGCCAAAATCGCCAGGTTAATCGTGGCATTTTTCCATATTGGACGAGCCGGAAATGTGGGAGTCTGGTGACGAATACCGATCTTCCCCGAGTTGTCGAATTTGAGGCCCTCGGGTGACGATCGTATTTACTCGGGTGACAATTGAGTGTCAGAAATAAACAGAGCTTGTCTAAAGCTTCATTGTGATACCAAACATGCTATGTTTTCTTCAAATGACTTCATTGTAGGAAGCGTCAAAGTTTATGGATTTTCGAAGAATTGCATGCTGCTCAAAAAAAGGAAATTTTGAGGCTTGGTTTATTTTTTTAACGGTATCATCCTTGAGTGGAATTCCTCGATCAACTGATGCCTGGAGTTTTGGTCTCAAATGTGTTCGTTTTGGTTTTGGATGTTTAAGCTTAAATTTTCGATTATTTGGGAATTTCAACGAGGTATCTCAGCCCAACAACGTGCGTTTGGACTTCGGTATGCACATAAAGTACAGTAAGAAGCGAAGGGAATATTCACAGTATTTGACATTTCAAAGTTTCTACTTTGTCTATTACAGTAAATTATGGACGTGATTACAGTGGTCGACAAATTTGCCAGTCAGTGCCTTACAAAGACGAGAGAGGTAGCGAAATTTTATAATGTAAGGAATGTAAACAGTGGAAATTATTTGCTATTTGTAGCATGGTGCTGGAGTATGGATACTTTTAATATACATAATATTTTAAATATTTTCTAATTGTTTCTTTGAGATATCTACAATGAATATATAGGTTGAGAAAAAACAATATTTGGTTCATTTTAATTGTATGTGTCTAGCAGGCTGCACCAAAGCAGGCTGCACCAACATCAGGACATGTAATATTTTTGTTCTGGTTTACATAGTGATATGTGTTTAATAACATTTACCGTGTGACCTTATAACAGTCTGAAAAAAGTCTACTTGTTGACTTTGCCAGACTATAATACAGAACTTTATGTTTCAACAATACTGGTGTAATGGAGTCAATGGTACAGCCAAAACTAGTGTGAACTGTAGTTGCTGAAGATTGAAGTCACATGTATGATTTAATTTGCATGTACACAAATGCTATTTTGGCCTTGGTTTTTTTTTCAGTTATCAGCATCAGTCTAATTGTCAAATATTATATGCTAGTCTACAGTAGCTGATAGTAACAAGTAATGATGGTACAATAACCTTGATAGATGCATCAACACAAATCTACTTTTCTGGCTCTGGTTGATTGTAATTACCCACAGAGCCACACTATTAATGACTTTGTTGATACTTAATTCTATTAATAACATGTACAGTATCAATATGAGCCTGGCTTACATGGACAGTATCACTGCAAGCCTGGCTACAGTACATGTACATGTACAGTATCAATATGAGCCTGGTTGCATATACAGTATCGATCAATATGAGCCCAGTTGCATATACAGTATCAGTATGAGCCTGGCTTCATATACCTAGACTGGACATGTTGACATAGGCCCAGACCACTATTACATCATGTTTTAGTTGATTCTAAGCCCATGTTTATACCAGTATGGCTAAATTGACAGACAACTCTGTTACAATACTTAATTTCCTTGCTAAAATTTGAGCCAGCCTACTGAGTTAGCTGGCATCTCATTCAAGAGCGAGGTAATAAACTGGGACAGCAATTTTCTACATGAACCGGTTACATTGTTTTATTATTATTACTTATACTAGTGTTGCATGTGTATAGGCATTGTCGATGAAAACGTTCTCTTTATTATGAACCAATGTTTTTATCAGAAACTGACAGTATATAATGTTGTAAATGTTAAGTAACTAAATGTACAGTATGTACTGTTTAACAGCTTATTTGAAAACAACTGGTTTTTCTTCGATATTTCGCGCTGCAAGTAGGATAGTTTTACTACAAACACAAATTTTAAAGGTATATTAACATTTATATTATTTTATCCCATACTGTTGGTTCATATTTGTAACACTTTAATAAAAACTTATACTCTTAGTTAGACGATAGATGAAAGCTATTCAAGCACAAAGTCAATGCAGTTGTTTCATTGTTTGACTATACAAATTTTAACCAAACTTGGTTCCAATCGAAGTATATAAAGAAGGTATACAACAAAACATAGAGTTTGAAGCTACACCGTAGAGGTTTTACTGAGCAATTTAATCTGTATTTACTAGCCAAACCTCTCACCAATCATAGATAACTTATTACACCTCAACTCCTTTTCAATAAAATGTAATTCATGCTGCTGCATCCTAAAAGAAACGTTGCATCGCTCTCTTCGCTAAAAAGAAGCCGCCATCTTTTTTCTATTTTGGCGCGCGCTTCCGCTGGCCAATAGTAACGTCAACCTGGCGATTTTTGGCCCTTTTGTGCCCGGCGTGGCAAATGGAACAATAATATTGCAGTGATCGCACAGTGCTAAGGAATGCAGATGGATTTGTTAATGTTTTGGTGGAAAACATGACATGTTTATTTTGGACCATGCCATGCATCATAGCAATTTGCCTGAGGGGTTGACATACAGAAATTGTTTTAATTAAGAATTTTCCAAGAGACCTTTTATAGTACACTAGTGCAAGAATGAGATTAACTGTGTTTTTCTGTAATGTAGGTGGTGGTGGAAAAATTGGAGAATGCATCGCCATGGAATTGGCCAAACTCAATGTCACAATTGTTCTTTGGGATGTGAATGAAGGTTAAAATCATTTATTGTTACATATAATTATTATTATTATTATTATTAGCATCTTGATCATCATCATTAACATTCTAGTTATAAGTATCATCATTATCCTACCTACATGATTGTCATCATCAATATTTGTATTAGCATTTTAATCATTATCATCATCACAATCACCATCCTGATCATATTCATCAGTGTTATCATCATCATTGTCATAGGCATTGTTTAATAATTATTGCCATCAGCATCCTGATTATTATTATCATCATCTTCTTGATTCTGTTGTTTATCAGCATCATCATCATGATCATTATCACAGTCACCATCATCATTAATTATTGTGATTATATTATGGTTTCATCTGTACCACCATTATAATTATCAGCATCATCATTCTGATAATCATCATAATTATCATCATCAACATCATCAGCAGCAGCATCATCATCACAATCAATATAATCCGCTTCATCGTCATGACAATTGTAATTGTTATTGCCATGAATAATAATTTTATCAGCACCATAATATCATCACCGTAATCATCATCATCCCATCTGATCATCATCATCATTATCATCATCATCACCATTATCATCACCAACACCATCAACAACAACACCATCATCATCATGAACACCACCAACATCATCATCAACACCACAGTCAACACCACCATCAGCACCACCATCATCAACACCACCACCAACACCATCAACAACAACACCATCACCACCATCAACAACAACACCACCACCATCAACACCCACCGCCATCAGCACCACTGGTCCAACACTAACACCACCACCACATAACTGTCACTGGGGACCAAATCATGAAGTGACAAGATTTGTGGGACTTCGTTCCTTGCCATTTGTGGCAACGTTTGTAAATTAATATACATGTATACTAATAATTCTTATTTTAAATTCTCCCATCAATACTATGCATTATGTAGAAGCCATCGAGAGGGTTGCAAGTAAGGTTAGAGAACAAGGAGCAACAGTGTTTGCTTTCCGTTGTGATCTCACAGACAAAGATGAAGTTTATCGTGTAGCGGAAGAAGTGAAGCGTCAAGTTGGTCATGTCACCATCCTCATGAATAATGCTGGAATCTTGATAGCTAAACCACTCATGAACTGCTCAGACAAAGAGTTAGCCAAGACTATTGAGATCAACACCACTTCTCACTTTTGGGTAAGTTTTTTGGAACGAGTTGTTGCAAATTTTCATTTGATCGAACGGTACACTTCAAACATGGCTATTAAAGCCATTATTGAAGATACAGTAGATTTTAAAAAACATAGAGATAAATAAACGACATGGCCTGGCAGATGATAGAAATAATGAATTAAAATTACGAATAAAATGTGAAAGATGTTTTTTATGTTTCTATATAAACTTTGCGGCCAATATTCAAACAAACAGCCCAGGATAGGGGGGGAGGACAACAGGGGTATTCAGACAATTATATAGTTAATAATTGCACAACAACATCACATTTGTTCCCAGAGGCACACAATAAAGAACTAACTAGTCGTTTAATATCATAACTACTCTGACAATGAGTTTTCGCATTGCGTTCGCGCTTTATCCCATTAGAGTAATTATTATTTTGCAGTCATTTGCTACTCACTTTTCACCAGAAAGTTTGGAAGTTCGTTCCGAAGTTCGCAAGTTCGTTGGGAAGTTCAAAGCTCGTTTTAAGCTACGCATTTGATTAACTTCTTGGTTCCTAGTCGCCGGCAATCAATTGCATAATTCAAAACAAACTTTGAACTTCCCAATGAACTTGCGAACATTTTGGTGAAAAGTGACAAGTGAGTTACAAATGACTGTCATTGTCTTTGTAAATATGTAATACTGTAGTCTTTTGTAAAAATGAGAGAACGTGTCTTAAAAATATGTTTTAAAATGTTCAAAATTTTGCTCAAATATGATGTCAGATCGCGGGAAATGCCATTTCAGAGACTCAAATCACAAAATTTTTCAGGGGGAGCATACTCCCGGACCCCCCTAGAAATTGGGCAGTCTTACTGCCCCCCTGACTAAAAAATCCTGCCTACGGCCCTGAAACAGCCGGAATTATCAACTGTGGGTTGAAATAGCTCCGTAAATAATTCACGAAAATCGTCCGCCTTTAGTTGATTTTTTTGTGCCCACACGGTATCCATATCATTCATTTACACCAGTATTAATATAATTAATTCTTTGAACGTTTTCATGGCGATAAAGTAATATAAATAAGTTTTGTGGAAACACCACGTAAAATATTTCTTTGCTAAGCTTTCGGCCTGTTGACTCAGGCCTTCATCAGAGCAATGACAACAAACATCACACTATTTCTCAGGAGGGACAGCCATTAAATAGCACGTGGCGTGCCCTATTCGGAGAACATTCTTGATTTTGTTTTCTAATTAATAAAATTAACGTGATACGCCATTGTATTCTTACGTGATTTAATTGATCAGTTGCTTAGTTTATAAATGGCGTGAGCCAACAACTTCTTGTCATTGCTCTGATGAAGGCCTGAGTCAACAGGCCGAAAGCTTAGCAAAGAAATATTTTACGTGGTGTTTCCACAAAACTTATTTATATAGTTGTTATATTGTTAATTTATTGAGACAATGCATTCGGAAACTGCACCCCTGCGATCTTTCAGTTGATTGGCTAATGACATGATTAATATTGCTGGGAATTATCTGGCACGGGATCCGTGGCATGCACTAAGAGGTCAAGTGATCTAAGTTCTCTTAAAACCAGAGCCTGCGATCCTTCAATACCAAGGAACAACCTCCGTTCCTTGGTATTGACCAAAAGGATGGCAGGCTCTGGTTACGAGATTGTTAATATGACAGGTAGAGTATCCATGTGATGCATTGCGCGCTCATAATCTTGCTGGCGCCTGCGGCCTGCCAGGAAATTTCTTTTGCCGTTTGTATCCTTCAATATCTGAACAATCCTTGGTAGAAATTAATAGTATTAGCATTTTATTCTAAGAAGACAGACCTAGTTTTCTAACGTCTCGAGTGAGAAGGGCGGCAAGGGCCTTCGCTCGAAACGTTAGAAATCTACGTTCGATATTTTCGGCAGTACTCCTTCAACACTTTAATTCAACTCTGATTCAGATTTGGACTGATGAGACATTTAAAGAAAACAACCAAACTACCGAAGATTGCAGAGAATCACTATATTGAAGGATTCGCCGTCAGTGATAGCCCAAACACACACGCGAGTTCTGTGAAAGGTCAAGTTCCCGTATGTAAACAGAGAAACAAGCACGCAATGCGTCACCTGGATACTCATCATTTAATTAAAATCCACGAAAAATGCATCAAAAACGACAAAATCGTCGCTAACTAGATGGCCGAGTTATAATAGCACGCTTGTTTTTCACTCCAATCGGAGTACGTGTTGTCATTCATTTACTTCGGTTATTTCATAAACTACGTTGTAAGACATTATTACGTCATATTGTAAGACGTTACGCTACATTACACTACGTTATAAGACGTTACACTACGTTGTATGGCATTACACTACGTTCTAGACATTACACAATGTTGTAAGACGTTACACTACATTGTAAGACGCTAACTGCGTTGTAAGACATTACACTACGTTGTAAGACATTACACGCTACATTGTAAGACGCTAACTGCGTTGTAAGACATTACACTACGTTGTAAGACATTACTCTACGTTGTAAGACATTACACTACATTGTAAGACATTAGGCTACGTTGTAAGACATTACACTACATTGTAAGACATTACACTACGTTGTAAGATCGACATTACACTACATTGTAAGACGTCATGCTACATTGTAAGGCATTATACGCTACGTTGAAAGACGTTACACTACGTTGTAAGATGTTACACTACGTTACATTACATTACATTACACTACGCTGGATTACATTACACTACGCTGTATATACGTTTCGCGCGATTGCTACATTCTCAGATATTAAGCCCCAATCAAACGAGAACGCAAGTCATCGCAAGTTGGCAGTCACGCTATCTCAGCCAGCCGCTCTGAATACTTTCCCGGAAATATTATGTACCATGACAAAGTTAAAACTTGTTTAAAACACTCATGAAACCGGGGGCCCCGCTTGCGACACCCCTGATTGTATTGGAATATTAACCAGCATGCTCTCATTAACTTTATAGACTACAAAAGCATTCCTGCCTCATATGTTAGAGATGAACTATGGCCATATTGTGACCACTGCATCTGTAGCTGGATTATTTGGATGTAAAAATTTAATTGCGTATTGTGCATCGAAATTTGGAGCTGTGGGTTTCCACGAAAGCCTTCATTTGGAGTTGCAGTCTCTGGGAAAATATGGCGTGAATACCACTTGTTTGTGTCCAATATTTGTTAATACACCACTGCTTAAGGATTGCAATATAATAGCAAGGTACTGTATTTGACTTAAAGAAAGCATCGAAGCAAGCAACCAAGCCAGCTAATAAGCAAGCAATCAAGCAAACAATCAAACAAACAAACAAACAAACAAACAAACAAACAAACAAACAAACAAACAAACAAACAAACAAACAAACAAACAAACAAACAAACAAACAAACAAACAAGCAAGCAAGCAAGCAAGCAAGCAAGCAAGCAAGCAAGCAAGCAAGCAAGCAAGCAAGCAAGCAAGCAAGCAAGCAAGCAAGCAAGCAAGCAAGCAAGCAAGCAAGCAAGCAAGCAAGCAAGCAAGCAAGCAAGCAAGCAAACAAACAAACAAACAAACAAACAAACAAACAAACAAACAAACAAAGAAGCGAACAAGAAATCTGTCCTCTTTCTCTCTACACCATATAGGTAAGCCGTATGTATAAATCTGACACGGAGCTGAGTACAATTCTAAAACCTAGTAGTAAATAAAAATATTCTTATTTTCAAAAATACTCACTCCATATTTTGCATTTTGTAACAGGTTCCCATCTGTGTTCCCCACGTTGTCACCTCGGTATGTGGCAAAGCAGTTAGTCGATGGAATGTTACGAAACAAGCAATTTGTGAGACTTCCCAAATCGATTAACATTCAGATGATGTTAACGAGGTAACTAAAATTGGTCCAAAATGAATGTTGGTCCAAAAACAGCATTTTCTGCTTTGGTCGTCAGTAATATCAACAAGACTCGACATATCAGAAAACGCTGACACCGTTTTGCTCGAAATTTATCTCCGAATCGAACTGCAAAAAAAGAATTTGGAATAAAAGAAAACGCTTTGTACTTGAGTCGCTCCGAGTGAAGCCCTCTGGTTTTCCTTAAAAATTCCCCAACTATTATTGACTTGCATTACCCTGCGTGTCAGAGACCCTTTCCCACCTACGCAAGCTTCGGGGGAAAGTGGGCTCTGCCAACAAACTCGATATTTCTTTTTGAGCATGCGTGAACGGTTGCCAAGATACTATTTTGGACCCAGGCTCTAACGCGTCACTTCCTATTTTCCTGCTTACGCGTGTTCGTAAACTAGAACTTGTTTGACCAGTTTAAAACCTGACTGACTCGCCCCAAACTTGGGGCGAAGATCGAGTTTGTTGGCAGAGCCCAAAGCTTGCGTAGGTCGGAAAGGGGCTCTGAGTCGCAGGGTAGACTTGCATGTGTTTATGGCAAAATCAAATACAACATTGTATTCTACAAATTATTAGTTTTCTATATAACGATATCTATTTTATTTTTGTGGCATAAGGCGCTTTACCGAAATCACTCTGCAAACCTTAGAGCCTGTTTACAAGATGGTAGAATTAACCGGGGGGGTGCTGGCGTGGTAGGGTTACCCTATAGTATATTCCAAAGATTTTGGGTGAAGGAAAATTCGAGTGTAGAATATAAACATTTTAAGACCAAACCGGGACCAGTTGCGAAAAATGCAACTACACAGGCCTTCCGGCAGGAATTGAACCCACGACCTTTCGATTCTAGTGCAATGCTCTGACCACTGAGCCACGGAGGGCGTTGCCGAGAGCTTGATCGCGAGTTCTGTATATATAATGAGGTGGTAATGCCAGGCGAGAATTGGGTATATTATAAGTAATATTGGGCATTTCACTCGATTACATAGCATGTTCTAAAGATTTTGGGTGAAGGAAAATTCGAGTGTAGAATATATACATTACCCTATAGTAGCCGGGTTATCTCGTTTTGTCCTTGTAAATGCGTTTGGTAGGGATAACTCGCCCACGTGGGACAAGTTTTTACTTGTCCCAGGCTTCTTGTTATTAGCAGGGTGACGACCTACCAATGAGCTCTATATATAACTGGAGAGATATCTTCTGTTCATTCACCGGGCAAAGATTGAAGTCAAACATGGCGGACATGTAGGCCTAAAGTACGTATAGTTCCAGTCTCCTACGCGGTCTTTAGAAGACTGAAACGTTTATACGTACTCCAGGACCATAAGGATCGCGGGCTCTGGGAACAAGATTGCCGCAAAGATATCACTCCAGTTAAACACCGCTGCCATAAGTTTGCGCATGCGTGAATTCGCTAGAGTAAACATTGCAAGAGAAGTGGGAACTAGCCGTGGCGACAACAACCAGACAGTGAAGACTAAGTAAGACTTGACTATTCATTTGTGTTTTAAAAAAAGGGTAAAGAAAATTACGAAGGGGTAATTTCAGAATATGTTACAATATTGACAAAGAAGCCATGGACAAATTACCTACCTTATCTTTTTGGTAGTATGCTTATAATTTTAACTTTTGTGTCGGACTCTCGGACCAGTCCAAATATTTCAGTGTTTTTCCGCTCTTTTTAAACGTTTGGCAGCGGTGTCCTCCAGTTATATAGAGCTCACTGCCCCTACCTTGGCAGGCCTTACGGCGGTGAAGAAATTGTGTGTTCGTACCTGTGAAATTTTGCTTGTAAACCCGGGTGCTACGGTAATCCAGGTGCTAGGGTAACCCTACCTCTATATAAACAGGCCCTTAATGAAGACCCTTTTAAAGGTATATCTCATGCTAATTGGTTATTTGTTATTTCCATTGATGTTTTTAGAATGATGCCACACAGATTCAATGAAATTCTCAATGAGTTTTTTGAAGCTGGGCTTGAAGACAAAAACCTCAAGAAAGCACAAGCCTTGAATAATCAAGAAGGGAAGGCAGAAAAAGAAGAAAAGAAAGTTGAATGATAAACGTGGATGTCTGACAGGTTTTTGAGTTACTTTCCGCTTGGTAAACTGTCTTTGAAATTAAAAATTTAGTCAGAAATTAACTCGCTTATTTGAAAGTAGGTTTTTTTTTGAAGTGCCTATGAAGCGTAAATTATGTTGGGTATTATCAAAAAGAACACTGGAAGTGACAAAATAACTTCTTTTGCAGTTTTTCGTTTGCTTATTTTGTTTTTGAGATAATTAGTTTGTTTGATATGCAAACTTTTGGTGGTACAGTTGGTTAGCGCGCGTGCATGCCTTTCACCTCTGCTATCTGATTGAAAATTTTACCTTGGCCGCATTGAGAAAAGTGCTTCCAGTTTAACTGTACCAAACACCACAGGTTTCCTCCGGGTACTCCGGTTTCCTCCTGTAGTATTATAGACACTGGATCATAGTTAGTGGAGGGGGGTGGTTTGGGAGCTCCATTGTCTTTCAAGATTATGCAATGGTCATGTTGATGAACACAATAGTTCATGTTGGAAGAAGGCAATTGGTTGAAGAAAGGAAATTCTATGGACACGTGACGACGAAGGACTACACAACGAACAAAGGATTTACAACACGTGACGACGAAGGACTACACTAATTAAATCCGAACGTTGGTATTGGATGACTGCTTCATTGTACAGAAAATATAATACGTTCAGTGACCGTGAAATTAGACAAATTGAACAAAAGCATGGAACGATGACTTTTGCCGAGTTTCCAAACCATCCCCCTCCACTAACTATGACTGGACCAATGAGGGATGGCTCTTACTAGACGTCTTGGGATAACAGTTTAGATATAACTGTTAGAGTCATCCAGTATAAATATAAGTTACATTAGTTTTAGTATTATGAAACCAAACTTAATTCGAAGGACGCGTATGGCTGTGTTTCTCCCACAACATCAAACAAGTATAGAATTTGATATTTGCAACGAAATCACACTATATATTATATCGAATATATCAAGACCTTTCTCCGATAAATCATTATTCACATGCATCTACGTCGCAACATGTGACATTTACATAACAATCTGGAATATGAGAATATTTCAACAACGAAGCAAGGAAACGAAAAACTGCAAACAAACGATGTTACTTTGTCATCTTAGACTTAGGTGTTCTTTCAAATAAGACAAACATAATTTTCGTGTTATTGGCATTTTAAGATTGGCGTTTGTTAACTTGGTTTCGAAGGCCGGGTACTGAAAGGCCACATATCTTTTGTTTTACGTTTATTAAAGTGTCTATGAAATGAAAAATTCGTTGGCATTTTTGTTGTTTTATTGTACAGAGGAGCATGGCAGGAGCACTCACTGAAAATTTCAAGAGAATCTGATGCGTAGTTTTCGCGCTGTTAACTCTCAAAGTTTGCCATGGCTAGTTCGTTCTTGGAGAAAAATTGGGCTTTTGGTAACAATGCTTGTGACGTACGCAAATGGACAACTATGCATAAGAACAATAGATTTCACTATTAATGATCCATCTGCGTACGTAATAAGGCATTGTTACCAAGAAGCTCAAATTTCCCCAAAACAAACTATCCACGGCAAAGTTTGAGAGTTAATAGCGGGAAAACTACGCATCAGAATCTCTTGAAATTTTCAGTGAGTGCTCCTGTCATGCTCCTCTGTACAATAAAACAACAAAATGCCAACGTATTTTTCACTTCATAGACACTTTAATATTTTTAAAAACAGTATGGTTGAGTAATTGAACCTAATCTGGCTGATTGCTTCATTATACAATGTACAATGTGGTCAGTAAGTGTGAAAGTACCAAATTTACATAAAGATGTACAAAGACATAAAACGAAAGCCTTTGCAAACCTTCCAAAGCTACAGTGTCCCAAAAAAGTAAGGCAGATATACACTTTGTCACTTTTTGCCATATCTTTGTCATTTTTTTCGCCATTTTTTGTCACTCCCCCCCCCCCCCCCCCTCCCAATTTTCGTCACTTTTTTTCCAATTTTTAGTCACTTTCTTTGTCACTTTTTTTCACCTGTTTTGTCACTTTTTGGCCAATTTTTTGTCACTTTGTTGTCACTTTTTAATTGTCATTTTGTTTTGGCAATTTTTTATTCATTTTTTTGGACAATTTTTGTCACTTTTTTATCCCTACATGTTACTTTCATTTGTCAATTTTTTGCCATTTTTTTGTTCATTTTTGCCAATTTTTTGTCACTTTTTTTGTTACTTTAATTGTCACTTTTTTTCATATTTGTTTTGCCATTTTTTACTTATTGATCGGCGTCCACCGTATATTTGCAATTCACCATACCGTAATATAATCTGGAAAATTGGCAAAAGTCTTGTTCTAAATTTTTGTTCAGGTTTATGCAAACTTGTGCACGGCGAGGACAATATATTTTTGTTATTATGAAACAATCATCCAAAAGTAGCGTTCGGGTTCAATCACTCAACCGTATTATTTAAATATTAATAAGCGAAAAACAAAAGGTTTGGTGCACGGTGAGGACCGTCCCAACATAAAATTACCGCTCATTATAGACGCTTTGAAGTTTTCCGGATTTCCAAAGCCGATGATCCGCAGCATGGCCCCAAAAAAATTATTTTCGCCCAAAACGAATCCATCTGCATTCCTTAGCCTTCGAAATTGACACTGAAATTGACGTGAGATCACTGAAATATGATTGGTCCATTTGCCACTTTGATTTCTCCAGCCCAAAGGGTTTAGGAATGCAGACGGATTCGTTTTGGGCGGAAACTATCATGACGTGTTTTTTTGTGGGACATGCCGTGCATCATCGGTTTTGGTAATACGAAAAAGTTATAAACGCCAAACTGTATAATTCAACACTACTTTAAGTACTTTCAAATAAGCGTTTATTTTTAACTTAATTTTTTTATTTCATATATAGGAACTCTGAAATTAAAGTATATATGTTAGTCCTTTTGTAAATTAGGGAAGGCAAATTATTTTAGTCTATTTAGGTGTTGCACAAACTAGAAAACTGATCATTCATGGCCAATTATATCGTATTAATCAAGGTAACAAGATGGTTATATTTTTGCATTTTTAGCATCACAACTGCGTCCATTTTTCAGTTTCCTATCTAAAAAAAATATTTGCATGCTATTTTATTCCCCTCGGATTAAATTCTTCCCAAGACCAGCTATACCCAAGACTTTCCTGAGAATATTGGCATTGTAGCTAGTTCACCGTGTCCACTGACCTAGTTATTTTTTGGATCGACACTAAATCATGGTCAAAGTGGAGACAAACCAGACAAAGTGCTAAAGAGCGGTGCCCTGTTTGCCGTCGAAAATCTCGCTTGCATTCTCGTTCCCAGAGCCCTGAAAGGCACGTGCGCCACCAAGCACTTTAAAGTGCTTATGTCACAAAAAAAAAATTTTAACTTTTGAGTAGAGGACAACAAGTTAGTTAATAGGTTCTTTAACATTTTTCGGTTTTCTCTTTTCATTCGCGAGATATGCGGCTCTAAACAGCAATTTTCGTGAAAATGTCGCGTATCAACAAGAGTCTGGGACGAGCGTGGTGTGACGTAGCTTAAGGGACTTATTAATTTTAACAATAGCTTTTTAGTACTCCTTCACATGTGAATTCGAACCTCCGTCCCTTAAGCTACGTCACACGGCTGTCGCCCCAGACCCTTCTCCGTTTTTTTCTCGGGCGCGACAATTTTTTGCTAAAAACCAATTTTTCAAGGTTTAGAGCCGCATATCTCGCGAATGAAAAGAGAAAACCGAAAAATGTTAAAGAACCTATTAACTAACTTTTTGTCCTCTACTCAAAAGTCAAAAAAATTTTTTTGTGACATAAGCACTTTAAATAAGATCTAACAATTACCACTATTTATCAAGATTTATCAAGTCAGGTTTTCTTAGATGAACTTTATTTCCTAGCAGCTAAACAGTATATTATTACAACGCTCTGACAATCAGGTCTGTTCAGTCAACAAGATCCTTGCAAAGTCAGTCAATTTACAAATATCAAAGTTAAATCTACAAAATCATATATCCTGGTATATATGTTTACAATACGGAATAAGAAACAAAACATTTTTCAGCCAACGAAATCGATATTGGTACGGCTATTTCCATAAAAAGATATCAATCTTGTAATTTTCTTGTGCATGGCCATTCACAACATACTTTTCACTGAAATGCTTGTAAGTTCGTTTCGAAGTTCATTGGGAAGTTCGTTTTCAACTACGCATTTGATTGCCTGCTATAAACTAAGCAGCCAATCAAATACAAGCAGCCAATCAAATACAAGCAGCCAATCAAATACAAGCAGCCAATCAAACGCGCAGTTCAAAACGAACTTCCAAACATTTCGGTAAGAAGTATGTTGCAATTGCTTGTAAGTTAGTCACCCCGTTTTTTTCTTCGCAAAAAAATCACAACAAAGAAAATTATGCGGAGCTACCTATATAAGTTACAAATAAATCCATTACCACACTATTTGAAGTGGTTCTCTGATGAGAATATTGTTGGCAATGTTTTTGCATAATCCTAAAGATGTTATGGTAGTTGGTAATCGTGCAAAGGTTCATTTCAGAAATCGTTGAAGAAAAGGTGATATTTTACGTCTGAAGTTTGGATTTTGGAGCGCCGCCATTAAAGTGACCAAGCTTGAGAAGAATGAGTCGAGGAAGCTTATGACGTCATCGACTCAATAACAACAATGACCCTTTTGTTGACAACAATGATATTTAATTTGTTTTTATTGAGTCTATGACGTCATAAGTTCTCCACACCTCGTTCTTCTCAAACACGGCCAATTTAATGGCAGCGCTGCAAAATACACACTTCGTTCGTAAAATACAACTTTGTTTTAGGGGAATTTCGAAATGAAACTTTGCACAATTATCAAGTTCCATAATATCTTTAAGATTATGCAGAAACATTGACCAACAATATTTTCATCAGAAAACCACTTTAATAAGATGCTAACATCCAGCAAACTATTGATTCTTCAAAACTCGTCTTCTATAAACACTGATACTATATAAATGGCGTTTGAAAAACTAGGGGAGGGGATAAGGGAGAACCTTTCTGGATATCATAAGAAAACCGTGTTAGAAAAATGAAAAAGAAATCCAAAAACAAAATGAGAGAATGAACTTTACCCAGAGAATGGCTCAACCACTGATATCTAAAAGAATACTTGATCGAGTTATAACTTGGGTAATTGTTTACCATACTACCAAAATCAGCGGAGTGCTCGTCGAGCCCAAAATAATAACACGCGTCAAAACAAGCCAACGCAAAGGAATGTAATCACGCACGTGAGTGAAAGAAAGCAGTCTTTACGGAAAGTTAATTTCATATCACACACTACTTACGAGGGAGAAAACTTCTGGAACCAGGGTTAGTAATTTCATATGGTTCTTTATTATGTCAGCCTTCGAGGGAAGTCCACGATATATTTACATCGTGTACACACTGGAACAAGTTTCCGAAACATTTTCGAAAAAGTTTCGTTGAGTTGTTTCAAAAAAATAGAACAGTGCTTTAAGCTGGTTTTCCACTAAGCGATTTTTTTCGCGCGAAGCGACTTTTTCTTTTGTTTCATGCGCTCTGACCCGGAACTAATCAGAAATCTATTGAATTCGAACAAAAGAAAGTCGCTTCGCGCGAAAAAAATCGCCTAGTGGAAAACCGGCTTTAATCAGGGAAACTTGGTTTCTGAAACAAAGTTTCGGAAACTTTTCAACATACACTGGAAACTTTTGTTTCTGAAACCGTGTTTCGGTAACTTGTTTCGGAAATTTTTTCTAGTAAATGCCGGGTAAAAGTCGTTGATTTGCGAGATCTTTTCAACGATCGAAACGTCTTTGTTTACCTCTCTCACATTCCTTTGCGTTAAGCTTGTTATTGACGCGTCGTTATTTTAGGCCCAACGGACACTGCTGATTTTGGTGGTAATTGTTTGTCGGGGTCAGACTGAAACGAAGCTCGCGGAATATCTATTTGGTCCCTTGCTAATGGCGCCGATCAGGCAATCGTGCAGGTAGGTCGATACGAAGCTGGAGAATAGACTTTTTCACCAATAGCGGCGCCATCTTGAATTCGCAATGCATTGTGGTCTATCCAGGGTGGCAAGCTTAATTAAAAAGGCGATTGCGTAGTGTTGAGACCCAATGCGGTAATTCTTTCTTTATAAATACTTTCGTGGCAACAATATCTAAATATAATAATTGTCATATTGGTAAAAGCAATAATTCTCGGACGTGTAATGATAGATTCATGACAAATGTATCCTTATAAGTACGAGAATTATTGCTTTTACCAATATGACAACGATCATATCTAGACATTGTTGCCATGAAAGTGTTTATCAAGAAAGAATTACCGCATTGTGTCTCAACAATAAGCAATTGAGCATATTACCCTGGATAGACCACAATGCATTGCGAATTCAAGATGGCGCCACTATTGGTGAAAAGGTCTATTCAGGACAATTGTGTCTTGAATTCTCCAGCTTCGTATCGACCTACCTGCTTTGTTTTTTATTGTAAAAATTGGGGGGGGGGGGGGGGGGAAGACGAGAACAACTCCATAGCGACATTTCAGACATGTAGTTGGTCCCTTAGTAATAACGGATTGTGGCTTCATTTTCCAAACAATAGTTGCTCGATCCAGTCTTCTTGTAGAAATCATTGGGTGCACCCTGCGAGCAGAACTTTATTTTGTCTCCTCTAAAGAGAATGAAAGAAGGCCTTGCCGAAATCGTGTATTCTATTTGAAGTCACCGTCGACTCGTACAAGAGTTGGGACTGGACAAACCAGTTTTGTTCCTGCTTTTCCGGTTTCGTCTGCGCGTGGCTTTGCGTATATGTAAGAGCGGTGACCACAGTCGAGCCCACGATGTCAAAACATTGCAACCACTCAACATGTTGTCCAAACATCGCTACAAGTTTCGAGACAAATTTTCCCACCAAGTTAATTCATTTTGACTACGAAGCAGGAAGTGATTATAGTTACTACTCCTCAATTAGGCCAAGCGAAAAAGTCGAGGGAGAAGGTAGTATACGCAAGTGATCATGGAAATTTGAAGTTGTACCTCAATCTCGTACCTAGACCCGCGCGTTCCTCAAATAAGAAAAAAATACACGACTTCGGCAGAGCCTCTTTCCTTCGCCTTGGACGATACAAAAAAAAAAGCTCTGCATGCTAGCAAACTGTGGATGGCTTTATACACCACTTCCCTAATAGTGACTAATTGGAGTATTCTTTCATGTGTATCTTAATAAGCCTTTCTGGCCTCGCTTGTGTGTCTGCAATTCAAAAGAATCTTTGCTTCATAACGAGGCGAGAAAGGCTCACTCAGATGCACATGACAGAATATTTAAAGTGGTGGCCATTATGAAAGTGGTCTGTATAGATCTTATTCAAAAATGGCCGCCGAATTAGAATTTTTTTACGTGCATATACATTAGCCCTTATGACCTCGTTTTAAAGTAAAAATTCTTTTTGAATTTCCCACATGCATGCACACGAGTTCATAAGGGCTAATTTATATGTGTATTTATAAAATAAGGTGCCCTCTACGCAGGCTCTGATTGGCTGGGCTCCGTGCATTTATAAGAGAACACCGATCATGAATGACGTCAGCTGGCAGGAAAAGCCCGCCAAAATCCTAAACTACCTCACTTTTAGTTTGATTTTTCCTCTTCTTATTTTATAAAACAAATAAAACATATCGCTCCTGTGCATATGTACTCTTATAAAGGTACGTTAGACGTCATTTGAACACTCTGCTCAACTTCTTTCGTGTTCAAATGACGTCAAACGTGCCTTTATAAGAGTACATATGCACGGAGCTTTATGTTTTATTTGTTAAATAAAAGAATTTTAATTCCTCGGCCACTTTCGAATAAGGTTTATGAAGTTGTTTTTTTCAACTTGCTTCGGAAGTTAGTATAAGGAAAGAGAAGCTGAAAAAACAATCAGTTTTGGTGTTACACTTGTGCATTTCCTCGAGGTGGTGGTGGTTGTTGTTGTTTCTTAATTATTTCAGTCTTGCCGTAGTATTCTTTCAACCGGCCGATAAACAGACACCTCAGGAGTATAAGCATCATTTCCAGAAGTCCCACTCCGATCAGAATGGAGCCGTACTTGAGGCCATCTCTTCCGTGTTGCTTGATCGTTTCGTAATAATAGTACCTGTTTACGTGTCGCTCCACCACGCAATGGTCCGGATCGACCACGAGGTACGGCTTGGGAACACGGTACCACTTATCTCTGTTGAAGTCACTCATGGAGAACGCCAAACAACCAACCATGACGAAACAGAGCACGAAATTTACCAGGGACATCGCAAGAACGCAGGACTGCGAAAAAAGAAGTGACAGAGGAATAAGGGGATGAGACGAAACTTACTACGGTTCCGGTTTGAGCGTGGACACGCGTAATTTGACGACACACGTTTCACACGGGAAACTAACATGTTGCTAAGCGGAAACTGTAACGTTACTAAGGCCAAACGATACTGTTTCTTCGTGGCAAATGTCGCGTTGTGGGGTTTGTCAGCGTAATGGCCGATGGAAAAGCACTGTGGTGTTCTTAGCTTCACAAGATTTAATTGCGTATAAAGATGAGTTATATTATAAACATGCCCACATTTGCTTTGAAAATTTGGCACTCGTTTCAAATTGAAACAATACCGTTTGGCCTTAGTAACGTTACAGTTTCCGCTTAGCAACATGTTAGTTTCCCGCGTGAAACGTGTGTCGTCAAATTACGCGTGCCCACGCTCAAACCGGAACCGTAGTAACCAGGGCGGTTATATAGGGGGCGGTGAAACGGCAATGGGCGCGCTGATCGATGTGTGATGCAGAGGACTGATAACGAGCCAATCCCTGTCACCATAGCGACGAACGCTAAAGGGAAAATCCAAAACAAATATGGCGGGTAAAGCAAATACGCTTGATCGCCTTGATGTCAATGATGTGGAAGAGTCGAGTTTAGAAGACGTGGATAGCGAAGATAAAATTGCCGAGCCATACGATGTAGTAGCGGATTCAGTTACTCTATTCTCTGGGTAGTAACCCTGTCAACTCTAGCGGGTGTTGGCCAGAATAAAAAGTGCTAAGTCTGATTAATGAATAATGTACTGTATAATAAACGAGCAGGAGTGTTTTATCAGATATAAAGACACGAGGCGAAGCCGAGTGTTTTTATATCTGATAAAACACGAACTGCGAGTTTATTATACGGCTTCAAAAACGAACCACTTGGTAAGTTGATTGGCGGAGTTAGTTTGAAAAATAACCTTGTCTAAGCCGAGAAAATCAAAGCTCAAGTTTATGTAAATCAGGAGAAATCTTTATCACATATAAAGATACGATACGGTCATGATTTTCTTTTGTGTTTTCCTCATGAATTATTAATGAGTTTTTGAAAGACGATTTCAAGGTTATTGGACGCCATATTGAAATGGGGGCAAAGGGTCTGGGGCCGTGGGGCGAGTGCCGTTCAGTGGGTCAGGACCAGGACTGTTTCAGATTCGGTAGAGCACCAAACCAAAACACTAACCCTAACACTCAGCATGTAGGAATCCCACAATATGTACATCATTGGTTTTGGTATATAGGTAATAATTAGGTTTCTAAATCTGAATGTTGATGTCGAAGTTCGTATTGAAGTTCGAATGTTTGATTCAACGTCCAGCTTTGCACCATTCTGTGACTACGCAGTCGGTAATTTGGAATTACAGAATGATTAATCACATATTTCCCCAAAGAAATTAGACCAAGAGTAAATATGGTCGATCGGAAGTTTTCCGTAAATTAGGTGAACTTCGAATCAAACTTCGTAACCAACTTTTCAAAGTTGGAATTGGCAACGAACTTCCGAACCATGTGCATGCTAAGTGACCTGAAATCTTCGAACCTCCATTATAAAACCAATTGCTTTATTGAGGGTAACGTGACAGTATTAACCCAATGGCCCCAGGGACGTAAGCAGGGGGGAGCTGGGATATAAAACAACAGACATGTAACTACAAAACTGATGCAATATGAATTGTGTCAGGAAATAAACTGTAAACAGTGTATTCAATCTACTGAGTGTATGCATTTTGGGTATCTATGTGACGTTTGCGTGTTTTGAGTATTTTATGACGTTTTTTAACCTTTAGAGTCTGCAAAATCTTCCTCCAAAAGCCAGGAAATGGCATTTCAGCGACTCTCGATTTCAAAATTTACCGGGGGAGCATGCCCCCTAAAAATTTATTTTGATTTCGGCTCCCCCCCTTTCAAAATCCTGGCTACGTCCCTGAATGGCCCTCACCCCCTTGATGGAACTGACGACGAACCAAATGAAATGAAATATCGCCGGCGCAAAGGCCATGCGATTCGCATAGTTATTTAGAATCACCAACAAACCAGGCGTACACCTGCATTGGTTTGAAATTTAATCAATGCATCCCTTCCAGTAGTCGGGACTTTCCGCATGTATTAGCTCTAGAATTGCTACGGTTAAACGCCAGACGATTTTATTCCGCACAGGGAGAGGAGGTCCAGGCCTCAAAGTGTTAAAACCTATATCTTAATTTAACACTTTGAAGCCTGACGACGTCACGACGAGTCTTTAGTATTTTATTCCGGCTAACGCCAGACGATTTTATTCTGCACAGGGAGAGGAGGTCCAGGCCTCAAAGTGTTAAAACCTATATCTTAATTTAATACTTTGAAGCCTGACGACGTCACGACGAGTCTTTAGTATTTTATTCCGGCTAACGCCAGACGATTTTATTCTGCACAGGGAGAGGAGGTCCAGGCCTCAAAGTGTTAAAACCTATATCTTAATTTAACACTTTGAAGCCTGACGACGTCACGACGAGTCTTTAGTATTTTATTCCGGCTAACGCCAGACGATTTTATTCTGCACAGGGAGAGGTCCAGGCCTCAAAGTGTTAACTGTGGAATTATGGTGTTGATTTTGCGGAGGGAGGAAACCCGGAGAACCCGGTGAAAAACCATCGACGCACAGGAGAGAACCACGAAAGAACTCTACTCACACAGCAAAGGTGTTCACCCATCTGAGAACTAACCCCATTCGATCGGGCTAAACTTCAGGGGTGAGAGAGAGACAGCGCGCTAACAGCTTGTCGACAGAGACATTATGTAGAGTAATGCATGGGCTGAGTGTTTTGCATGCACTATAGATGTAGTTTAATTTGGTATTTAAAAATTTGATATTTCTAGTATACTACAACTCACCGGTCCATGTCTCGGTCCGTAGTCTTGGGATACACGTGTGCAGATTCCAACACCAGCAGCGATCATAACCTAAAATCAATGATGGAATGATTCAGTAAGTCGTAACTTTCAGGAAATCCATGAAGGTTTCGACTTCACATTCTACCGCTAGCGTAAGTGTGGTTAAACGGGGGTAATGTTTGTTTTTTCGTAAAAACAATATTTGACATGCTTAATTATATTTATGGTGTAGTGGCAGTGGAAGTGTGATCTGAACCTCGCTATTATACGTTGTATTGTACTGTGGTGTCTTCGCTGCCTATGTTCTGTAATTGCATCGTATTGTTTTGCGTTGTGTTTTGATGATTGTGTGTTTTGATGATTGTGTTGTGTTGTGTTGTGTTGTGTTGTGTTGTGTTGTGTTGTGTTGTGTTGTGTTGTGTTGTGTTGTGTTGTGTTGTGTTGTGTTGTGTTGTGTTGTGTTGTGTTGTGTTGTGTTGTGTTGTGTTGTGTTGTTCAGCTGTGTTGTGTTGTGTTGTGTTGTGTTGTGTTGTGTTGTGTTGTGTTGTGTTGTGTTGTGTTGTGTTGTGTTGTGTTGTGTTGTGTTGTGTTGTGCTGCGCTGTGTTGTGTTGTTCAGCTGTGTTGTGTTGTGTTGTGTTGTGCTGTGCTGTGCTGTGCTGTGCTGTGTTGTGTTGTGTTGTGTTGTGTTGTGTTGTGTTGTGTTGTGTTGTGTTGTGTTGTGTTGTGTTGTGTTGTGTTGTGTTGTGTTGTGTTGTGTTGTGTTGTGTTGTGTTGTGTTGTGTTGTGTTGTGTTGTGTTGTGTTGTGTTGTGCAGCTGTTGTGTTGTTCAGTGTTGTGTTGTTCAGCTGTTGTGTTGTGTTGTTCAGCTGTTGTGTTGTGTTGTGTTGTGTTGTGTTGTGTTGTGTGTGTTGTGTTGTGTTGTGTTGTGTTGTGTTGTGTTGTGTTGTGTTGTGTTGTGTTGTGTTGTGTTGTGTTGTGTTGTGTTGTGTTGTGTTGTGTTGTGTTGTGTTGTGTTGTGCAGCTGTTGTGTTGTTCAGCTGTTGTGTTGTTCAGCTGTTGTGTTGTTCAGCTGTTGTGTTGTGTTGTGTTGTGTTGTGTTGTGTTGTGTTGTGTTGTGTTGTGTTGTGTTGTGTTGTGTTGTGTTGTGTTGTGTTGTGTTGTGGTGTGATGTGTGCTGTATTGTGATGTGATGCATGTGATGTGATGTGATGTGATGTGATGTGATGTGATGTGATGTGATGTGATGTGATGTGATGTGATGTGATGTGATGTGATGTGATGTGATGTGATGTGATGTGATGTGATGTGAAGTGAAGTGAAGTGATGTGATGTGATGTGATGTGATGTGATGTGATGTGATGTGATGTGATGTGATGTGATGTGATGTGATGTGATGTGATGTGATGTGATGTGATGTGATGTGATGTAATGGAAATTGTAATTTAATGTAATGTAATGTAATGTGATGTGATGTGATGTGATGTGATGTAATGGAAATTGTAATTTAATGTAATGTAATGTAATGTAATGTAATGTAATGTAATGTAATGTAATGTAATGTAATGTAATGTAATGTAATGTAATGTAATGTAATGTAATGTCATGTCATCGTAATGTCATATCATCGTAATATAATGTAATGTAATGTAACCACGTCACGTAATTGTAATGTAATGTAATGTAATTGTAATTGTAATTGTAATGTAATGTAATGCAATGTAATGTAATGTAATGTAATGTCATGTAATAATTGTGCTGTATCGTGTTACGTTGTTTTGTATTGTGCTCTGTTGGATTTTGCTGTGTTCTGATCCTCCATATCACTATACCAGTATATTATACAGTCATTACTAAATATATATCACGATTTCGTTACTAAAAGAAGGTCATTCGACTAAGCTGTTTTACACAAATCCAAATTTCAATCAGCCTTTCCCATCAGGCATTTTGCTCCTGACTTCGTTCCTTTTGCCTTTTGAGATTTTCCAGTAATTTCTGTAGCTTGTTATAAAGTTATAATAGAAACAAGGCGAAGGCGCGAAGCGTTTATAATTATAGTTTTATAATAACGAATACGAGACACGAATAATACAACTACAGTTTATAACAGAACTGTATAAAGTTCTAGAAACCATTATTCACTTGTTAAATGTCACAATTAAGTTCCTATTGAATTGAGCAGTCGTAACATAGTCTATATATCGACTTATATAGAGCTGTGGCTGCTACAGAAAATTTATTCAAGTGCTTAGCGAAAGAATAGCAAAAATTTGCATAACTCTTAAAGACGTTCGAGAGCCTTGCGATAACGTATTAAGTGTTTTAGCTTAAAATTGACGACGTACAAGAACGTCGGCGTATATATTAAAATATGTCGCATGTCGAGTTATGTATAAAGAATTCTACGACAGCCCAAGGTAGTTCTCTGGTAAAGCGTTTACAATATCTGTCCGACGTTCGCAGGCGAGTTGATCGAGCGATACGGTTATAGTCCCTGATAATAAACAGCAGGTGATGACAACAAAACCGAAGGACTATTAAATCGTTCTTCGCTTTACTTTAAAGTCGGTATGAGTATCTATATATACTAAATATAATCGTCAATGAAAAAGCTAACTGCATGCGAAGATAAAACGGCTCACTGCTCATCTACCCAGAGTAAAACCGAGTAGATTACATCAAGTTCATACATACCAGTTTTATTTCGTAACACATTTAGCATGCTTGCCATTAGCGTATACTAAACACCTAACAAAATACTTGGCTAAGCTATCTTCTTTCGGTTTATAATCATGTAGATGGAAAGTTCACCTCAGTGACTTACATTACAAACTATTCGTTTGAATGTCCAGACATTCCGGAAAACCACTATTTTAGCATGAGAACTGACATAACCAACACGGAGAATCGTAAATATTGGGAATTATCCGAGTGGAGTGCAGTTATTACGTAGTCGTAGAACAAGTCGAAACGTACAGTTTAGAATTTTCGCGTTATCTATCTAATTCTTCTACAGTTGTACAATCGATGACTTTTGGTGAGTTTTACAAAAGCAGATGAAACAAAACGGTACACTGCTTGTTTAAAAGTGATTTGTTTGAAGTGTTTAGTTTAGGAAAGTCGTTTCAAGGTTTTAACTTTATAGGTATATATATACTTACGAATACTCCTATCCAAATAGCGAACAGAACCTTAGCTACCCAGTGGCAGACGTAGACACGAAATACTATTCCCAATGTCATCATAAGTAGTCCCACAATGAAACTGGCAACAAGTAAAATTTTGATGGCCAATCCATCCTTGCTCTCCCTTCGTCGTCTCATACTCAAATAATGGAAGGAACTTTGTGAGAAGAAAGCGAAGATATAATATAAATCGTGTTCGGTGCTCTGTCCGGCTTCTGAAATATCCCCTAATTCACCAGAAGGTCACTATAAAACGAAATCACAGGGAGAATATAGTTTTCTGTACTTTAAAACGACGATTAGTTAGTCAAAGCGCTTTTGGGAATTGCGTCCCAAAGAATTTATTCAAACTATTTGTCGTTTTGAATATAATAACATGCTTGGATGACAAGATCCAATCAGAAACGAAGAAAGTAGGGGGGAACATAAAGAGATGTTTAAAGAGTGTTGCTTAATTTTTAAAGCAGTGAATTAATAATTTCGACCTCGGCTATGGTCTGGCTGACTGCGAATACTAACTTTAATATAGTTGGGGGGATGTTTTATCGTAATATACGAACGCTGGTTGGAATGCGTTTAAGTTTTCATACACGGAAACTTGGGATTTTAAGACAATGAAAATAGCTGGCCAGGTTACGGGGGCGGGCAGGCGATTTGTTTAATATTTGCCCGCAATCTTCGTAAACCCCCTCAGGGGTCCGAACACGAGAAAACATGATGAAGTAAGGGCGGTCGAGGTTAAAAGAGATGACTCTAAGACCCCGTTTACACTAGAGCAAAACTATCCGGATTCACATTGTTTTTTATTCCCATGAGCATGAAAAACAATGTGAATCCGGATACTTTTGCTCTAGTGTAAACGGCGTCTAAAAAGGACTCTCAATCTTTTCGCGGCTTCCCCAAAATATGTCGTCAAATTTGTTTTTCCAAATTTGTCGCCAAACTTCAGTAAGTCTTAATATTTTACCAATGTTCTGGATAACCTAACCACAACAAAAATCCTAACCCTAGTCAGAAATCTGCTTTACCGTCTACCTTTCCGGGAAACATATTTGACGACATTTTGGAAAAGCCGCGAAAAAAATTTCTTCCCTTTTAGCGACGACGGCATCAGACTCTCAGGTCTTACGTATTATGGCGAATGCCAGATCATTCTACTCATCACAGAAGAATTAAACAAACCCCTTGCAGGCTTGCACTGACAGGAAAGGATCAAATCACAAAGATGACAAAATATTTCGAAGGTAAAACAAATGTACATTTATTTCATATTTATAATTCATATACATTCAACATTATATATTGCGATATTAAGTATAAACATTTACATATACATGTACCTTCCGTTATTAAAATGGGGTCAGTGAGGTCCTCTCTTGAATGGAGTTAAACGTCAGTTTTCTTGACTTTAAATGCAGCCATTTATTTAAGGTTTATTTAGGCTTAAATTTTAAGCAATTAAAGTGTATGATTTAGATCCTTCATGGAAAAAAATCAGGTTTAATATGTATACAGTAATTATAAACCAGCCCAGTTTCAACCTCGTTTCCAGGGCCCTTATCTCCGCTCGCTGCGAGCGGAGATAAGGGCCCTGGGAACGAGGTTGGCCCAGTTTGCCCCCACTTGCCGTCGCTTCAGGGACTGTGTGCAGGGACGTAGCCAGAGGGGGAGTGGTGGGAGAGGTCACTCCCCCCCTTTGCATGATGAAATTTTGTTTTGAACACTCGTACTCAGATGCACAGGTGATTTTAATACCCAGTGGTTATTGCCTGAATCTCAGTTGTTCTTCTGACGCTAGTGACTAATAATATCAAATGGTACCTTCCTTGGTTCCTAATCCAGTCTCTGTATGTATCACACACATGTATCACTATCTTAACTCGATGGTTGTGTTTTTTTTAGTATTTTATGACTTTTCAAACTTTCAGAATTGTGTAAAATCTTCTCCCAATAGATTTCAAAATTTTCTGGGGGAGCATGCCCACAGACCCCCCACAAAGTTTCACTCTTCCTCTTTCAAAATCCTACATCCCTGACTGTGTGAGCCAATTTTCTGAACAATTTTCGCTTTAGAATTGACAGAAATCGGCACATCAGGGACTTTAAGATGCTAGAATGATGAGGGTGGTTAAAAAGCAACATAAATTTTACAAATATTTAAAGAAGTTTTACAATTTGAAAAAATCACATGCATAACAAGTTGCTAAAAAGTTAGTGACAACAAGCTTGTAGTAGCTTAATGAAATAACAACATTGTTACACCTTGTTCACAGACTTGCTACAAGCCTGTTGCAAACATATCTTGGTGACAAGCTGTGAAATTTTTACGTGTTTAGTTGTCAGGTACTAGGAGCAAAGTTGTATTTCTTGCAATCCTCTCACCAAAAAGTTAAGCCCACTTAGACTGGGTTAGTACTTCGATGGGTGACTGCTTGCAAATGAACCCATTGTCAAGCTTGGACTCATGTGAGTAGAGTTGTAGTTGATCTCTCCTGTGCTTCAAGGGTTTTTCACCGGGTTCTCTGGTTTTCCTTCCTCTGTAAAATCAACACCTACATCTTAGCTGTGATCCGTGGTCTGAACTGTGTCCTATGGCAGCTGCTTGGAGCACCTTTGATATGCCTTGACACGGCCCGTTGATCTGCGTCCTTCACAATTCAGCCACTAGCTGTGAGTAAGGATGTCATGATTAGACCCCAGTCTTTTGTTATCCTATTTTGCAATTGTCAGGGTCATTAAATAATCAGCAATCTCATTCATTAGGAATTGTCTCCATTGAGAGTTGGATATGGGATATGGGATACAAATTGTCCATTTTGGTCTGGAATATGGTGCATATTTTGCTCTAAGATAGGGTATGGATGCCAATGTGACACCAGTGCTGGGATAGAGCATTGATTTTTTTAGGTCTGGGATAGGGTATGAAAATTCACCTTTTTAGGTCTGCAGTAGGGTCAGGATTTTGAGGTCATGGCAGCACACTCCTACCCCAGAGTACCCAGCTAAACATAATTATCATTTGACAAACCAAGCAAATGAAGTTTTGGGGTCCATCATTCAATCAGGGCCACTGAGAGAAATTGTGGGGCCTGGGGTAAGTTATCGATTTGGGGCCCCTGATGATGTCACATAGGTCGATTTGGGGGCCCTGATGATGTCACACATCATAGGGTTGTGTCTACGTGTTCTCAATTAGTCCCCTGGGTTGGCTAAAAATGAAGTTAGTGTTACTGATCTTTACACTTTCTGGGCCTCATTTTTTCTTACGGGGGTCCTTCTCAAGTTGGGGGCCCGGGGAAAATTGCCCCCCCTAGCCCCCCCCCCCCCCTCAGCGGGCCTGCGATCAATCACGTTTTATACTGAGACATGTGTTATAACAATATGCACACTATAGTGAGGCCCCACTGTATAAACAAAGTAACTGTGACTCACTTTTACTATTAGTAAAATATGTGTTCTGTCTGAGTTACCCCCTCCCCTCCCCCCCCCCCCCGGTTTATGGCATTCATCTCCACGCATCACAACCTCAACGTCGGGCAGTGACGCCTGACAAGTTCCCTTCCTTACATTCCAACAGCGGGCGGTATCCAAACAACAAATCGAAATCTCGTTAGAAAATATTCGACTTTACTTTGGCTTTAGTTAGGCCGAATTGAAAACCTTTACATACGCAAACACAAGTTACGTTCAGCAGTCCTTTAATGTCTAATGTTCTGTTCTAATCGTAAGTCGAACTGGCGCGTTTCCAATTTCAGTTCATGCTTCTAGACAAGTTTACTGATACTAGACAACCTGACGTTTTAAGACAAGTATAAAAGCATAGAAACCCTAAATAAAACAACGAAAGTATTCCCTTGCGAAAATTATAGAAGAAAGGTCGTCGAAATAGCTTCCTAATAGATAATTGTCAGTAATCAAAGAGTTATAATATTCGTACGCTCGCCGCTACGGCTAGCAAGTACCTATAAAACTGAATTATCATAATAATCACAATTTATTTACAAGTAAAGAATTCAAGTGGTACAACGCTTAAATTCTTACGCGTTTAACAGAGTTCACTATTACTAGTCTTCGTTGAGTTGATTAAAGAAACTTAAGTCTACTCACCTTTGTGTAAAAAAGAGATTTTTATCAAACTGCGCGCTGGTCTTTCGTCGCTCCTCTGATAAATTTTTCGCGTCATTCGAGACTTCGAGAATCACGCAACCGCGCCCCGCAGGTAACGTTGCGCCAAAAAGCCTGAGTACGAGATTACGTGAAAGCTTATCGATCTCTGACTCCTCTGCTCTGACTCCGCTCGCCTCGATTGCGTCTCATGGGTCACTTTTTTGTTCTTACCACGTTGTGGACGTTAGCTGTGCATCTATAACTAAACAGTCAACGGCAAAATGGAATTTATTTGTTAAGCAGATAACAGTAAATTTTTTCTCATGAAAAATTTTTTTGAAATTTTTTGAATCGGTAGACCACTCTTGTTCTTACCACACGTTGTGACGTCATCTGCGCATCTATAACTGTACAATGCCAATGGCAAAATGGAATCTAACAATTGTCAGTTGTTTGCTGTACAAGCTGTGTTAGCTAATTAAAACTCTGAGCTCTAAGCGGGACTCGAACCCACAAATGAACCTTCTGAATGCTAGCCAGACGCAACCATTGGGCCACTAGAACTCACGGGTGGCGAGTGCTGTTAGCGCGCTGCCTCTCACCAAAAAGTTAAGCCCGGTTAGACGGGGTTAGTACTTGGGTGGGTGACCGCTTGGGAATGACCCCGTTGTCGGGTTTGGACTCATGTGAGCAGAGTTGTAGTTGATCTCTCCTGTGCTTCGAGGGTTTTTCGCCGGGTTCTCCGATTTTCCTCCCTCCACAAAATCAACACCTAACAATTACATCTTAGCTGTGATCCGTGGTCTGAACTGTGTCGTATGGCGGCTGCCTGGAGCGCCTTTGATATGCCTCGACACGGCCACGTTCATCTGTGTCCTTCGCAATTCAGCCCCTGGCTGCAAGTAAGGATGATTAGCCCCCCAGTCCTTTATCCTTTTTATCCTTTATCAGATAGCAGAGCAAGGTGAACACAGCTTGTACAGCAAACAACTGACAATTATTACTAACATCAAGCTGCAATTTCTGAAACTAACTAAAATGGAATTTATTTGTTTTATACAATTAAAAATAGAAAAACTACATTTCAAAAGATTTATTGAATTTTCCAGTAGGGAATTTTCGGGGCATTGAAAAAGATGAATCGCGTCAGTTGAACCTCATGGCTCGTGATATTGCGATCTGTGATTGGTTTACCGCAATCAGACCCGTTAGTGACGTAATTTGTGCATCTGTCCGTTCTAAATAGACCACAGACAACAACCAATGAAAATGCACTTAGAAGTCACGTTATTGCATAAAAAAACTTTGTATAAACATTTTGGTGCAGCAATTCATGTCAACATAAATTCAGGTGATATTTCTGAATCTGATTTCGCAATTGATTTTATCAGACTACTGTAAATAGTAACTTGCTTCTTAACTGCTCTTAAGTTTGCACTGAATTACAAAGAGTACTGGGCAGGGAGTAGTAAGATGGCGGGTCTGGCTTCAAAATTTTGACTTCTGGACACAAGCCAAGGGCCTGGGCTATCCAGAATCAAGTATGTATATATATATATATATATATATATATATATATATATATATATATATATATATATATATATATATATCAGTGGGGTTAACGATTTATGAGAGACGGCAGCAATCAAACTCGGGTACGGTGGAGTAGGCAATCTTGAGTGGAGTGGGCAATCTTGGCAATGGGTGGAGTGGGCAAGGGGGTGTCACATTGGCTACAGACTGCACAGATTTGCCTGTGTTGTAGGCTAATGGTTTTTGTTCCATTTGAGGCAGCACTTCACTTGCGATAGTAACTTCTAGTATATTTCTTATTTGGTGTGCGCTCCCCCCCCCCCCCCCCCGCTTTGAAATGTAACACCGGGTATCAAGATCTAAAATCGACATTGGAAACGTGTCATTTGTCAACTAGCTGTGTTGATAGACTCTTGAAAGTATGCCCCCGAAACTTGTGCATGAAACTCAAGCACCACCTTTATATGGGTATCTGCTGCGGGATAGAGGTCATGTTGTAACGGTACGCCTTTAAAATCAACCTAAATGGTTCCGTACGTGAAATAGGACTAACGTTAAGTCATTTTTTCGAGGAATTTAACGTGAAAAGGTTTAGTTCAGCGAGACAGGTGGTTACTAAAGCGTTTTGAAGGTCGGCGTTAAATTTGTTTATCGATAAATACAAGTGTCAAATGTTACGTTGTAATGTTAAACGTCTTTGGCCGAATACCGTTTCCTATAGTTAACTAAAACTATGTTTTTTTGTACAACTCTTACTTTTCTGTCTAAATAAGAGCTAATAGTTGGTTAGCAATGGACTAGCTTCGTATGAGAAATAGTTGCGTTTGTCTTCTCTTACGACATAATACAAGGTGTGTTTTGACAAACATTCGAGTGAGTGATAGCAGGGACTCTGTTTGTGGTCCATATGGCGCAAAGATTAGCAAAGTTGATATTTTGTTTGAGGAAATCGACTGATAGGTGTCATTTGCTTTGTTGTTCTTCTACTGTTCACAACTACAGTACACGGATTTAAACGGTGTAAGCCTTCGGTTGTTCATTTTTTGTTCATTGGAAAAAAGTTGACGACACCATGAGTTCACAATTGCAAAAAGTCAAGGAACGTTTGTCGAAATACAAAGAGGAGATCGACCAGGCAGAAGAGCGAGAAGCTAAGGCCAAGACAGAGCTTATCGAAGCCGAATCCACTCTCGAGAAGACACTTGGAGAAGTCGAAGGGTTGAAGCGTCGTTTGGTGCTTTTGCGCGAAGACCTGGTGAAAACCCAAGAGCGTTTGGATGTGAATCAAAATAAGCTCGGCCACGCCGAAGGACGTTTTGGCGACGACGATGAAATACGACAGGAGTTTGAAGCGACAGAGATGGAGCGGGACGAGCAGTTGGCAGCATTGGAAGAGGAGTGTGTGAACGCGAAAAAGCTGAACAACGAAGCGCACGCGGTGTTGGTGGAAAGTGAGCGCAAATTGGTCGTGATCGAGGCGGAAGCGAAGCGCACCGACGAGCGCTTGAAAGCAGCACAGGAACGCGTAAACGCGCTCGAAGGACACATCAACAACACGGGAGACGAGATTCGGAGTTTGGAAGATCGCGACAACGAAGCAGCCGAACGAGAACAACTGAGCGAAGAAAAAACCAAGTTTCTCGATGACCAGCTGAGGGAGATGCAAGATCGCGCTGAGATGGGAGAAAGAGAGGTTGGGAAACTAGAGAGAATCGCTTTAGATTATTTGCACGAATTACATTCGTGGAATAAGAAAACGAAAGACGTGAAAGATGAAGCCCAACAGATAGAGGACATGGCCGACGAACAACTAGACGAACACCCCACCGAAGGGCGAAAGCCCGCGAAACGCGAAGAGCCCGAACCTGAACCCGAAGCTGAGGCCGAACCCGAAGACGAGCCCGAACCTGAGCCCGAACCCGAGTCGGAGTCCGACCACGAGCCTGAAGCCGAACCTGAGCCAGAATCCGATGAAGATTAATTGAATTAGAAAGAACAATAGAACAAAAAACATATACGAGAGAACAATCGTAGATATCTTTTTTGGGGGCTGCTTTATAGTTTAAAAAGAATAAAGGAATTGCAACGATTTAGGGTGTATAATCTTGTTTTTAACGTGTTACTATTCTGCTCCAGCCTCCAGTCAGCGGCATAGAAGCCGGGAGAGGGCATGCCCCCCCCGAAACAGTTCAATTTTATTGGTTTTGAAATGCCATTTCCTGCATTTTAGGGGGGGAAATTATAGTCAATTCTGAAGATTATAAAATACAAAGATTAAATATTTACATTATTTTTGGTAGGATTGCGACAAAATTTTCAGTCAGTTTGATAATTATGTATGTATTGTGCATACCGAATAGGCGAGTTTCAGGGTTTGCACACGCATCATTTTTCAAAAAAACTGGCAAGCTCCACTCAAAGTAAACATACTGTTTAAAATAAACAAAGTATAGATACAGTTTCTGGATGTTTAACACTGTTATTCTGTTGTTGTTGGCTCGCTAGCAAGTCTGTTTGCCGTTGCTTACTTTGTGGAGAGCCCGCCAATTTCTTTGCAAAACGATGCGCGCGCAACACCCTGAAACTCGCTGATTGCGTACAAGTGCACATATTTAGTGAAAATAGCGTACGGCAAGCGATTTTTTGGCACGCGTGGAAAACGCGTGGAAAACGCGTGGACACGACTAGCGTGGGAGATTAGTGGAATAGTGAATGGTGTCATTGACGCGAATAGACCTTTCCGCACGAAGTGCGTGGATAACGTGTTGAGAGATTTGATTGGCTCTTGCAAGACTTCGGACATCCAAAAGACCAAACATTGGACATTAGCCAATCAGATTTGTCAAAAAGAAAGATCACGTGATCCATTCACTTCATGCGGAATTCGAAAGGTCTATTGGCTCGCGATAACCTGTCTTGCAGGGGTGAATGGTGATTCTTCGGGTAGAACCGTAGAAGAGAGACAATAGACAGACTACGTCACAGCTTTGGAAACTCGTCCAAAGTGATTGTTCTATGTTTTTGATCAAGTTTATGGAAATTTGTGCAATTTCACGGTATTGTATTTTCTGTATAATGAAGCAGTCATCCAATAGCAACGCTCGGATTTAATTAGTGAGTTGCTTCATCGTCACGTGTTGTGGTGCTTCATCGTCACGTGTCCATACAAGCTGTCGTAAGTTAAACTCAGTTGAACATGACCATGCTTCATGTTGAAAGACAATAAATTAAGCTTCCAAACCATATATATGTTCTATTAACTATGGTAATTGATAGCGAAGCGCACAGATGACGTCGAATTCATGTTTGTCTGAGTTTATAATTTATTCTTGCATTTCCAACGAAAGAAAATGGCAACAACTCAACGACAGCTTTTACAACAACAACTGAGAAAATTGAACTCGAAGCTGAAAGACTAATACTGTGACTAATACTGATTGACCATTGTGCTATTTTGCTTCAGCACAATTATCATATGAGAGTGATATAAATCGTCTCTCAAGGAGAGCCGGCAATGACTACATCAGTGTTGATCTTGTTTGATTATCCAATCAATTGCATGTGATTACAACTTAAATCGGCGTCGCTCTTGCATGCATGCATGCATGCATGGTTAGTGCGTGCATGCTCACGTACTAGTCGACAGAACGTCAAAACTATTAAAATGAATCCGAGACCGGAAGAACGCCAAATTTTATCTAAACCACCATTGTCACATATCCAATACTAAACTCTCAGATCGACTAGACCAGAGCCCCTCACACCGGAAACGATATTGGGTGTGTCGATGGGTGGGTCACGTACAGGTATAACCAGCACCTGATTGCAGGTTAGTACGGGTGAGTGACCATGGGGGTGTGAGCCCTCTAGGCGTTACGCACAGGCAACTATACAGGTCTATATATTACGGTATTGTATGAAATGAAAACTTAAAACTTAATAACAAATTCTATCATTTGAACGAACGTTTCAAGCTATCTTTAATTTTATTTGATATGCAAATCATGACATATGTAGTGTAAAACTGCATTTGTGAATATCATAGCTATAGATCTAGAAGATTTGCAACAATATTTTATGCAGTAACATTAATAGCTCTATTAACTGTGGTGATGTGAAAATGTAACTGTAGCGTATCACGTAATAATAATAATAATAATAATAATAATAATAATAATAATAATAATAATAATAAATTAATGATTCATATTGTGCATTCTACATGACGTGTGATCATATGCGCATTACAGTGTACAACAGAATAGATAAATAGGCGGAGTTACAATAATTACAATATATACATGAAATAATATTAATAGTAACCAATATATTGTAAAAGTGAAATCATTATAGGCTAATCTAAAACGTATCATGAGCATGCATGACTATTACCATCCCATCATAATCGCCATCGACGTACCATCACTACCACCTACCATCTTCACCACTATGACCATCACCAATCCGGCATAACCCCCATCACCATCACCACTAACACTATTACCATCATCAATCAACAACATCACCATCATTTATTATTATTATTATTATATTTATTATTATCCAAACTCGTTCCCAGGGCCTTTTTGAAATTGTGTGGGCGAGAAAAGGCTGCATCGGCTGGTGGACTCTACATTTTCATTGGTTGATTGCTTTTCGTAAACATTCCTCGTAAAACATATTTATGCATAGTTTTGTGCCAGTTTATCTGTTTATATGACGATCAAATAGCTTCGACCGGACCGCCAACGCTACCAATGGGAATGATAATGGCTTATCACAATGAACTTCTCCAACAGGACTGTCATGACTTGATAAAATTGCAAATTTATTACACATAGTATTTCTGGGTGCTGTGACCAACCATAATTAATAGAACTTATACATGGTTTGGAAACCCGTTCAAATCATTGTTCTACGTTTTTGTTCAAGTTTATGCAAATTTGTGCAACTTCTCGGTAATTATTTTCTTGCTTTATCGTCACGTGTCCATAGAATGGAACGCTATATTGTCTTTCAACATGACTATCACTATCTCGGTGTAATTTTAAATAAAAGGTTTTTCGCGGAATTCCCATAATGTGTTATAATTAAAGTGCAATGTTGATTGATTGGTTAATTGGATCCTTTCGCCAGGTTGTTCTCACTTTTCACCCAAATCTTCGGAAGTTCGTTCGCAAGTTCGCAAGTTCGTTGGGAACTACGCATTTGATTGGTTCCCTGGTTCCTAGCAGCCAATCAAATGCATAATTCAAAACGAACTTTAATTTGAACTCCCCCGGTCCAACGAACTTGCGAACTTCGCAAAGGAACTTCCGAAGATTTGGTATAAAGTGAGTTGCAACTTGCAAATGACTGTAATTCGAAAACGACTTGGCAAGATATTTGCAGCTAAACAAATACACTTATTACTCAACCTCATCCCCAGGGCATTTTGCCTCCACGTTGGGAGGTCGGCGAAAATGGCCCTGGCCGGTTTAAAAACATGATTAATTCAGATACAGTGTAATTTATTCATCAAAATATGAATTACAATAAATCCACTCTGCGAAGTTCATCCAAAGAATTGTAATAATAGCTTTGGTTAAATTGTCAAGAACAACATTAGATATGTTTCTTCCCGACATTTAAATGTATCCTGGATAATCGTGGGGAGTATCATGATGAATAATGTTAGCCAGTTGCATTTATGATAAAGGTTCACATGACTGACTCGGCAGAGCATTAAATATTTCTTATTTATTATTCATGTATACGTATTATACAAAAACGAAACACAAAGACCGCATAAATTTTCTTGCCAAAACACCCCAAAATTCTGGGTGTCACGTGACCAGCCGATGCCAAAGCCATTTTCGCCGACCTCCCAACGTGGAGGCAAAATGCCCTGGGGACGAGGTTGACTTATTACTATAACAAAACTGAAAGATCGACGTATGAATAATGAGAAACGTCGCCAAACGGGGGCCGGAGGGGTCGGGGGGCGGGGGTTTGTCAGGTGAAAAACTCTTTTTCCCCCAAAGGTTTTACTATTTTTTTTAACTGGAATTAAATTACTTATATGGTTCCACGATTTTTGCTTGGTACGGCAAAATAATTTATTAAAAACCTGACAGCCTGATTTTTGTTTATCAAATATATATTAAATGAAATAGAAATGTGACAAAATAAAATTAAAAGAGAAATGTGATGAAATTAAATGAATTAAGAAGTATTTTGGTTAATTTCATCGCATTTTACTCTGATGACGAAAACTTATAAATAAAGTAAATAAAATTACGCTAACTAGGATTGGTCATAATCAGAGTGTTTCGCTCCAATCACATAGCACCGTCTATCAGTTTCCTGCGAATGTTTGATTGACACCTCATCGATGACGTCACGCTCGGCTCCGAACGCTCACACGCAATCGCAAAGGACACACATGGAAATCGGGTGGCGATAGAATCAATTCATTTTGGAGTCTTTGTACTTTCAAATAAGTGTCCCTAAAAGCTGTTTCACTTCTTGGTTTTGTGGCAGAAATATCACTAAAGGCTTCTCCAAGGTTCGACGCTAACTGAATGCCTGTAATGTCTGCCAATGTGGAGCAGGTTGGTTTCGAAACTACCCGACTTTTTCAATTTTTGCTTCAAGCCGGGACGAAGCGGTCGTACGCGAGCGGCTTCTCTAGGCAAGCCTAATCGCTTCTAATACTGTATTTTTTATTGTTTATTCACCTCTAGCGACTCAAGGATAATCCTGGCAAAGGTAGGCAACGGATTTTGCTAAATTTATTCCCCAAACCGTTACGAAAAACGCGAAATTACGAAGTGGCTTTGACACTTGAGAGAGTCACGACGCTTGAAATATCAAATATAGTTTGTAGTGTACACATACATATACATGTTAGACGCCAGGGCGATGGTATGCGTCGAAATACATGCCGAT
The DNA here is from genome assembly GCA_964035015.1 of Corallium rubrum. Taxonomy (NCBI): domain Eukaryota; kingdom Metazoa; phylum Cnidaria; class Anthozoa; order Scleralcyonacea; family Coralliidae; genus Corallium; species Corallium rubrum. The sequence goes on along the minus strand of OZ036005.1, from coordinate 3,328,328 downwards.
ATTCTCTATTTTTTACCCTAGGTCAGGACTCCGAATCGAGAATCGTCACTGACGAAGATTTTGAACAATATCTACGTACGAACAACGATCAGGTAAAGTATTTTCTTCATTTTAACAAGAATAAATTTTGAAATGAAACACCATCGACATTGCTCAAGTGAAAGACTTCCGTCATTGCTTTTCTTATTTTCTAATGGGTTTTTTTCTCTCTCTTTTTCTTTGAATCTTCGATTCGATGTATTGGTGTATTTCTTTGACTTTTGTTTCATTTTATCCCGCTACTGGTTGAATTATATTCTGAATATAAGAACATTGGCAATCATGTTCCCCCCCAGCCAAACATTATGACTACTGGTTCTGAATACTTGCCGACTTTCTATGCGCCGTCTAGCATAAACTCTGCTTTACCCCCGATGCCGTTTCCTTATCTGAGTACAGGCATAGGAGATACATGGTCGACGAACACTCCGTCCCTATTTCCAAACTCGAACGGTGCTTTTTCGGCTAGTGTTATCCCGGGAGAAATGATCCAACAGAACCCTGCCGTTGCCAACGCGAGCTACCTAAATGGCCTGGATCACGTTGCGACCGCGGGGATGCCAAACAACATTGCCTATCTGAATCAACAAGCTCTGTTTTTCCCTGGAAATACCACGGACTTGTCGTGGGGTGGTCAGCCACAGACCTCTTCTGGGTCAATTCTGGGAGATTTTTATCAACAACCACCCCCTGCAGTCCATGAGAGTACTGGGCAAGAAGCTGATGCGAAGGGAGTTGAACATTCTCTTTCAGGATTGAGTTTATCCCAAAAACTTGAGGATCCAAATGTAAATGGCGATAGCCAGCAGAACAGCAATGCGAACTCTGCTGGGTCAAGTAGTGGTGGACCACCCAAGCCAAAGTCTTGGGCTGCCATTGCCAGCCAGCCGGCCAAGCCGAAACCACCACCACCCAAAGTGAAAGCCCCTGTACAACCTGGTATTACTGCTGGGAACCGTGGTGACACCAGTACTTGGAATGGTTCAAATGCTTCTGTGAAATCTTCGGCAAAGCAAGGTAACTCCAGGACTGGACAGCAAAGAAATCGTTCGGGAGGAAATGCTGGCTTGTCGAACATTTCCACTCCAGGCCAGCCTGTTGTCCCAGTCCTTGAAAGACTGCGCACGATCAATGATTACAACCCCAAGGAATTCACTTTACGGTTAAAGGATGTACGGTTTTTTATCATTAAGAGCTACAGTGAGGATGATATTCACCGGTCAATAAAGTATAGTGTTTGGACGAGTACTGAGCATGGAAACCGACGTTTGAATGATGCATTTAAGGAGCAGCAACGGAATGGAAAGGGTCCCATGTACTTGTTGTTTAGTGTAAATGGCAGTGGGCATTTTTGTGGCATCGCTGAGATGAAATCAGAAGTCGAGTACGACATTGAAACAGGGATTTGGTCACAGGAGAAATGGAAAGGCAAGTTTGCAGTCAAGTGGTATTATGTGAAGGATGTTCCGAATAATGCACTGAGGCACATTCGTTTGGAAAACAATGATAACAAGCCAGTAACCAACTCTCGGGATACCCAAGAAGTACCAGCTGACAAGGGCATCCAAGTGGTCAGAATTATTCACTCATTTAAGAACCAGACATCTATTTTTGATGACTTTGGGCATTATGAAAAACGTCAGGAGGAAGAAATCAAATCTAAGGTATGGTGCTCCAACTATTTAGAGTAGGAGTGTAATTAGAGTGTGTAAGAAAGTAGACCAACTGTGTGTAAACTGAAAAAGTGGTAAACTGTGATACAAACATGAATGATATAATTTCAACTGGAAGAAATGTGCAGTGGAAACATGAGGTGAAGCTGAGTGTTTTCACACATTTTTTCCCAATGGGTCATTCCAGAAAACATCCTAGTACATTTGACTATTATCAGAAGTAGATTTACCCCCTTCCCCTCCCCGGATGGCACAAATTTCCTCTGTGGGGGAGGTATGGATCTTTTCTGGAATGACCCAATTGAAATTATATTATTCGTGTTGTACAGAGTCATCAAAGCCACTTTCTATTTGTATTATAAAATAACTACTTTATTTTCTTTGTGATAACCTGCGGGTTATCTCTTAATTTTGCTAGGAAACATAATTAGTGTGGGTAATGGGGTGGTGCGGGTAATCTGTTGAATTCTTAAGACAATGCCATCACAAAGACCGGAGACCAAGGATTCTACTTTCATCTTTCAACTACTGGTACTGTACGTTTTTAAAATTTTGTGGTCCCAAACCAAGGGAGCACACCAGACTGACCTGTATTTCTTCTTCTTTGTTTGGTGTTCCTTCATTTATATTCAGCCAATTTGAGTAATGCGGTATATTCATTAGCGTATCACAGGTGCGGGCTACAGCCCGGTTTTTCATTTTTGGAATGCACTTGGGTTTCCTTCAGCCCTGTAGCCCACACCTGCGATACGCTAATGATATATACAGCATTATTCAAAATGGCTGAATATAAATTAAGGTATGCAGTCTGGCATGCTCCTTCCCAAATCTATTATTAGCAGCTGTGGGATATCCGATGTAATACGCTGATTTATTTTTCCAAAAGTGACATTTTTGTTGCTGTGCAGGTTATACGCTGTGCGGGTTATCGCCCAGAAAATACGGTAACTGTTTTACAATGTAAAAAACAAAAAGGAGAAGCCACCAAAGTGATTGGCACAATCAAATAAATACGCCAGTGATTATGTTAAATGAATTCTTCTTCTTAATTAATTTCCACATGAAAGCTGACAAATGTTAGTTTGAATCACTTTTATTACCGTTTTAACGAGGAAAAACTAGCCTCATACTATTTCTTTGAAACGTTTTCCATGCGGTCTCGATACACTGCGCCCGTGGTCCTACTAACCATTTATGAACTACAGTGAAACCTGAGTTTTGCGACCCCCATGTTTTGCGACCACCTGTCATATACAACCACTTTTTCTGGCACGGATGATTTGTAGTTGAAATATACCAGCAATGAACAACCACCTGCCTTACGCGACCAACGACTGGTTTTATGTGTCCCAAACAAGATATTTACCTGTTATTAGCGACCAATTCAACGTAAAACTGCCGAAATACGTTAAAGAAATACCCATTTTTTCGTAGTAAACAAACGCGAATGCGACCACATGTGAAAACAAAAAACCGGAAGTGTTGCCCAATTGCCATGTTACCGCATTTTAGTCTTGTTTTGCTTCTCTTTTGAGCATTATTTGATGAAAATCTGTGTGAATTTCTCCTGCCAAAGCCAAATACTTTTTAGTTGAAGTTTGAGAGTTAATACAATGACTGAACAATCCAAAACCATGAGTAATATTTGTTAACTTTAGATAAGTTGATCTTGACGATCGTTTACCGCGACAAGTTTGTATATTTCACCACGGCTTTTTAACTTGGAAAGGAAAGTGATAAAACTGAGTGTTCACATCTAATAATTAATAAATGACTACTGGAAGATCGTAAATAAAGCCAAGAGCTTTTAACAAGACCAAACCAGTGCAAAAATTGAATCTGAAACGTAACAAAAACACAGTGCAAAAACTGAAGTGAACGACAGTACGAGACCATTTTGATGTGGAGAACATCACTCTAATAAGGCCATGATATTAAACACACAAATGTCAGATTTCTTTTATTTTAATATCCAAATAACATAGTAACATTAATAAATCAAGACTGCACTTCTTTGAAGTGCTCTTGCTTTTTCCATTTCCCTTGTAAATCTTTATAAATCACCATTTTCCTAACCTTGAAACAATGTTGATATAAAGAACCGCTGCGGGTCGCGGCGCTGCCAAAATGGCTGCTATGACGTCACATCACTACCTGTCTGAACGACCACCTGTCCTTAACGACCACTTTTTCGTGGCACCAGGGGTGGTCGCAAAACTCATGTTTCACTGTACTTTGTGTAATTTCATCCAATTCACTCATCTTACAATTACGTGAGATTTAACCAAACTGAGCATGTGTTGTACAATGTAATTGAATGAAAATGACATTGAACGTGTATGTACTCTGAGTGAAAATGGGCTTAACCAATCAAATTGTGCATAGGACACCTATTATTTTATAAAATGAAACCCTGATGTTTCGAGTGGAGCCCTTCATCAGAGTGAAATGTGAGGAGCCATTTAGCAGAGTGAAAGGCTTTTGTATAAACATCAGTATTTCAAGAGTATAAATAAATACATTCCTAAATGAAAGTACAGTAAATTTCTTGTGAAACTAAATTCACTAGCCTGAAGATAAGTGACTGGACATTGTGATTTTGTGTTGGAACACTGTCAGGCAAGGTTGCCTTTGTTCCTGACTATTTGTTCAGTGTGACTGTAGTAATGACAAATTCTGCAATGCCATTTTCAATACCACCAACCAAATATTAAAAAGTACCAGTATATATTCAACAATTAAAAAAATTAACAGAACAAAATGAAAGCAGCATGGAAAAACTCATTGCAAAGTTAGTTTCAGTGAAAAATATACCATCGATTCTTCCGTTTTCTCCAAAGAAGCTCTGCAGAAGCCTGGGTAGCTTTTTAACCCTTTCCCTATTAGGCCACCCAAAACTGCCAAACACTTTGTGCATGCGCGACATCTGAGCTCATCCTCGGAAAAAGAGCGGGAAAACACTGAAATATTTGGACTGGTCTGAGAGTCCGACACAAAAGTTAAAATTATAAGCATACTGCCAAAAAGATAAGGTACTGGTAAGTAATTTGTGCATGGCTTCCTTGTCAATATTGTAACATATTCTAAATATTTTACCCCTTCGTAATTTTCTTTACCCTTTTTTTAAAACACAAATGAATAATTAATTCTTAATTTTTAATTGATCAGTTGCTTAGTTTATAAATGACGTGAGCCAACAACTTGTTGTCATTGCTCTGATGAAGGCCTGAGTCAACAGGCCAAAAGCTTAGCAAAGAAATATTTTACGTGGTGTTTCCACAAAACTTATTTATATTATATCACAAATGAATAGTTGAGTCTTACTTTGTCTTCACTGTCTGGTTGTTGTCACCACGGCTAGTTCCCATTTCTCTTGCAATGTGTACTCTAGCGAATTCATGCATGTGCAAATGTTTGGCAGCGGTGTTCCCAAAACTGGCCACTTTGTTATTTTACTCTAATGCCAGACGATTTTATTCATCAAGTGAGAACACTAAATTTGCCACACCGGTAAAGTTTGACTTGAAATGAAATAAAGGAGAAGAAGTTGTTACAAGATACAATGGTTTTTATGAACCATTTTACAAAAGAATGTCTGGCAGCAGCATGATTTGTGCTGTCAGACATTTTTCATGCAGTCTTGTATGTAACATTTCATAAACGAGTGGGAGTGTTTTACCAGGAGTTACAAACACGAGAGGACAACGAAAATCACGAGGCTGTCAACCGAGTAATTTTCCTTGTTCTTCAGTGTTTGTAAAACATGAGAGAATAATGCAGCCGAGTGATTTTTATTGTTTTCAAATGTTTTACAAACACGAGAGAACATTGAAAATTACAAGGTAATAGGCTGAGTGATTTTTGTTGTTCTTGAGTGTTTGCAACCCCTGGTAAAAGACAATACTCTAGTTTATGAAATAGCTTCTCAATTGTCAATTATAGTAGAGGGACTTGGTGATATTGGTTGCATATTGGATTAGACAATGGTTTCACATTGAATTTATAATTAAGAAATGTGGTAATAAACGGTTCTTTGTTTGCGTCGTTTATTATCTGATTTCTTAATTATAAATTCAGTTTGTGTAATCTTTACCGGGTTTCAAAACTCATACACATGATGAATATTTTTCTCTAATTGGCTTAAATTAGCTTATTAATTATTAATGAGTTTGAGAAAAATATGTACAGTACAGTAGGACATTCTGTAGGTGTCTTATTGTTGAAAGTTGCTCATGTAGATAGGTGAAGTCTTGAAAACAGCCTCCACAATGATTATCCTCAGTGTCAAGTGAAATGTTTCTGTCAGGAAACATTTTCCTGAACTCTGGTGTTGACCACAGGTCTGCTATTTATAATCTATAAATTTGATGTAATGTGCTACAATTGTAGCAAGTTACATCAATGTGAAACCAATCTAAGTTAACCCATTCTCACCTGACTAGCTGAAAAATGCCAAATAATTTTACTCATCGAAGAAAGAACCCTAAGACATCCTGGCAGCAATGGGTTCAACACATACCCAGTGTGAATTTTTGCCACACCAGCTACATCAATCCAAAATAGATCTTGGTTTGTCTAATCAGAAGAGCAACAACTTGCAAGTGCAATAGGGGCATAGGGCTCATTCCATTTGCATGCCATGATATTAAAGTACACTCAATGGGTATTTCCTACAACAGTACAACTAGCCTGTGTAGCTGGTGCTGGGTGATCGGGGAAGGGGAGCTCCTTTCACTGTCCATCACAATCCCCATTCCCAAGTGCCAGCTACGCAGGCTACAGTACAACTATCAGAATGCTTTGCCCATACCTTATTTCACCACTAACAGATAAAGAGTACTGGGAAGACATTCTGGTAGTTATAATCATATTGCCATAATGGCCTATTATTCACTTGTCATTTGCTTTATTAACATTGCTGTCAAGGTTAATTCTCCCTTTGATGAGTAAAAATCATGTTGTGTTAGACTGTCAGTACAACAATAGTCTTTGGCCAGTTCATTGTACAGGAGTGGGTTTCAGTTCGCTCACTGTATGTAATCAAATAGAGGTCCTTAACCCATTTCTGCCCATGCTAACAATGGCATGCTATATCCTTGCATGCTACAATCCTGGTCAAAACATTGATGACACTTACAATTATTTCATCATATTTATGACAATCCTAACTAAATTAAAGAACACCCCCCCCCCCGAACAATGTTGAATGGTGTCCCATAACATGTTTAAAACATTTAGCATAAACTCAACATTGTTTTGGGGGCGAGGGGGGTCATTGGATATGAAAACGTAGACGTTTTATAATTAGGAACGTCAAAGGCGACAAATTTATTAAAGTGTAGTCAATGGTTTTGGCCATAGGTGTTTTTGCTCATGAAAGGGTGAGCCCTCAGACATCTTAGGCAGCAATTGGTTGATCATTCTATTGTTTTCTTTCTACAGGGCAAGAAGCTTGTTGGAGTGGAAGCCCCATGAGATGTTTTCTCTGCTACTGGACTTAAATTGTTTGATCTTCCACGTTTGCAGTACGAGTACATTTAGACATTTTGATCACACATCCTGCGATAAGGAGTTGTGATGATTGTTGTATAGTTAAACTTAAAACTTTTCCTCGGAATGCTAGCTGGGGCATTCGATGTGGATCGTTCTTTGTGGATCATATCTGTGGTCTGCATGGATTGAATGGGTTGTGTGGGGTTAACAGACTAGTAGAATATTTGATTAAATCAAAGCCTTGAGTTGAATGTGCTATTCACACTCTTGGTAATACACACATAACAGAAAGTGAAAAATAAAAACATAAAAAAGGATGTTGTTCATTTCCTCTGTGTTTTCACAAGTGTCAAATGATGTAAAATTGTTTTAACACTTTGAGGCCTGGACCTCTCCCTGTGCTGAATAAAATCGTCTTGGCATTAGTCAGAATAAAATACTAAAGACTCCTTCAGGCTTCAAAGTTTTAAAGAGATAGGTTTTAACACTTTGAGGCCCGAACCTCTCCCTGTGCTGAATAAAATCGTCTGGCATTAGTCAGAATAAAATACTAGAGACTCGTCTTCAGGCTTCAAAGTGTTAAGGCCAAAAAAAACTGTCTGGGTTTCCGGTTTTCCAACCCTACCTAGTTTCTGGCCAGCAAAATGCCGACCCTAGTCTTTTTATTGAAGGATAAAACAATTTAAATTACAAACGGTCAAAATATAAGAGATTATAAAATTGGTACACAATCTTTATCCTATGGGTATTTAACTCAATTCTTATTCAAACATTTCGTATTGTTTCACCACCCAAATGAAGCCATGGATCCCCAACCTTGTACCCAGAGTCTTAAAACGATCCATACACAGCATAACATCGACAAGATCGAAATGGTTCAACGCCGCGCAGCTAGATCGTTCATAATGTTATTCTCGTCTTAGTCACGTGTCAGTGTCACCCATGATCAAAGCACCTTAGAGCAGCGTAGATCTATCAACCAAGTGCACGTTCCACATGATCTATAAAGGTGAAGAAATACGAGCAATAAATTGCTGCACATTGTTGCGTTGCAAGTTGAAAAGCGTTGTTGCACGTATTATACACCCACCTCAAATATTATCACGCAACAATGATTTTGTTGCAAGTTGAAACAGCAAGTAGAACTGGAATCTGCTTTTTTTTCAACAATTTTTTTTCAACTTACAACAAAACCATTGTTGCGTGACAATGTTTAAGGTTGTGGTAGTACATGCAACAACGCTTTTCAACTTGCAACGCAACAATGTTGCGTTGAAATTTTTTGCGTTGAAAGTTGAAGAAAAATGTTGCTCGTATTACCTCACCTTAAAGGACATATAGGTATCTGTTTTCCAGAAGTATCTCGAATATCCATCACATGAGGCCCTTCCTGCACAAAATAAACAAAGATGGCGGCCAAGATTTGGAAAGAAGGAAAACATTTCGTTCAAATTTGAAGCTTATTACAGTTCCTTATTATTGCCAAGTAAAGTGCCTGCAAGAAAACTAGAAGATTCTTAGTGCTTTAAGTAAACTTTTTCAAGTAGTAGTAGAAGAAGCAAAGCGTTTTGAAACAACGAAATATACGAAGTTCAGGGGCTTGTAAAAGGCCCCTAACTGTTTTTCATCGCCGCCCGCCCCCAAAAATTCGTCCGTCCCAATTTAATTTTTTTTTGATCGTCAGTTATCTGTTAGAAACCAAATATTTAGCACCGTAATGCGCTATTGTTGTTAGAAAAGAACGGTAATTCCTGTTTTGCTTTTGCTTCTATTTATACCGTCGCGCGTGAGCAAGGTACAGTAGCCTTCCGAAGAAACTGGACAAGCATGCAGGTAAATCGTGCAAAGCTTTGAATGTTAAAATTAGCTTTAAACGTGCAAAAGTTTTGGACAATAATCGTTAGCTATGCAGGCAAAGCGCACGAAATAGAAAACATCTCAACTTTTAACCCGTTTTCTGTAAGAAAATACGCTACTAATAAAACCCCCCATAAAAAACCGCCCGCCCGCCCCAATTTTTTCAAAAAAAGTGATGAAAAATAGAAATATTTTTTAAATTGGCCTTAGTCTGGGAAACAAAAGGAAAATACAAGCAAATAGTTATAGCGTAGTCAATCGAGATATGGTCTGGAAACTCGGCAAACTTCAAAGCGCCTATAATGAGCTGTGATTTTATGTTGAACCGTACCTTACACCGTGCACATCCTTTGTTTTAGGTTTATTAATATTTAAATAGCATGGTTGAGTGATTGAACTGAAACGTTGCTATTGGACAATTCGTTCATTATACTAAAATACAATGCGTTCAGTGACTGTACACCGTGCACAAAAATGCATAAAGGCGAACAAAAAGATAGACCAAAGACTTTAGGTGAGTTTCCAGACCATATCTCGATTGACTATGGTTATAGTACAGTCCGAAATTGTCGACTACATACTTCAAGGCTTTGTAAAGACACAAATTTTACTGCATATATAAAATATTTTGATAATGAAGTCATTGACTGATTTCGACATTTCGTTTGCTTGTACGATTTTTGTGATATTGGCCAGTTTATCGATTACCGCGGGCAGAGTAAAAAAACTAAGAAACTAAATACCAACAAAAGCAAAAACTAAGCTTCTAAACCTTATATATACAGTGTTTTTTGTTTGATGCTAATTACCAATATCAATAGCAATTAGCAATTTTTTGCGCCGAAGGTGCACAAACTTCCAGGGGGTCAGGGGGCATGCTCCCCCGGAAAATTCTGAATTTTAGAGTCTGAAATAGCATTTCCTGCATTTTGAGGGGGATTTGAAAGAGGTTTGAAGGATATAAATTACCAAACAAAATACCCAAATATACGAATACACCATACCATACAAGGCATACATCATGTAGGAGGAGGACATGTCGTCATTGTCGTGGGATATGTTTTATACGTTTATGTTCCAAAATTACTATGTATATTCAGATTTCAGATTGAGATTGTATACAATACGTCTATATAATCGCGATTCTTACTGTTTTAAAATTGGGGTTTCAAATTTAGAAGATATTAGCGTATCATGATGTCCAGTCTTATTCCAAAGGAGAGGCCATAGCTACGGCATATATCAATAAGCATTGTTATACAATATAATTTATGCACGTTTTACACACGAGTGACTGTTGCATGATTTGTATAAACAGCTGCTAGTGTATCGCTGTATAATCCTGTATTGGTTGGGACAGGAAAGGGGGGTGACTAGTCACCGTTCACTCTGGCTAACTGGTTGTAGTGTTACTGCTAGAGGCTCTATACCGCGCTAGCAAATGTGGAGTGGGCCAGGAAGGTCACATCGAAGGCTGAATGTGTTGCATACTTCACACTGGTAACTTGACATGCACTTAATTACTGGATGCTGGATATATTGAAATGTCAGTGTAACCAGTTCATTAGAATGTTGTGAGTGATGATGTACTACACGGCCAAAAATGCGGCAGTTGTGACAAGTCTGCTGCAACTTGGAACAAGCCTGCAAGTCAACAAGCTTGTAACAAGTTCGTGAGATTTTTGGCCGTGATATTCAATACGTTACCAATTGAAAAATTATCCAATCAAATCGCGAGCTTTGGTTCAAAACTCATTTTGCATTACCATGCTCTATTCTATAGTCTATAAACCCCTGCAAATGTTAAACCCCCATGTACTGAAGAGCTGAAAAAAGCTCAAGAAGGCTCTGCGAAGGAGAGGCAGCTTGGCGTGGATCCTTATAGGATGGAAGGTAACGTGGAAACCGCTAAGGTGGAAAAGGTGGAAACTAAGGTGGAAACCGCTGGATGGGAAGAGGTGCTGGCGCTTTTAACTTTATTTTATGTACGTGTATTCATAATATCGCGATTCACAGTTACAACATCATCTTATTGATTTTATTTACGTAAAATTTTTACTAAACTATAACCAATAGTCTTTAAAATATTGGTTAAAACGGTCAGCTCAAGCGTTCAAGGTTCGGATCAGCGTTTTAGGGAATGGAATGTGTGGCATTTGGCATCGCAGGGTCGCGGGTTTAATTCCTGGAATCCTGGTACCTAGTGTTGGGAAAATGGCGATGCTTCAGGTAGGAAGTGCTTCAGTTTTTTAGCTCTTTACTGATTAAATACATCTGGAAAGCTCAAATGGTTTACACTGAAAGTTCTTCTGTTGTTTTGTTTTTTTGCTTAAATAGTGGCGTCGGTTTAATTTCTTCGAGAAGGAAGTGGCCAAAGACCAAGGAGCAAATAAACCCTGGAATCTTCTGCAGGTCAGTACAGAAAGCAATTAATAAGAAATGGTTTGTGGTGTAGTGTTCTCCATCGAGTTATGGATGTACATGGGAAGTTGGAAGAGCACGAGAAAACGTAACTGTTAGCAACTCTAAGTTTTTAGTGTATTCTCAACATCCCCTGTTGGACCTGTTCCGAAGGCACATGAATAATCAAACATATAATATAGTAGGGCTGACCCTCTGCCCTGGGAGGGCTGGGAGTAATTATGGAATAACTCACAATTGAAATTGCTCCTCAATTGCTATGTGGCTATGTTCATGGCAAATGTGGCAACCAGGCTACATGGCTATGTGGCTACAGGGCTATGTGGCTACATGGCTGTGTGGCTACATGGCTATGTGGCTACATGGCTATGTGGCTACATGGCTATGTGGCTACATGGCTATATGGCTACATGGCTATGTGGCTACAGGGGTATGTGGCTACAGGGGTATGTGGCTACAGGGCTATGTGGCTACAGGGCTATGTGGCTACAGGGCTATGTGGCTACATGGCTATGTGGCTACATGGCTATGTGGCTACATGGCTATGTGGCTACATGGCTATGTGGCTACAGGGGTATGTGGCTACAGGGGTATGTGGCTACAGGGCTATGTGGCTACAGGGCTATGTGGCTACATGGCTATGTGGCTACAGGGCTATGTGGCTACATGGCTATGTGGCTACATGGCTATGTGGCTACAGGGCTATGCAGCAATGTGGCTACCAGGCTACATGGTGGCTACGCGACATATATATAGGCTCAGTTGTTTCTGACTCCTTTATTTAACTTTATGTTAATCACTTAATCCTAATATTAACTGCGATATGATAACCTGACCCTGATCCCCCTCCCCCCCCCTCCCCCCCCACACACACACAATGGAATGATAGACTCTAACCCTAACCACAAACCAGGGATGTCTGTGGTATGCAAAATTATGACCCCATATAATGGAACGATCGACCCTAACCCTAATCATAAATCAGGGGTGTTTGTGGTATGGAAAATTAGGATAACCTGACCCCCCCCCCCCCCACCACCACCACCACCACCACCACACATACACACACACCAACCACAATGGAACAATAGACCCTAACCCTAATCATAAACCCAAGACATTTTTACTATAGAAAATTATGATAACCTGACCCCCCCCCTGCCACACACACAATGGAACAATAGACCCCCCTTCACACACCTAATGGAAACATAGCCCCTGACCCCAATCTAAGAACAAGGAGCATTGTGGCATGTAAAATTACAATACAACAGCTTGTACATCTAAAACACTGAAAAAACATAATATGGGTAATCAGTTTAATCAGCCATATAGTAGTTTATATCAATAACCACGACACCCAATTGACCTCATATGGATGACGCAGTGGGAAGAGTCTGTATCTGACATTAAAAAAAGGTATTCTCATTCACCTGTTTAATACTTGCCTCCATATAACTCAGTCCTTTAACATACTATTTTTGAATAGTTATTTAAACAAACCAGAGTTTGCACACCAATTTCAGTATACAATTCAGAAAACAAGTACAAATTATTCTTTTCTGCAGTTTTTCTGTAGAAGATACAGAAAATTAAATTGTAGTCCCCTTTTTCACCCCCCCCCCCCCCCCCCTACCATCTCCCTAGAAAGAGGACCACTACACAGGCTAAACATGGCGTACTGTGGACCACCATGGAAGTCTTCTCACCGAACCAATTTAAATGGACCGGTATTCTCTACTTTAGTCAAACCAAATATTCCCAAGTACTTCCTTCTGAAGGAAGAAACTTGAAATTCAAGCAATATATTCACAACAAAGCCGCAGCAACTTACCTGACTACCTTTTTACCTAGCTATAGCTACCGCGTATCCGTGTAGCCACGTAGCCAGTCTACATACCATTTCACATGCGGGGTATTCTAAGGGCTGGCCCTCTTTGCTGAGATCTTGCCTCTCAGCATAATTCCTTGTAAAACTTTGTTTGTGTAACTGTTTACATGACAAGAGGACCGACCCTCCTAGGCGAGATCTCTCTATTGACAACCCAAGATCTTGCGTAGGAGGGCTGGAAATTTCCCCATGTAAATGCACTCAAGAGGGCTGATCCTCTCAGGAGGGCTAGCAAATCGAAGCTCAGTATACACGGTAACGTTTGCCTTTACTAATATTTTTTGGTCAACTTTTTATTTTACAAGTTGTGTTTGTTCATGTGTTTGTTATAAATTCAAATTGTGTTTGTGAAAACATGATTTTGGGCTTTGAGGGAAAGCTGCACAAGAAAGCTGCCAACGTGAGGTGAAATCCAGCCCTCTTACTAGGGCTAGCCCTACCAAAAAAGCTCATGTAAACGCGAGGTGAAATACAATACAACTCCCTCCATATAAACACTGACCCCCTTAGGATATTTGGAATCTGAGAAGATTTGTAATATATCTTCCTTTCCTAAACTTTCATCTTCGTGGACTATTTTGCCAGTTAAAGTTGATGGAAGTGACATGACATGCAGATCGTTGCAATGGTTGATTGAACATTTTGTCAAGTAAAATTTCAAACATTGCTAAGGTCAAGTGACAAGTACAAAATGTGGTGCCAAAGTACATATGGAAGATTATACTTACCTGGAAAACCATTTTCAAAAGATTTGATGTCAATGGCTGTAAATAAAATAACAAGATCCATCTGCTGGTGTCTTCCCTGGAAAATTTACCAACATCACATGTTCCCTGAATATTTTTCCTCTGCCATAGTCTCAAATCTGTGGAAGAGGTTCTGCAAGCCACAAGTTACACACAATTAAATTATTCACAAATTGAACGAGTCCAGTGAATGCCATTTACAAGCCATAGTTTTAGGCGTGCAGTTTTTTCCGTGTTTGTTTACGTTTGAAAGTTGAACATTCAAAAACAAACCAATCAACTTGCAGCGTGAATTCAAAGAAACCTGTCAAATTCACAACCTGTCAAATTCACACCACAAGTTGATTGATTTGTTATTAAATGTTCAACGTTTTAAACAATCACATAGCAATGTTCAAAGTTTCACTTAACAATATGTTCAATCAATTGTTGCAACAATCTGTGTGTCATGACATCTGTTCTGTCTGTCTGTCTGTCTGTTTGTTTGTTTGTTTGTTTGTTTGTTTGTTTGTTTGTTTGTTTGTTTGTTTGTTTGTTTGTTTGTTTGTTTGTTTGTTTGTTTGTTTGTTTGTTTGTTTGTTTGTTTGTTTGTTTGTTTGTTTGTTTGTTTGTTTGTTTGTTTGTTTGTTTGTTTGTTTGTTTGTTTGTTTGTTTGTTTGTTTGTTTGTTTGTTTGTTTGTTTGTTTGTTTGTTTGTTTGTTTGTTTGTCTGTCTGTCACCAGGATATCTCAACAACTATTGCACTGATTTTCATGAAAGTTTGCAGAAGGGTTGGCCATAGACGACCGACCAATCCAAATAACTGAGTGCAAATACTTTTCTGCTGCAAATAATTTGCAAAGCATGTGCATTAACGATAGCTGTGGCAAATAATTTTCATAAACTTGTTTTCAAACATAGTGGCTAGTTATCCTCAGCTGTCCAAGGAAGTAATTGAGAGTATCTGGAAGCAAGCAAGGACATTAGCCATAAGACAAAATACAAAAGTACCCATATAACGACAATATACTTCAGAAAAGTTTATTATTTATCATTATAAAGTTTGGAATGAAATTTTATTTTATTAACTTTAGGATGTTGAAATTGTTTCTTCAACCAGTGGTCGAGGACAGTTAACATTTGGTGGTATCCTTTGCATCTTGACTTAAATATTGGGTTGTACATGTGTAATTATTATAGTGCAAAGGGAAAAAGTGGTAAACTTCCAAGTATAGTTTTGATAACAAATTACTGATGTTTCAGGTAGAGTGGTCAAAGCCCATTGTACTCTGATGAAGGAGTCTGCTTGAAACATCAGTATTTTGTTATCCGCAATTTACCACCTTTCGACTTTGCACTACCTTTTGACTTGCGAATGGCGATTTTAAGTTGGACAAATTTTCAAGCTAATTCGGGCAAAAATAATGACGTCAAACGTACCTTTATAAGAGTACATGCACGGAGCTTTATGTTTTATTTGTTAATTTAATAAACGAGCAGGAGTGTTTTATCAGATATAAAAACACGAGGCGAAGCCGAGTGTTTTTATATCTGATAATTCGCCTCGTGTTTTTATATCTGATAAAACACGAACTGCGAGTTTATTGAACGGCTTCAAAAACGAACCACTTGGTAAGGTCATTGGCGTAGTAAGTTTGAAAAATAACCTTGTTTAAGCTGAGAAAATCAAAGCTAGAGTTTATGCAAATCAGGACGTATCTTTATCACATATAAAGACACTGGTTAAACTTTAATTTCTTTTGAATTTTCCTCATGAATTATTAATGATTTTTGAATTGTTAAACAGAAATACGAGGGGAAGTTTGGGAGAACGAGAAATTATTTCGAGTTCTTCCAAACTTCCACAAGTGTTTCTACAACTCTATAGTAACACAGTAAAAATGTTTTCTATTTCCTTTATAAAATAACCCGTCAAAAATAGATTAAACGTTAAAATTAATCCAAATAAAAAGCGAAAATTCTCATTACTCTGCATGGATGGCATAGTGGAAGGCGTATAATGGGGTTTCTGTACACATTTTAATTTGAATGATGGTGTAATCTATCCATGTTTTCCATTTAACAATTAGACAATAGACAACGGGCCCGAGTTTTTTTTTCTATGAGCGAATAGTCGAGAGTCTAATTATTTTAGTATAAATTTTTCAACAAAAGTTAAATAAATTCTCGACCATAACGTATTCTTCGAGGGTCGCGTTTAATACATTTTTTAACTGCCAACAACAAACGTTCAACAGTCATTTCGGACATTTCTTTGGTCCCGTACGGTAACTGATGGAAAAGTGAAGTTTTCTTGTATAATTTAGCATGGGTTTTCATTTACAATATTGAAACAATATATTTCCATTCATTTGATATGTTAAAGTGACAAAAAGTTGAAAGAAACATTTATTTTAGCGTGTAGGTTTACATCACAAAATCTTCTCAATAGCAAGCGTAATTTTTAAATGTGTTTTGTTTGCAGTTACTTGTCTTCGTATTAAACGAACAGAGAAAAAACAATTTAACGATCTTACCATTAATTTCCATTTTAACTATTTTGTAGCCGTTTTTGTTTTCTGTAGAACTTATTGCTTCGCCTAAATGTTCAATTTCTTCTGTCACTTGCCCACTCCATTATAATTTGGGTGCCATTGTTGCTTAACAGAACAACCGCTGGCTCTATTGATCATTGCTTGTGACATACTACGCATATTGTGATTGGTCAATTTTGTTAAAAGAAGGCTTTTCATTGGCTTATCACCAGAGGTTTCTATCGGCGGATAGGAACTCCTGCGATAGTCAATGAAATTCATGGATTTGTGATAGAAACTTGTAAATTTATACTAAAAAGTTATAGAACACGGCTTTTACCAATTACCGCTTGCGTTTTCAAAATGCTATTTTATAGAACTCTATAGAAACACACCAAATGTCTTAAATAATGCTTGGTAAAACTTCTTAACAGTTTTTCAGATGCTAGTGGAACTATCTATTTTCTTGATCGCAGTTTAACTTTGTCAAGTTTTAAAGCGTTTGAAATTCGAGTTCTCTACCTTCACCAACTTCGTCAACACAGTATTCTCGTTTCAATTGGGGTGGGTACACTTTTTACAGCGTTATGTTACTGTAATTAAATAAACGTCTGTAGACAGATTATGGTGGAGTTGAGTAGTATTGAGATTAGCCTCCTTCGCAGACGTCTTGTGGGCTTTGATTCCTATACCCACCAACGTCCGCTCTACGGAGCACGAAATTCCTTTCCCCATTGTCTCGTAATAAACCAATCATAATCGCTTTCAGAAATCGATAACGCGATCCTGTCCAAATTTCCCGCGAAAATCAGTGGGCATTACCAGTATTATAAAATATGGGGAATGTTCCAAAACATTACGTGTATTAATGAATGAAATTCCGAAGAAAATTCTTGAGGAAGGCTTCCACTGTTTCCTGTGCCGCCACAGTTGTCCTACGAATGCCGATCGGATTGGGTAGTGTTTGGTATTTTGAATTTGAATTTATTAAATTTGCCACTTAACGTGTGGCAGGAGAGAGGAACAGAACTTTCGTCCCAATCGACACCACAAACTCTACCTAGGTGTTGATTTTACGGACTCTATATCCCATAGAGCACACGTGACCATTCTCTAACCTTTACAAATAACAGCCGACTGCCGAGTAAATTTTTTCAAAGAAAGACTCGAACGGTGTTAGGTCACCTAGTTTGACAGAAATGCCGAGGCTGTTTTGGTAATTTAGACTTTATAAACTAAAGTCTTGACTAATTGGTTGCTAGGATATGTCATGGCTGAGTGACAACACCGCTTAAACATAGCGAACGAGGTAAAAATAAGGTAGCATAATCGGACTGTAGACATAAAGCAACAGGAAAGTTTTTATTTAAAAATCTATAGCAGTGGTCTAGAAAATATGGAAAACTCATGCCACGCATGGCGTCCGAAGGGAGCTGCTTAGTGACATGGCATAAATGCAATGCAATAAAATGAATAACCAAAAAAAAAACTCCTGCGATGGTGAAAATGTAATTGTAGAATGAGATTCATGAGAGTAAGATCAACGTGGCCGTGTCGAGGCATACCAAAGGTGCTCCGTGGTTTGAACTGTGTCGTATGCCGGCTGCCCGGATCACAGCTAAGATGTTAGGTGTTGATTTTATGGAAGGAGGAAATTCAGTTCCAAGCTCGACAACGGGGTCATTTCCATTCCAAATTGCAAGTACTAACCCCATCTAACCGGGCTACTAACCCCGTCTAGTCTAACCGGGCTTAACGTTTTGGTGAGAGCTGGCAGCGCGCTAACAGCATTCACAGTGGACACAGTGCTCCTCCAGAGGGAGGGAGGTGGGGGGCGTTGGGTTGGAAATTATTGCTGCAAATGGAATGTGGGGAATGAGGATTGTGGCGGGAATGGAAATGAAGAAAAGGATGGGAGTTAGGATTGAGATGGGATGAAAATTGAAATGGAATGAAAGTGAAGATGGGAAGAGAAAGGGAAAGGTGTTTGAAACAAAGATTTGTTGATGTTTCTTTTGTGATCTCGAGCAGGAAGATGAAGTTGGCATCAATCCATTAATCAAAGTATGGAATCTAGACAAGGTTTGTAGGTTGACCCAAAAAGGCTTCTTTATAATTTAGCACTCTGTCTGACAGCCTGGCAGCAATATGTTAAAATTAACATATTACTGAACTTTTTTTGTAGACGGACAAAATGGGGAATCCTTTGTGTCTCAGAATCACTCGAGCTATTCCTGGAAACAAACCAGTGGCGGTAGGTGGTGAAAGAAACTTGTGTCACACATAAAGATAACGGTAGTTTTGACTTCTGTATTACATGATACTGTACTACACTGTACTGTACTGCTGCACTGTACTACTGTACTGTAGTATTGCACTGTGCTGTGCTGTGATGTCCTGCACTGTAGTTGACTGCAGTAGCGTACTGTAAGTCCGTATTACTGTACGTCTGTAGTACTGCACTGCACTGTACTGTAAGTCTGTAGTACTGCACTGTACTGTGGTACTGCACTCTACTGTAGTACGTACTATACGGTGATGTACTGTACTGTACTGTAATGTGGTACTGTACTTTACTGTACTGCACTGTACTGCACTGTACTGTACTGTACTGTACTGTACTGTACTGTACTGTACTGTACTGTACTGTACTGTACTGTACTGTACTGTACTGTACTGTACTGTGATAATGTACTGTACTGTACTGTACTGTACTGTACTGTACTGTACTGTACTGTACTGTACTGTACTGTACTGTACTGTACTGTACTGTACTGTACTGTACTGTACTGTACTGTACTGTACTGTACTGTACTGTACTGTGATAATGTACTGTACTGTGATAATGTACTGTACTGTGATAATGTACTGTACTGTGATACTGTACTGTACTGTACTGTACTGTACTGTGATAATGTACTGTACTGTGATAATGTACTGTACTGTGATAATGTACTGTACTGTGATAATGTACTGTACTGTGATAATGTACTGTGATACTGTGCTGTACTGTACTGTACTGTACTGTACTGTACTGTACTGTACTGTACTGTACTGTACTGTACTGTACTGTACTGTACTGTACTGTACTGTACTGTACTGTACTGTACTGTACTGTGATAATGTACTGTAGTGTGATAATGTACTGTACTGTGATACTGTACTGTACTGTACTGTACTGTACTGTACTGTACTGTACTGTACTGTACTGTACTGTACTGTACTGTACTGTACTGTACTGTACTGTACTGTGATAATGTACTGTACTGTGATAATGTACTGTACTGTACTGTACTGTACTGTACTGTACTGTACTGTACTGTACTGTACTGTACTGTACTGTACTGTACTGTACTGTACTGTACTGTACTGTACTGTACTGTACTGTACTGTACTGTACTGTGATAATGTACTGTACTGTGATAATGTACTGTACTGTGATAATGTACTGTACTGTGATACTGTACTGTACTGTACTGTACTGTACTGTACTGTACTGTACTGTACTGTACTGTACTGTACTGTACTGTACTGTACTGTACTGTACTGTACTGTACTGTACTGTACTGTGATAATGTACTGTACTGTGATAATGTACTGTACTGTGATAATGTACTGTACTGTGATAATGTACTGTAGTGTACACTCACTGTACTGCGCTGTATCTTATTGTACTGTACTATTATAACTATTCATATTAACCACTTTTTCCACACAAGGTTTCATGTCTGGCTGTTTATGAAAACCTAACACAGATGGCTGTTGGATTTGCAGATGGCAGTGTTGTTGTATATAAAGGAGATGTTACAAGAGATAGGTTGGTAGTATATTATGAAGTAACCCACTTTGTTTTATTAAAGATATTTTTGATAGCACGCTAGCTTTAACCTACACGCGTAAAAATCTCGCAAGTTGTTACAGCATTGTTGCCTGAACAATGCTGTAACAACTTGTTGACATGTGTGAACAACATTGATAAATGAACAACATTGTTCATCATTGTTTCAACAAGTTGTTACAGCTTGATGAAACAACAACCGTTGTTCACGCATGTTGTAACAACCGAAGAACGTGTTGATACATCAACCATGTTCACCATTGTTGTAACATTGTTGTTCATCGTTGTTATTTCGTCATGCTGTTACAACATGTTGTATCATGTGCGAACAACGTTGTTGGCTATAAAAAATGTGCTGTTGTAACAACTTGTTCATGACTGTTGATTTATACAACTTGTTGACAACTTGTTCACGGCGAGCAGCACAACATTGTTCACGGCGAGCAGCACAACATTGTTTACGCCTGTCGACAACCGTGAACAAGTTGTGCGTTTTTACGCGTGTAAGGTATGTGAACACTCGAGCGATTGCTTGTTCTTGCATAAATTAAATCCCAAGTTTTGGGGGGAAATAATTTATGTCACCTTTAAAAATAATGACGTAGTTTTGTGGTCACTATACCCACTTTTACATGTTTAAAGCGAGAAATACAAGGTAAAAGAGTTGATTTGTAAGCTTGGCAAAAAAGGACTAATTTTAAAGTGCCTATGAAACGGAAGAATTGCCTTTTAAGAATTGCCTTCGTAACCAAGTCCGTCCGTCACCTCCTAAACATTACAATATAGGTATCAGATACCCGCTCATTCTTTTAACTCGTATGAGATTAGGCTTTTGCGCATTAAACTTTTATCTTCACCAACGTAACATTCTTCCATACGCTTTTTGCTCTTGTGGAGCCGCGCATGAGACTATTAAACATTTGTTGCTCTGCCCTAAATATTTCAACTGCCGAGTTAAACTCCTGACTTCAGTCGTCTCTTTGTTACATCCATCAATAAATTTTCTATCCTTAAATAAAAGTCTACAAGTTGATTTACTTTTAAAAGGTTCTAACTATATAGGACATAGAGTGAATGTTTTGATTTTAAATTCCACCATGGAATATATCATGTCCACCAAACGTTTTTCATTATGCTAATTTTATTTTCAATAACTTATACTTTCTATACTCGCCATAATTTTCCTTTGTATTTATATTTGCAGGAAAAGCACTCGATTAGTTTTAAAAACTACTTGCTAATCCTGTATGCAACAATATATGAAATAAATAAATAAAAAAAACCCGAAATTTCACTTCAGTTTTTTTAGATTGTATTTGGAAGAACACCTAAGATAATGAAAATGTTTTTTACATCCCTTTCAAATCTTATCCCATTCTTGAGTTATTGCTACCCCTGCAGGTAGTCAAGGAGTTAACCATTTATTAATCCATCTGTACCTAGAATGTCTGAGGTTTCTTCCTCTGATTGTCTAGTGCTAGAAACAGTGAAACAATAAAGGGGCAGTTTTTGGCCTGCTCAGGCAGCAATACAGTAGGTTAATATTAGCAGCATTATTAACTCTCCTTATCCTTTTTTGCTTATTCTGTAATTCTTTTCTGATTTATTCAGGCACAGTAAATCAAGAGTTATCCACCAAGACAAATACCCCGTTACTGGTGAGCAATCCTAGCCTTAATTAGGATTAAAGCACTCGCGTGAGTGTGTTATCGGGATTTATACAATCACCAGTTCACTAACAACGAACGAGAAATCATAGATCATGGAAGGGGAACTGGATAGGCAATTTACAAAACCGGAAACGAAGTTTGCACAACTTGCTATGGTAATTATACGCTTGTAAGCGGCTAATGCACTTAACAAGTAAACTTAAGTGTGGGACCGCCCGTTAGTGCTTTAGTCACTTGTAATTGTATAATTATCATATCAAGTTAAGCAAACTTTGTTTCCGATTTCGGAACATCGTTTTAAGTTTCCTATCCAGTTCCTCGTCTCATAGTTAATAGAAAATATACATGGTTTGGAAGCTCACAAAAGTCATTGTTTTATGTTTTTGTTCAGGTTTATGGAAATTTTTGCACTTTCATGGTTACTGAACATATTGTGTTTTCTGTATAATGAAGCAATCATCCAATAGCAACGTTTGGCTTCAATCACTCAACCGTACTGTTTAAATATTAATAAACCTAAAACAAAGGATTTGGCACCTTCGTGTACCTTTCAAGATGAATCGTAGCTTGATTGTTAACGGCTTTGAAGTTTGCCGGGTTTCCAAACCATGTATATTTTCTATTAACTATGCTCGTCTATTATCTATGGAGAAATTAAATACTCCTCGAGGTTAAGCCGGGAAGCCTTCTTGTAAATCTAAGAAGACACTTGGCGATCGTGCTTTTGTGCTTGCAGCTCCTAAACTTTGGAATTCTCTTCCGACAAACATAAGAGAACTAGATAATATTACAACTTTTAAAAGTAAGGCTATGTGCACACGGTAACGTTTCCGAGCGTTTTCGTATTGTTTCAAGTAATGAGCTGATTGTTTTCGATTCCGTTGAGAACAGTAAACAATACGAAAACGCTCGGAAACGTTACCGTGTGCACATAGTCTAAGGTTAAGACATTTTTATTCTGCAGAACTTTTTAGTTATGTATGATGGATTATTGCTTGCATGTATATAATTTTAAATTGTAGTTCTCTTTTATTGGTTAGGTATTACTATTATCGTTATTATATCTATGTGCTCATTTGAATATTTTATAGATATTTGCGCAATATAAATATTAAATATTATTATTATTTTAGTATAAATACACAGGTGATTATAGAAAATCGCGCGCGCTGATTGGTCGAGCTACTTCGGACTAATTCTCGATAATCAGCTACAGCGTTTATTCAAGATGGCTGCCAGCCAAATGTCAATGCGACAGACGAGGAAATTAACAATTTCAAAGCACGTTCAAAGAAAAAGATGTTTCTAAAAGTAGGAAAATGTGTATTTATACTAAAACAATTATTCACCTCAGGCTCAGTGAATATCGGTAATAATAACCTCGACTTCGTCTCGGTTATTATTCACCGATATTCACCTCGCCTTCGGCGAATAATTGTTAAATAATACCATGATCGCCTCGGATTCTTTTGTTCTCCGAGGGAATGTAAACCTCGTATTTCCCTCATCGCTCATGCAAGAGGGAAATTTATCCTTTGTCTTCTAATTTTCCTGTTTATGTTGATGAGGGAAAATTAGAAGACAAAGAAATCCTTTGTCTTCTTCTAAATATTTTGCTTGCATATATTTTCCCTCATCAACATGCACGGGAAAATTAGATGCAACTTCTCTGATCAACCGTGTAAATTTCCTGTCGGTAAGATTCTCAAAGTTTCCTCGGCGATCATAATATTACAAACTACTGTAATAACATGACTTTTCGGGAAATTAGCGATTAAATTTCCCCTTTGCCTCGGGAAGATTTGTACAGATCTTCACAAATCTTCCCTCGGCGGCGGGGAAATTTAATCGCTAATTTCCCTCAAGTCATGTTATTACTTATAATTATTATTTTCCTTGGTTGTTTTAGGGCTAGCATACAAACAAATTCAAAATCAAGTTATCATGTTTGTGACAACTACTCAATCTGTTATCTCTTATAACACATCACAGAAAGACCACAGAGTAAGTCTCAAAAGTGTCTGCCAACGTGTCTACATAAAGTAAGAAATCCGTTGGAGTTTTTTATAAGTAATATTGGGCATTTCACTCGATTACATAGCATGTTCTAAGGATTTTGGGTGAAGGAAAATTCGAGTGTAGAATATATACATTTTAAGACCAAACCGGGACCAGTTGCGAAAAATGCAACTACACAGGCCTTCCGGCAGGAATTGAAGTTTTTGTTGTTTTAATGGACAGAGGAGCGTGGCAGGGGCATTCACTGAAAATTTCGAGTTATAAGCTCTCAAAGTTTGTCATGCTATTTCATTTCTTGAGAAACCTGGGCTTCTCGGTAACAATGCCTTATGACGTACGCAACTGGACAACTATGCATGAGAACAAGTTTGAAAATACATTTAATAAACAAATGTAACGATTAGCTGCAGAAGCGCTCTGAGCGGTGATTTTGTAGTGAAAAATATACTGACAGATCTCTAAGATGTATGTTGTCAATAGTATGACCTTTAAAATGAGCAATAAACATTTTCTCAAGTAGTCATTGTCTTTGTTTACCTCATTTATTTCAAAATTCGTTGACCTTTTTGGGCGTGACAGCAATTCAAAATTTTCACGTCGTTACAGAATATTTCTTTCTTTTGAATTTTCCTCATGAATTCTCAATGACAATTTTATCACCAGACCGCTCTGCTGATACAGTTAGTATTTGGTACAGTATGTGATTTAACCTGTCAACTCTTCATTGTAGGAAGTTTTAGATATGCACGGTTGTGGTCCAAAATGTTCAGTTCTGAGTGATATCTCTCAAGAAAGTCAGTTTGTGTTTGTTGTGGCAAGAACAGAGGTGATTGTGACAACTGTATAACTTTGCATTAATATGAGTTTATTATATGACACGGATTACTTTCACGTAAATTCACGTGCTGTGATTGGTTGCTGACGTGGCGTGATTTTTCCGTAATGCCCACGCGATTATGAAAATTGTTAATACCCTACGATTGGAAACAAACAAAAACAGCAGAAAATAACGCTCCTTTGGTGTTTTGACGAAGTTAAAGGAAGCGAAGACGAAGAAATACAAAGATTGATCATTTTGAAATAAAAAATGCCAATATATAACTCGACCGTTATAATAATAATAATAATAATAATAATAATAATAATAATAACCTCGTTATAGTAATAAGCTCGACCGTTCGGTCTTTATGGCAAAACATTAAACCTCGGTCTTGAACGTATTAACCTCGCTATCGCTCGGTCAATACAGCAAGACCTTGGTTTAATATTTTACCGTAAAGACCTCACTCTCGGTTATTAAGTAGTTAATAAATTACAGTACGCTGTAAGAATTCTGAAATCTGAATCTGAGTATTTTATTTCTTAAAGGCTTTGTATTTCTACCAGCCTGACTGCCGAGGAGCATTGCTGCCATTTGAGGGTATGTACGGAACTATTTTGTACTTGTTGGGTTTTTTTGAGGATCACCTCGGTTTTCTTTGATGTAGCTACGGCGCGTAAATCAAGTTAATTCCTAGGGCTAATATATATTAGCCTGGGGCAATTAACTTGATTTATACGTATGTTTGGGAAAATAAGGGTTAATCAATGTTCACGAATGTGATAAAGGATTTATCATCGCGACTGAAGTGGTTTTTTAGACAGCCTCTCTGATAACGAACTTAGTATCTTAGTTTTCTTAGGCAACCTCTGTGATTTTGAACTACATATAGGTATAGTTACCTCAACGTATTATAACTAACGTAGTTACCGCGGGTTCGGTAACAACTTATATTTAACCCATTGGTGCATGCCTAGGATGTCTGAGGTTTCTCTCTTTGGCAAGTAAAATCATTATATCATCTGGCATTAGACATAGTAAAACAATGAAGGGGCTGTTTTCGGCCGGCTTGCAGGCAGGAATGGGTTTATCACTTGTTGCGGTAACCCACTGTTGCCTAGGATGGCCTAGGATGACATCTAAGGGTTTTCGCTTTGACGAGTAAAATCATCTGGGGGGGTGTTTTTGGACAACTCAGGCAGGAGTAGGTTAATTACTTGTTAACCCATTGCTGCCTAGGATGTCTGAGGGTTCTAAAAGTAGTGTGCTGCATAGGCAGTGTTGAAATACAAATCGAAATATAGCAAGGTCTGAGTACTGCCGAAATTACTGAACGTAGTTTCTAACGTTTCGAGCAAAGGCCCTTCATCAGAGAGAAACGTGGGGTTCTCTTTTTGATCAGTGCAACCAGGAATAGTAGAACCTTGATTCATCCAGATTTTACCTGCTTGTAGTGCAGTTAGGCTAGCTTATTCTTGTTTGTCATTGCAATCTGAGTATTATTCTTATTTTTTGTTTCAGGTGAAAAGCAAATGATATCTTGGCACAGAGGTTATTTAGTTGTTATTGGCAATGATATGAAAAGAATTCCTGGGTACAGTATTATGCTAATAGATTAGATTTCTTTTTAATTTTGCACCTCTGCTTTTATTCATTCCCCCTTTCCTTTCCTTTCCTTTCCTATCCTTTCTCGTCCTTCGTTCGTTCGTTCCTTCTTTCCTTCCTTCCTTCCTTCCTTCCTTCCTTCCTTCCTTCCTTCCTTCCTTCCTTCCTTCCTTCCTTCCTTCCTTCCTTCCTTCCTTCCTTCCTTCCTTCCTTCCTTCCTTCCTTCCTTCCTTCCATCCTTCCTTCCTTCCTTCCTTCCTTCCTTCCTTCCTTCCTTCCTTCCTTCCTTCCTTCCTTCCTTCCTTCCTTCCTTCCTTCCTTCCTTCCTTCCTTCCTTCTTTCCTTCCTTCCTTCTTTCCTTCCTCCCTCCCTCCCTCCCTCCCTCCCTCCCTCCCTCCCTCCCTCCCTCCCTCCCTCCCTCCCTCCCTCCCTTCCCTTCCTTCCTTCGTTCCTTCCTTCCTTCCTTCCTTCCTTCCTTCCTTCCTTCCTTCCTTCCTTCCTTCCTTCCTCCCTCCCCCCCCTCCCTCCCCCCTCCCTCCCCCCTCCCTCCCTCCCTCCCTCCCTCCGCCCACCCGCTAGCCCGCCCACCCTTCCTTCCTTCCTTCCTTCCTTCCTTCCTTCCTTCCTTCCTTCCTTCCTTCCTTCCTTCCTTCCTTCCTTCCTTCCTTCCTTCCTTCCTTCCTTCCTTCCTTCCTTCCTTCCTTCCTTCCTTCCTTCCTTCCTTCCTTCCTTCCTTCCTTCCTTCCTACCTTTTTCCCTCCTACTTTACCTTCCTTCTTTTCCTTTCTTTCTCCTTCCTTCCTTCCATTCCTTTCTTTTTTTTACATTCTTTGCCATTTATTATTTCTTTTTTTTATTTATTATTCCTTCAGTCAAGGTTCTTCAAGATCAATGAACTTGGTTACTATTTATGACATACAAAACAAATTTATAGGTAAGTCGAGATTTACTGCAAATTGGAAAAAAGGTAAAAACACCACTATGATTTTCTGATTTTTCTCTTTCTGAAATGTCAACCATTTGACTCAAGTTTCCATTAATGAAAATATTCATATTTTCCTGTTCTGTTTGCAGCCTTTTCTGGACCTCTTCCTGGGGTAGTTGATGTACTCAGTGAATGGGGCTCACTTTACATCTTAACTTCAGATAATACGGTGAGAACAATGTTGTCTGTAAGAAAAGGTTATTTATTGAGGTTACCGTAACATTATTTTTGTATTTTAGGGGAGGGAGGGGTGGATAGATAGAGGAAGGGAGGACGAAAAGGAAAGAAGGAAGGAAGGAAGGAAGGAAGGAAGGAAGGAAGGAAGGAAGGAAGGAAGGAAGGAAGGAAGGAAGGAAGGAAGGACGGACGGACGGACGGAGGGACGGACGGACGGACGGACGGAGGGACGGACGGACGGACGGACGGACGGACGGACGGACGGACGGACGGACGGACGGACGGACGGAAGAAGGCAGGTAGGAAGGAAAGAAGGGAGCAACGAAGGAAAGAAGCAAGGAAGGAAAGAAGTAAGGAGGGAAAGGAGGGAGGGAAGGAAGGGAGGGAAGAAAGGGAAGGAAGGGAAGGGAGGGAGGGAGGGAGGGAGGGAGGGAGGGAGGGAGGGGAGGGAGGGAGGGAGGGAGGGAGGGAGGGAGGTGAGGAAGGGATGGATGGATGATTATTTGAATGATTAGAACGTAAATTAAACTAAATTTCATTAAAATATCGACAGCAAAGTAAAATAATTACTCAAAGAACTTTTTCAAGCGTGTAACTTTTTGTTCCCAATAAACAAGTGTATTAAAAACAAGTGTATTATTCACTTGTCCGTTTATTTATTTCTAACCTTCCAGCTATATCACTTCCAAGAAAAAGACACACAGACAAAACTGGAAATTCTATTCAAGAAAAACCTTTATGCTGTGGCAATTGAGTTAGTATAACCCCAACTATATTAATTTTATTTTGTGCCTTTCGAGTATAAACTCCACAGCTTGTTAACATGATGTGTTTGCAACAAGCTTGCAGCAAGCCTGTTAACAAGGTGTAATTTTATCAAGCGAATACAAGCTTGTTATTGTTAAAGTGCTTATCACTTGTGGGGTTTTAACGTATTTGAATAGAGCAAAAAAAGTTAGTTCAAAAGTTACTTTGCCGTTTTTTATTAACTTTAATAGTTTCTGAAATATAAGCTTTTAACAACACGATCTCTTACCAAAATTAAGCGTATATCTTAATTGTAAAATAGGGCTCGAATTAAGACATGGCCTTAATTTTAAAATAGGGCTCAAATTAAGACATGGCCTTAATTTATCTGTCCCACAAGCGGGATGTTAAACTTGAACACATAAAGCTAAGAATCCTAGAGGGGCGTTGTGGTCGGGGTCTGAGAGGTGGGACTTTTTTCCGGAGGGTTGTGATTAGGCTTAGGGCTACCGGGGGGTTGTGGTTAGGTTTAGGGTTTCCGGGGGGTTGTGGTTAGGGTTAGGGTTTCCGGGGGGTTGTGGTTAGGGGTTGGGGGTATGGGGGAGAGTTTTCATTTAAAATTAAGGATTAGCCTTAATTCTAGGCGAGTTGACAATTAAGGATAATCCTTAATTTTGGATGTGAGGTCGACCTGGCTTTCAAACATGCCAATTTCAGCTTTTCGCCACAAATTTCCGTCGTTCATTTTAACAGCTTGGGGGCCTGGGACTCAGGAACGAGTCAATCCAAAATAATTACGTTTCGGCTTATTGATTCACAAAAACACATATGTTTGACTGAGAAATCCAAATGTCGAGCTCACACCCGATTTCCAGTACGTACGAGAGTTCCAACTAAGAAAACAGTCGGCTTAGGTTCCTCAGTCCCAGGCCCCGAAGGTGTTAAAATGAACGACGGAAATTTTGGAGAATTAGCATGTTCAGAAGCCAATATGTCAGGAACTATTTGACTAAATCAAAAACGGCAAAATAACTTATTTAACTGATTTTTTCTGCTCTATTTAAATATGTTAAAACCCCACAAGTGGTATAAGCACTTTAACCAAGCAACTTGTTCAGTGCAAAGCGGTAACTAGTTGTCATCAACCTTGTCATAAGTTGTCAACAACCCGTTGCAGATTTGTTAACAAACTGGGAACAACCAGTGCGAATGCATCACGGTGACGGCTTGTTGAAACAACCTTGTAACAACTTGCTTGCAGATATGGAACAACCCCGGGCGTTTGATTTTGTTTGATTTTGAACTTTTTTGTGTCGATTTAGTTTGGCAAGAAGTCAGCAATATTCGGATGGCCTTATGGATATTTTTACTCAATACGGGGACCACTTATATAGGTAGGAATTTAACGTAGTTGCATTTTATTACATGGCTGAACATGTTTTCCGTTCGTTACGCAAGACAACGCATGCTGATTGGTTGCTGAACGGTCGGAATTCTACGACATTGACCGACCGTGCTATCGTGTTTTTCTCGGACCGGCGACTTTTTGGCGGGAAAATTTCTGAGTTGATTTGAATACCAAGAAAAGAGAACTAATTTATATTTATTGAAATATTACGAACAATATAATGTGCTGGAACATTACTGCTGGTTTTCTTGAAAGTTTTTTACTTCAAAACACGACAAATGAAAACCGAACTTGTGTGAACGAAAATACACGAAAAAGCTAACAGCTGAGCTAAGCTAACGACAAACTCGTTTATAACTTAAAAAGAAAACGAACCAATTACTCTATTCTCTTATTTCTATACAATCAAACCCCATGACTTTAATCCTAGTTAGTGGAGGGGGATAGTTTGGAAATTCGGCAAAAGTCATTGTTCTATGTTTTTGTTCAATTTGTCTAATTTCACGGTCACTGAACGTATCGTATTTTCTGTATAATGAAGCAGTCATCCAATAGAAACGTTCGGGTTTAATTAGTGTAGTCCTTCGTCATCACGTGTTGTGCGTCCTTTGTTCGTTGTGTAGTCCTTCGTCGTCACGTGTCCATAGAATTTCCTTTCTTCAACCAATTGCCTTACTCCAACATGAACACAATAACATGACCGTTGTGTAATCTTGAACGACAATGGAGGTTCCAAACCATCCCAGTATACTACCGTATATCAACACTTTAAAGTGCTTATAAACCCAAATACTGCATATGAATTCTATTTAATGTGTATAGTTGAATGCCAAAATATATTTTGATTTGAACTTTTATTTGTTGTTATATTGAGGTTTGTATTTTCAAAATGGTAATGAGGATGACGTCTATGTAGGCATAATTTACATACGCAGTGTTCCGTTATAGCAGAAATATTAGTATATTACCCAATTCTCATGTTAATGGCATACTTGAATAGTATATTCTATATTTTATCATTTTTTTCATTAAGATATTCAAGCGGTTAATTAATTTAAGCGGTTAAAACACACACAAATGCCTACATTAACGTCATCCTCATTAACATTTTCGAAATACAAACCTCAATATAACAACAAATAAAAGTTCAATATTTTGGCATTCCACTATTTACGTTACATAGAATCCATATCAGGAATACCTTATTTTGGTTTATACAGTAGGCACTGGGTCTGTTCACATAAAGCAGTTATCTGGGAGAGAGGGTTATTCCTATCCCTGGAGATATCTGATTGTAGTTACTTATTAAAATACAATACAACAATAATATAACATATATGTAATGTTTACAACACGAGCGGCCGTGTTGTATTGAATATACAATCACGAGCCGAAGGCTCGTGATTGTATATTCAATACAACAAGGACGCGAGTGTTGTGAAATGAATGAATAGTAAAAATCCCTTTGGGATATTGAGATGCTAATTAGTTACAAGCACTAGTGGTTGTATCAGAAGAGTATACATCCACTAGTGGTTGTAACTAATTAGCATCATTGGTTTTAGTTTGTATGGGGTTTACAGGGGTATACATGTGACGTAATTTCTGAAATTGGATTGGCTGCAAAACTCATGAATTAGTAATGAATTTCACAAAAACTTATATAAATTTATATATAAGTAATTTATATAATTTATATATAAACTTATATAAATTTATATATAAGTAATTTATATAATTTATATATAAAAGTAGATAACCCCCCCCCATATACCGACACAAAGGGATGCCGCCTCATTAAATATTCAGCGTGACTCACGCATGACTCACGCACCATGACTCACGCATGACTCACGCATGACTCACGCCTATGACATGTTTGGACAAGACTGGAATATAGTTAGTGCACATGAAGTTATATAAATTGAATAATATGGAGACTTTGAATATTATATTAACCTAAATGATCAAACCTAGTCTTATACACGTTTTGTGGCAATAAGTGTTAACAAGTTTAGAGAGTTATCGTTTACTTTGGCCTAGTTTGTAGAGGAACGAAACAGAAATGGATAGAGACACTTTATATTTTTTATCTTAAACCTTTGTAGGATTTTAGCGGGTTTTTGGTTAAGTAATCTGAGTGTTATTTACGAAGAGATGAATGTTGACAGTTTTGGTCGAATTATCGCTTATCTAACCCTAGTGTATAGAGTATACGAATCCTTGGATGAAGAATCAATTCGAGAAGCCGTAAGAAGAACGATTTTAAGTGTGAAAATATAAACCCAAAGCGGTTTATTACTTTGAAAGCGTTGCTACGCTTTCTTTATTACTTTGAAAGCGTTGCTACGCTTTCTGTTACTAAGTGTGATATTTGCATATTTATCCTCAGTGCACGTGCAGGAGACAAAAGAGAAACTCATTAGGGACAATTATGAGGATTAGGCAAGTCTAGGCGAGAAAGTCATTAACAACACACGTACATGTAATACAGAATTTAAACTATTTTATTGAGAAATATATCTTTACACAAAAAAGTCTTGATTATTTAGTGATCTATCGGTAACACTAGCATATGGGCATACAGTACATCTTATAATCCGAAGGCATGGATCATGAGTCTTGAATTCTGTACCACAAACATTACATATCAGATTTCGAATAACACATTTGTTAAAATATTTCCACAAACACGTAGGACACTCAATTACATGTGTAAAATTAACAGGATTCTGACAACGTTCGCAATCAACAGGTTCGTCAATTATAGAATTTTCTGATTCTATTTCGGTGTAATCTTTATCGTGTTCTGAATCTTCTTCGGAGGACGTTTCTTCGTTTTCGCTCTCTGATTCTGTTTCTTCTTCTGCCTGCGCCAACATTGTCAGCACTCGAACATTTTCGATAAGGTTTTTGTCAATGTTAATGTCGGCGAGTCCTTTTACAAATACATTTAGACCAGCTGGTTCGGGAATTCCTGAGACGTAAGGTGATACGCAGTATTCTACCAATTCGGCTATTTTTGTGTTTGGTATAGTTCTTCCTTGATACACAATTTCTCCTTTGGGATTCCATGTTAAGTTGACATAGGACGCGAGTAAACTATTCAGCAAAGAAGACGCTGTCGCTTCATCGACTCCGTAGTCAAAGTGTGACAGTATTTCTTTAACACGAAAATCATCATGTAATCTTTCTCCCATCGTGTTCAGGGTTCGAATGAGGGTCTTTACAAAATATCGTTCTTTTATATTAGTTCTGCGAGTCCGTCTAAAACAGGACCAAGTAAGACATCAAGAAATCCTGCACCTTTTTGAACCAGTATCTCCTTTTTTCTCATAAAACTACTTCGGGGACTAGCCAAAGTTGATATGTCGTCGCTATAAGGCTTAACGTCTTCAAGCAAAGCAGGTGATAATTGATATTGCATTGACCAAAAGTTCAACATACAATCACAAATGCATCTAATTTGCTCGGGGTTTGCAGTCTCCAACAGAGCTCGCTGTTGAATAGGTTCACTTGTACATAAAAGTTCAAGAAACGGTTTGTGCTTTTTCATCAACATCTCTATTTGACAGTCAGTGTCTAAATGAGGAAAACGCTACCAAAACACACATTTTAAGAGGAGGAGGAGGAGGAGGAGAAAGAGGAGGAGAAAGAGGAGGAGGAGGAGGAGGAGGAGGAGGAGGAGGAGGAGGAGGAGGAGAAAGAGGAGGAGGAGGAGGAGGAGGATGAGGTGGAGAACGAGGAGGAGGAGGAGGAGGATGATGAGGAGGAGGAGGAGGAGGAGGAGGAGGAGGAGGAGGAGGAGAAAGAGGAGGAGGAGAAATAAATAATAAGACATTCTCTAGAAATATTTATTCTGCTCATGCTCTTCAACGAGTGAACATGTCTTATGTCTGCAGCACTTGTGGAAAAACGTTTTCTACACTATTCAACATGCAACGCCATATTAAAAATTCCCATCAGGAAAGTTATACAGGGCATGTTTCCCCAGTTATCAATGGAGCAACAGTCATGCAGCATCCATTTACTTGCATTGTCGCAGGATGTACTCAGAGTGGTAAAACAGTATGGGTAAAAACGCTGCTGGAAAACGCCCAAACTACGATTAATCCTCCTCCCGAACGTATCATTTGGTGTTATGGACAATGGCAGCCCATGTATTTAGAAATGATCAAGACAATACCAGGCATCGAATTCTACGAGGGTATACCTTCCGACATTGACTCTGATAATTTTCTTGAAGTCTCTCAACGTAACCTGATCGTCCTCGATGATCTCATGGATCAGTCAGGAAGAGATAAGCGTATTGCTAATTTATTTACTAAGGAAGTCATCACAGGAATCTCTCCGTGATCTACATTGTTCAGAATATATTTCACCAAGGCAAAGAAACAAGAAACATTAGCCTCAACGCACACTATATCGTACTATTCAAGTCTCCGAGGGATAAGCAACAAATTTCTGTCTTGGCACGGCAGGTGAACCCAGGTCATGTCCATGAATTTATGAAGAGTTATGAGGAAGCCACAAGTCGCCCTCATGGTTATTTAATGCTTGATCTAAAGCCGACTACGGACGACGATCACCGCCTCAAGACCAATGTTCTACCTGGAGAAAACAGCTCCAGCCTGCAGCAACAGCTGGGTAGCTTCATACAAAAGCAATCCTATCAATTACCTCCGATTGTTAGTGCCATGTACAATACAGAACAAAAAATGCAAGATATTGTACAAGCGCCACAGTTAACACCTGAAGAAAAGAACATACTTTACTCCAATCAGCTAGGACGTTTTCTGACGTTTCAAAACCAACTGCAAAATCAGTCTCAACCTCTGACTAATCTTCAAACTCAGAAAAATACAGAAAATTTTACACCAGAGATAAAGCAAGAAACTGACGATCTTCCGTGGGGTTTCCCTGCTACACCTAAAACCTATTTTGTAACACCGCCTCCTACCGTTGAACAACCGACGCTTAAACATAATTTCTTTCATAATTGGGAAAGCTCTTCGGATTGGAAAGAAAGTGACTTGGCAAAGATGACCCCAGATGATAGAGAAGAGTATGAACACCATCTAATGATGACTAGATCAAAATATTTACCCATGACAAAAGAAGATGTATCACAATTATCATCAGAGGACAAGAAAGACTATCACGCTACCTTTAAAATAAAAACGCCTAAATATAATCTAAGAAGCAGACCTTACTAATACTTTTGATATGTATATGTTTGAACGAAAACCGAAATAAATATTTTTAAGCTAAATGCTTTTGTATGTATGTGTGTGTGTTTATTTGTTCCTCCTCCTCCTCCTCTTTCTCCTCCTCCTCCTCTTTCTCCTCCTCCTCCTCTTTCTCCTCCCCCTCCTCCTCCTCCTCTTTCTCCTCCTCCTCCTCCTCCTCTTTCTCCTCCTCCTCCTCCTCCTCTTTCTCCTCCTCCTCCTCCTCCTCCTCCTCTTTCTCCTCCTCCTCCTCCTCCTCCTCTTTCTCCTCCTCCTCCTCCTCCTCCTCTTTCTCCTCCTCTTTCTCCTCCTCCTCCTCCTCCTCCTCTTAAAATGTGTGTTTTGGTAGCGTTTTCCTCATTTAGACACTGACTGTCAAATAGAGATGTTGATGAAAAAGCACAAACCGTTTCTTGAACTTTTATGTACAAGTGAACCTATTCAACAGCGAGCTCTGTTGGAGACTGCAAACCCCGAGCAAATTAGATGCATTTGTGATTGTATGTTGAACTTTTGGTCAATGCAATATCAATTATCACCTGCTTTGCTTGAAGACGTTAAGCCTTATAGCGACGACATATCAACTTTGGCTAGTCCCCGAAGTAGTTTTATGAGAAAAAAGGAGATACTGGTTCAAAAAGGTGCAGGATTTCTTGATGTCTTACTTGGTCCTGTTTTAGACGGACTCGCAGAACTAATATAAAAGAACGATATTTTGTAAAGACCCTCATTCGAACCCTGAACACGATGGGAGAAAGATTACATGATGATTTTCGTGTTAAAGAAATACTGTCACACTTTGACTACGGAGTCGATGAAGCGACAGCGTCTTCTTTGCTGAATAGTTTACTCGCGTCCTATGTCAACTTAACATGGAATCCCAAAGGAGAAATTGTGTATCAAGGAAGAACTATACCAAACACAAAAATAGCCGAATTGGTAGAATACTGCGTATCACCTTACGTCTCAGGAATTCCCGAACCAGCTGGTCTAAATGTATTTGTAAAAGGACTCGCCGACATTAACATTGACAAAAACCTTATCGAAAATGTTCGAGTGCTGACAATGTTGGCGCAGGCAGAAGAAGAAACAGAATCAGAGAGCGAAAACGAAGAAACGTCCTCCGAAGAAGATTCAGAACACGATAAAGATTACACCGAAATAGAATCAGAAAATTCTATAATTGACGAACCTGTTGATTGCGAACGTTGTCAGAATCCTGTTAATTTTACACATGTAATTGAGTGTCCTACGTGTTTGTGGAAATATTTTAACAAATGTGTTATTCGAAATCTGATATGTAATGTTTGTGGTACAGAATTCAAGACTCATGATCCATGCCTTCGGATTATAAGATGTACTGTATGCCCATATGCTAGTGTTACCGATAGATCACTAAATAATCAAGACTTTTTTGTGTAAAGATATATTTCTCAATAAAATAGTTTAAATTCTGTATTACATGTACGTGTGTTGTTAATGACTTTCTCGCCTAGACTTGCCTAATCCTCATAATTGTCCCTAATGAGTTTCTCTTTTGTCTCCTGCACGTGCACTGAGGATAAATATGCAAATATCACACTTAGTAACAGAAAGCGTAGCAACGCTTTCAAAGTAATAAAGAAAGCGTAGCAACGCTTTCAAAGTAATAAACCGCTTTGGGTTTATATTTTCACACTTAAAATCGTTCTTCTTACGGCTTCTCGAATTGATTCTTCATCCAAGGATTCGTATACTCTATACACTAGGGTTAGATAAGCGATAATTCGACCAAAACTGTTAACATTCATCTCTTCGTAAATAACACTCAGATTACTTAACCAAAAACCCGCTAAAATCCTACAAAGGTTTAAGATAAAAAATATAAAGTGTCTCTATCCATTTCTGTTTCGTTCCTCTACAAACTAGGCCAAAGTAAACGATAACTTTCTAAAATTGTTAACACTTATTGCCACAAAACGTGTATAAGACTAGGTTTGATCATTTAGGTTAATATAATATTCAAAGTCTCCATATTATTCAATTTATATAATTTCATGCGCACTAACTATATTCCAGTCTTGTCCAAACATGTCATAGGCGTGAGTCATGCGTGAGTCATGCGTGAGTCATGGTGCGTGAGTCATGCGTGAGTCACGCTGAATATTTAATGAGGCGGCATCCCTTTGTGTCGGTATATGGGGGGGGTTATCTACTACTTATAAACTTATATAAATTTAAACAATTTAAGTTGACAGGTTAGTTTGTTCGTTTGTCGGTTGATCGGTTAGTCACGGTCAATCAGTCAGTCAGTTATTGATAGTTTGTCTATTAAATAATCGAAATATAGTAAGGTTAGATATACTGCCGAAACAGAGAACGTAGGAGTCTAAGGGCCTTCGCTCGAAACGTTAGACTCCTACGTTCTATGTTTCGGCAGTATATCTAACCTTACTATATTTCGATTGTTGTTTCTACACTGCCTACGCAGCACGCTACTTTTACTACTTTTATTGTCTATTAAATAGTTTTCTAAACGGTTAATCTTAGTGGTAATCGAGTCCGTTGTCTGAGTTGTTGAAGTATTTTAAAGCATGGTAAATACGTTTTTGCTTTCCCCAATTTGTGTTGCCTTTTAGTACATGTAAGTTGTTGCTTGTCCTTGTGTTGTATGTATGAAAGTTGCTGTTTGTGCTTAGTTTAAAGTCGTGATCTATTACTTCAAAATATATTGGTGTTTCTGACGTCTTTGACCCTATAGCCTATGAGTTATTTCTAACCCCCAAGATAACTCAGATTCGTGTAAACAGTCCGTAACTGCGTTGTTAAACTACAGTAGTTTCTAACCAATTGACCTTTTCACCAATAGCGGCGCCATCTTGAATTCGCAATGCATTGTGGTCTATCCAGGGTAATAAGCTAAATTAAAAGGGTGATTGCGTAGTCTTGAGACACATTGCGATAATTTTTTTTTGATAAATACTTTCATGGCAACAATGTCTAGATAGGATCGTTGTCATATTGATACTAGCAATAATTCTCATACGTATAAGGATACATTTGTCATGAATCTATCCCTACATGTCCGAGAATTGTTGCTTTTACCAATATGACAATTATTATATTTAGATATTGTTGCCACGAAAGTATTTATAAAGATCAAATTATAGCATTTGAGAGCCTGTGGACAAGAATCCCGATTACCCGATATTTCGATAACAAACGCAATCGCTGTATGTTTCTTATTTGTATCGTCCTTAATCGACGGCTTCAGTACTTTCATATATAATAGTAAGTAAGATTGCTTCTCTGCTTTCAACCAGTTATTTATTTACTGGGAATCGAATAGTTGACACCAAAATCGACTGCGCTGTTTTGTCTGTTTTCGCTTGCTTATGAACTGCCGAAATTCGAGAGTATTTGAGAGCCTGTGGACAAGAATCCCGATACCCGATATTTCGATAACAAACGCAATCGCTGTATGTTTCTTATTTTCATGACTTATGAAAGATTGACAAGCTTAAAATCATCAGCAAATTTGCAGTTCAGGCTTGACGAAGAAAACAGGCTCGATCGTTTGGCACAGATTACATGCAGTGCATTCAGTCGCATTTACCTCATCAAACCATTCAGGACAGGTTGAATAATAATTATAAAGGATTACAATTATGAATCCCAGCTATACTGTAATGTGTACTGTTATGTACATATATCTCTCAATGAAATGTCTTACACATTTTTTTTTAATATGAAATTAGGCTAATACTTTAATTAATTTATATCATCACTATTCTGTATGTATCAAAATTTGATGGTTGGCAAGCTCAAAAATGGTAAGTCTACATATCTCTTGTACAGCATAAATTTTTCATTTCTTCCATTTTCATCCCATTTGTTTTAATTCCCTGACTGTTCTTTGAACTGTCAATGCTAATAAATCCATTTTTTTTGTCTTTATAGATTTTTATAATTCTGATGAAGGACAGTATACTGTACTTAACACAATGTCTGGTAACAACAAAATAATAATGAACAATTTGTCTCAGAAATGGATTATCACTTCCTTCAACATAGAAACTAAAAAACACATGTTCTTTGTTTACTGTCAATTGAAGCATATGGATACACTATCTCCTCAACCTTTGTCCCTACACCTATATTTATGCAATCTACAGTAGTTTCTACAATGGTTCGTGCACAAAGCACTACGGTCGATACACTGTATATGTAATGAAATGTACATGGAACTGTCTTCAAGAAATTCTTTACTATTACAGTACTTTGTGAAAATTCAGTGGAAAATTGTGCACTTTGTGAAAATTCAGCGAACAGTAGAAATTATTTCTGTGCCATGGATAACCATCATATTTGGTATGGAGTAAACACAATATTACAAGTTCTTTGGGAAAATCGAATACTGTGGTTGCAGTGGTGTATTCTTTCATGACATTAACAGTATTGAGTTGTGGATATGTCCAAAGATCTCCTTGAAAGTATTGCATTCTCAACAACAACTCCAATAAAAGTTAGACAATATAGTTACATACCATTTCTGCTGTTTATTTAGTCAGTGCCTACTTGCTTGGTACTTGCTTTGTTATAATAAACATATCAGAATTAACACTCAGAATTCCACTGCAGCTTTGCCACATCAAGAAGCATGATTTACAGTGGCAGTCATTTATCATAAATTAGTTTACTGAACATCAACTACATAGTCGTAATGTATGTAGTTTAAGCCTTGCCAAATATATTCAGATAAGTGATAGTGCCAAATATATTCAGATAAGTGATAGTTATTTGTAATTTAAGTCTGTAGTATTTGAATGTAATTAAAAGAATTGAAAAAAATGTGTACATGCTACAGTATGTCTGTTACAATGTATATATTCATCCCCAGGATTTATTTTGAACATTTTATCAAAAATTAGGCTACCCATGTCCCATGCCTTCTGAGGCAGTACTTCACTTGCAATAGTAATTCCTAGTTTATGCATTTAATTCGATGCGACGATACAGCGACGTCTGAAACCAACACGCATTTCAGACGTTGTATCCGTCTGACCGTGACGGATACAACGTCTCAGACGAATTTAACTCTTCAGTCGAATTTAATTCGTTTCATACGTCGCACTACAGTCGTGGCTTATACGTATTAATCACCGGAAATACAAGCGTCTGCCGCAGGCTAGGTATGAATCTATAGTTGTAACGTCCCCCTTGAGAAAATATTGTTGGTCTTCCCCGTACCCATAACAAAAATGTTCTCGACTTACTCGCAAAACTTGATTGAAATATCTCGACCATCTCCAAAATCTTGATTGAATAAACAACCTTGATTGAAAAATTTCTCGACTACCTCGAAAAACTTGAATATAGAGAAACAGCATTGTAT
Source organism: Corallium rubrum (assembly GCA_964035015.1). Lineage (NCBI taxonomy): Eukaryota > Metazoa > Cnidaria > Anthozoa > Scleralcyonacea > Coralliidae > Corallium > Corallium rubrum. The sequence continues at coordinate 3,287,824 of OZ036005.1, read as the reverse complement.
GAAATAGTTCTCGTTTGTTGAAAAACAGCAACGATTTTTAATTCTGGACTACTTTTGGCCGATTCTCGACGTAAAAATATTTCTCGACTAGTTTTGGCCGATTCTCGACCCGAAATAATTTTTCGAATGCTTTTTGCCGAAACGGTGCGCCATACACTTGAGCAACATTTTTCAGTACAATTTAATAATAACATGTAAACGGGGAAAGTCTGCACGGAGGCTAATTGATCGAGAGTTTTCGTAAAAGTTTGATCGAGTACTACACACTTTCAGCGTACGGTTATCGAGTCGAGATCGCGGACCAACCCACAATGATTACAATAGGCTGTAGTAGACCATGAGCGTGTTTAGTCTGTTTATAATAAAAACACAAAGTCACTTCGAACAACACAACCAAATGCGTCAGGAACTCGTGCATAATGAACATACAAATTTAATATGTCGACATCGAAATTAAAAGTTTTGAACATAATTTTATGATACCAAATTTTTGTCCGTAACGGAACGCCATATACGTCTTGTTGTCTTTCAATTGAGAAGGCATTACAAAAACTCGTTCTGCGTGCTTGATCACTTTGATCAAACACGTCGTTACCTCGCCGACATGCATGCATGCGGTCAAGACAAACAACGCCCACTTTTCGTGCGAGAGAGACGAGCTTCCACTGGCTTGGCCCAGATTTTTGATGGTGTGAACGGGTTTTACCTGGCCTGGACCTGGCCTGGGCCCAGAAAACTATAGGCCGACGAAAGTAGCTGGCCTGAGCCTGGCCTAGGCCTGGCCTGGGCCTCGTTTATGCTGATGTGAACGGGTTTTACCTGGGTCCGGCCTAGGCCAAGCCATATTGCCATGGTAATAAGCGCCTACGATAAAAATTGGTCAGATGCATGATTCAAGAATCGGAGGGAAAACGATTATAATAAGTTGCGGCTCGTGCGTTTCAAGACATTTTTATTCTAATCGTTTTCATTCGTATTCATGGCAAACACTTGGTTGGATATCGAAACCAAGCTTCTTGTTACGCTTTAATTTGGAGTGATGCAAACGTGCAAGGATAACTAGAAAACCACAGCAAACGGAACAATGCGGTATTCGAGAAGCTTGCCGAAGACATGGCGGATAGTGGATTTAAGCGAAACGCTATAGAAACAATGCCAGTCAAAAATCAAACATCTCAGAGAAAACTATTGCAATTGTAAAGATAAGGATGCTAGATCTGGTGCTGGTAGTGCAAGGCCGCCAAAAATTGTATAGACATACGAGCCTGTTTACTTTGGCCGCCAAACCTTGGCCACGTAAGTGTGAATGGGTCACACTCGGCCCAGGCCAGGCCTAGGCCGCTGGTGTAAACGCGGCTAAAGACACATGGGGCTTCGGTCGCTTGGCTAACCGGGCTAGCCCGGCTCATGTAAACAGCCCTTTATAGTGCCATTTATTATGGAGTCACCATCGTTGTCGGTACACTCCGTGTACCGACAACGACAACGTATATACGCATTAGAAAAAAACGTAACAGTATAGAAATCGTCCTTTAGTATAACTGACTCACTATATCAACAGACTAACACACGATCAATATACGTAATCTCACATTTACAAATAATTCCAAAAAAGGGAATATATAACGTCGTGCCCCGTGCACAATATCCAAGAAGAGCCTGATGTGCTATTACCTTGGGAATGGCTCCTGTCGTTCGCCAAAGATGCATGGTGTGCAAGTCCGAGCCACGTATAGTCGCAGCTTTGATCATAGTCAATCGAAATATGGTCTGGAAACTCAGCTAAAGTCTTTGGTCTATCTTTTTGTTCGCCTTTATGCATTTTTGTGCACGGTGCACGGTCACTGAACACATTGTATTTTAGTATAATGAACGAATTGCCAATAGCAACGTTTCAGTTCAATCACCCAAATGTGCTATTTAAATATTATTAATTTATTATTGAGTCGGTTTTCTTTGTCCTTTCGAGGGCTTTATATCGCATAAAGCCCTTGAATACTAATTAGATAAGAAATGAAGGAAAAAACAAGGAAAATCTTTGTCCAAGGTAGAAAAAAAGACAAAACTTTGTTGGAAAACCTCCTCAATAATAAATTAAGTCAGATAAATCCCTCGAATCGAAGGGATTTATGCGATATAAAGCCCTCGGACGCTGCGCGTCCTCGGGTCTTTATATAGCATAAATCCCTCGTTCTTGGGATTTATCTATTACATAAACCTAAAACAAAGGATGTGCACGGTGTAAGGTACGGTTCAACATAAAATCACAGCTCATTATAGGCGCTTTGAAGTTTGCCGAGTTTCCAGACCATATCTCGATTCTCGATTGACTATGGTTACATTAACATTCCTTAATCGCACACCTTCTAGAATTACCGAACAGTGATCGAACGATTTGCATTCTATTCCTAATTAGCTTTCTTTGCTTTTTATGATGTAAAACAGGTGCAATACTGCAATTTCGCCTGAACAATGCTTGAACAACATTGTTACCATGCGTAAGCAACATTGTTAAACAAGTTCTAGGGATTTTTGGTGAAGGAAAATTCGAGTGTAGAATATATACATGTATATATTCTACATGTACATCTTAACATGTCTATATTCTATACTTGAATTTTCCTTCACCAAAAATCCCTAGCACATGTTATGTAATCCAGTGAAATGCCCAATATTAATTACTTCTAATAAACCCAATTCTCTCCTGGCATTACCACCTTAATGTATACAGAACTCGCGATCAAGCTCTCGGCAACGGCCTCCGTGGCTCAGTGGTCAGAGCATTGCACTATAATCGCAAGGTCGTGGGTTCAATTCCTGCCGGAAGGCCTGTGTAGTTGCATTTTTCGCAACTGGTCCCGGTTTGGTCTTAAAATGTATATATATTCTACACTCGAATTTTCCTTCACCAAAAATCCCTAGAACATGCTATGTAATCGAGTGAAATGCCCAATGTTACTTCTATTGTTAAACAAGGTTGTTCATGCATGATGTTGTATCCAACATTCATTTGAACATGAATATAAAGAACATCGTGATGAATGGCCAAAGTTCGAACAAAGGCCACTCCTTGCCAGTTTTTTGCGTTCCTCTTTCTGCCTTCTTGCACGTCTTTTTGTTTCCGCCTGTGAGACTGACACTGTGACACAGGCAGTTACGAAAGCACAAACATTACTCTGATGCTGAGAGAAGACTGATGCTGTATTTTTAATTTCGAGCGTCTTTTGATCCTTAATTCGTGCATTCGAGTGCATTCGAGTGCATCGGAATCGCTTCAGCGATTGCATGAATTACAACACCGCTTCATAGAGTCACTGAATGGCAGCCAACCGACACTATTTTGTAAAATGTTTTCGCTTACTTACGGCGGCTTTGCCGTCAGTTTTGCCTTCTTCATGTTCCGTTCGGCCGTTGCAACGGTAGAAGAGTATACTCCGCTGTTCATGGGTCAATTGGGGTACAGTGCGAAATACATCGGAGTTGTTCCCGTTCTCGGCTTGGTCACACAGACGATTGGCATTCCGCTCGCTGGCTTTATTGCGGACAAGTTTCGAATAAGGAAACTCTTGCTGCTCATCTGTATACTCATTTTAATTCCAAGCACCTTGCTGTTCCTCGTGCCACGAGAACCTCACATTTCTTGCGAAACGTCGTCAACAAATTCAAGCCTTCATGCGAACGGCAATGGCACGACCGCATTTTCAGCGTCTATCGCTTCTCTCGAGCTGAGCCGCGCGTTGAACACCGCCATAGCGTCCCACAACCTTACCAACGAAATCTCGCTCTCACGAAGCAACGAAACGTCCGTCAAGCTCAGCGCAAACGGATCTTCGAGAATCCACCACACTTATTTGGCGAAGGAGACGCTTGTGAAGCAAGATAACAGCGGCGACATGCTTACGTTCTTCCTCATCATCTTTTCCCTGCGAGGAATTTTCGAGCTGTTGAAGAGACTGACCGTTACGCTGATAACTGTAGCGGCGATGACTCACATAAAAGACGACAAAACGAAATTCGGCTTCTATGCGTGTTGGGGCGAAATCGGCGCTGGACTTTCGCTCTTTCTCGTCGGTATATTGGTGGGCCACGTTCGCCATTTCGTGTGTGGTGAACAAGTTCCCGGTTACTATCTCTCGTTCTACTACGCGGTTGCAGTACAGTGCATGACTCTGTTGGCGTTACCGTGGATGAAATACGAGTACCTGGAAAAACGGGTCGTGAATTACGCCGAAGTGAAGAAAATTATCTGTAATCCCCACTATGCCCTGATGCTGTTTGTATGCGCCCATGCCGGACTGTGCTCTGCGTTTCAAACGCGCTGGGAATACTGGTACATGGCAAAGCTCGGTGGAAGTCCAATCGTCATGGCTGTTGGTGGCCTTATAAGACGACCAATCGTCGGCGTATGGTTCCTGTTGTCCCATGGTATAATCAGTCGACTTGGGGAACTGAATGTCATAGCTATTTCACTGTTTGTTTTCGCCGCCTCGTTTGCGGCTCTGGCGTTCATCGCAAATCCCTGGCTTGTCATTGTCTTCGATAATTTCCAATCGGCAGCGTTCGTCTTGATGTTTGCATCATTCGTTATCTACTTCTCAAAAGTCGGCTCGAAAGCCTCTTCTGCATTTATGCAAGGTAAAGCTCTTTCTCAAACTTACTAATAATTCACGAAGAAAATTCAAAAGAAATTAATATTCAATTATCAGTATTAGAGAGCTTAAGCAAATACAACGCGAACGTCAAGGACAACGTCCTTAATACAATAGATTTTTCCTCACACAACAAAGAAAATGAATAATTTTTAGCCCCAAAAGTAATCCTAACGCCGTCCCCGTTCTACATACAACGTTAATTCAGATCATTTTCACGTCTTCAGGACGACGGTAACTCTTGAAACGGCGAAACCTGTTAATAATAATAATAATAATAATAAACTTTATTTCATGAGGGTAAATAACATTATTACTCAAGAGAGTATTCTTCCTAATGGCCCTCTAACTAAATATAAGGAAAGGCGGTAAATAAATAAATATTTTAACAAATAATAAAAATAAGAATGTTCAACAACATGCATGCATTAATGCATGCATGCTACTCTACAACTAACTAAATACAATAAAAAAAAACCTAAGAGTAACAGGTACATTCAACAAGATGTTTGCAACAAGAACATGAAAATTGTTCTAAATGGTCAACTTTATAATTCAGTTGGAGGAAAAATTGTTTCAATTTAGATTTGTAGGATATTACAGTGAAATCATTAATATTTTTCAACTCAGTAGGCAATGAATTAAAAAGCATTGCTCCACTGTATGAGAGTTTTGATTTGGCTAATTCAGACTTTACTTTCGGTAGTTTTAAATCAGTGGAAGATGATCTCGTATCAACTTTATGTGCATCTCGGGAAAATGTGAACAGATTACGAACTTCAACAGGCATTGACGTTCGCAAACAGTTGAACACGAGTAGTAACTTTCTCATTTTAATAAGATTTTGGATAGGAATCCATTTTAATTTACGGAACAAGGCGACAGAGGGAGTCTCAATGATTACATTCAGAATCAAACGAGCTGCTCGTTTTTGTAGTTTTAAAAGATCATTGATTAACTCCATGTTAGTGCATGAGTTAGTTGAGTTTGACTTCAAACTGTTAGTTGAGTTTGACTTCAAACTGTGCGACAAAAATCCTTTTGGAACTCTGAAGCTTTTGAATGTTGGAAAACATAGTTTATGTATTCAATACTACGCAAATGATTCGTGGTTTCTGCTAGATACTGAACTTTAGATTGCCGTTGCCGTCCTAGCTTGCTTAAGCTCCCTATTAAGAAATCGGAGGAAAATTACAGCTAACTTTAATATCGATTTTCTCAAAATATCGATGAGTTTGAGAAGCAAGTTCAAACGCTCGAAAGTGTTCATCCTCTGACTTCTATTCTAGCCAATTAACTCAAATACTCTGACTGTAAAAGGTACTTAGTTTTTGTTGCCAATTAATGTCCTTTAATGTCTGCATCTCTCTTTTCTTTTCCAAAATAAAAACAGGTGCAGTAAGTCTGACGTTTCACGGAATTGGAAAAGAAATTGGTACAGTAATCACTGGATTTCTTTTTACTTCGTATGGAACACGAATAACGTTGTGTGGCTATTCTATCGTGACGGTGGCTATTCTTCTCATCTTTACTGTCTACATCTTTACGGCCAAGGACGTTGATAGCTACAAGCAATTATCGTCAGGGGATATTGAAAGTGATGATGAGAAAGAGTAGTTTTCGCAAACAAAAAATACATGGGTCTACTATAATTCATGTGCATATTAATTTTAGCTTGTAGAAGTGCATGAGAATAAATGTGAATAATTTGAAAATGCCATCATGATACAATAATTAGGTTGACTACATTTCGGTAGTTAATAAAATTTACCACAATCATTGACAAAAATAGTTGGCACCACACTGCGGAGTTGTGTTAAAGTCCTATATTGCTGGAAAATTTTAATTTATCCCCTGTTTCCCCCCATCCCCCGTCTCAATGTTGGTCCCATTACGATGATAGAGTGCCGATGGGCATCACAACACCTTTAGCACATCATTTAGTTGCTATACAACATTGAAATGGGGGAAGGGGGGTCCGCACCTAGTAAACGTGTAATGTGTGCCAACCATTTTGTCAACGATTGTAGTTATTATTGCCAATGCTGCAATCTGATATTGGCTACGCTACTCGCTATTTATTCGTCATTAGTATAAACCAACTAGTGGACTACTACAAATCCAGCTTTCTAATATTTTTATTTATTTTATTTTATTTTAATAACTTTGCCATACACATTACAAACATAAATACAGACATTAAGACAATAGGCTGCGGCCCCAAAACAAGTACGATTTAACTGTTACTTTAAAAATACATAACGATATACAACATACATTAAATACATAAAATTTACTACGAGATCTACTAAAAGCAACACGATGGTGGGTTGATAAGGCTTCGAGCTGTGTTGCATTTTAAACATATGCTTTTCCATGTTCGTGGGTCGCCTACGTCATATGTTTATTTATTTATTTATTAACTTTGCCTCAATACAAGACACACAATTAAGATATGAATTAAACTACAAAGTTATACTATATGCATGAGGCTGGGTAACCGCAACAGCTAAAGCCCCCCCCCCCCATTATATGTGTTAAGTGTGTTAATGTAGTAGTTGAATAGTAACTTCTTGAAGTTTGAGAGTGTGATGTTTTTTGTTGTAATAGTTTTTGGTAGTATGTTCCA